>CM047885.1:192321-448736 GCA_026212405.1 Petrea volubilis
CCCACTTCAAAAGAGCGTGGCACAGCAAATTTCGAGTCTATTGAATTAAAAGACAAGAAAAATCGTACAAATTGAATTTATTGAATTATTGAAAATAAAGTGGATACAATCTCTAAACTTGATCCTCTGATTCTTCCTTCACGAATTTGAAATTTAAAAATTCAAACACTTCCGGAGCGGATTTGGTAGTTTGATCTTCTTGGAGCTTGATTTGGTCTTCAATAACGTGATTTGTAGGCTTTGTAGCTTGATTACGAATCAAACGCCGAGATTTTCAATGAACGCCGTGAAGAACGGCGTGAAAACCGTTGACTTGATTTGATATATATTTGGAAAGAACGCTAATTTGCTGGCTTAGCACCTTGTCTGCAGATCGAACGCCTTGATTTGGTTGATCTTGGTGAAGAACGCCGGGAACTTCGCCTTGATCGTTGTGTATTTGACTTGGGGAAAACATTGACTTGCTGGCTTCGCACCTTGATTGCGGATCAAACGCCTGAATTTGATGACCTTCGCGAAGAACGCCGGGAACTTCGCCTTGATCGTTATGTATTTGACTTGGGGGAAAACGTTGACTCGCTGGCTTCGCACCTTGATTGCGGATCAAACGCCTGAATTTGATAACCTTCGCGAAGAACGCCGGGAACTTCGCCTTGATCGTTGTGTATTTGACTTGGGGAAAACGTTGACTCGCTGGCTTCGCACCTTGATTGCGGATCAAACGCCCGAATTTGATGACCTTCGCGAAGAACGCCGGGAACTTCGCCTTGATCACTTCGAATCTTCTTGAGAGAATCGCGGGGTTTTCTTCGCTTCTCTTGCTCTGAAGACTTCTTATGCTTCAATGTATGTTTCTCTGTGTCTTTGGCTTGTTGAGAAGACCCCTATTTATAGGTGTAGGGAAGGGTCTCTTGCCATGTTTACTTAACAAGACGATGCAATTTGATTGGCCGGTTCAAATTTGCTAGCAATTCATTTCCTTAATGAAAAGATACGATTTGAATTGCCAAAATAACAATACCTAGCATATATGTTTGCAAGATATTATATTTATTGCCAAAGTTATAATACCTGGCATATATGTTTGCAAGATATTATTTTATTTGCCAAAATAATAATACCTAGCATATATATTTGCAAGATATTATTTTATTTGCCAAAATAATAATATCTGGCATATATATTTGCGAGATATTATATTTATTGCCAAAGTTATAGCATCTAACATATATGTTTGCAAGATACTATATTTATTTGCCAAATATTGTAATTTGATACTTGGCATTATTTGATTGGCCAAGAAAATATATATATTAAAATATCAATTAATTAACTATTTTATTTAGGAATTAAATTCCCAATAAAAATAGAAAATATAATATTGGTATTTAATATATTTATTTTCCACATGTCGGCATTTAATTGGCCATGAATTTAACTTTGTCTACACCTGAATCTAAAGATCCCAATTTTCGGACATCGATTACTGAAAATCTCAAAGTGAAAAGCTGGCATATTGATTCGATGAGTTTGTGGCTGATGCAACGATTTATTCTTCTTTCCACAACCAAAGAGATATGGGAGGCTGTATCAAAATCCTTTTATGATGGATCAAATGAGATGTGCCTTGCGAAATTGTCGACTATTATCAACAAACTATAATGAACTTGTGGCTATTTTTTCAAAAAATCGATCAAAGGACTGTCTCTCAAGAAAAAAAGAGTTGAAGGAGTAGTTTAGTTGCATTCCGCGATAGCGAGACTCTGAGTTTATTTTTTTTTTGAAAGTATCCAAAACCTGACCTAAGAGTACATATGCATATGTCAGGAGAGAATACCAACAAAGACACACAATGGAGGCCCTTGGCTAGGGTTTGAAAGTTCCACTATGCTGACCAACCAAACTCCTCAAGGAACATCCTTAGGCATGTTGAAGAGTCGAAATAATCAATCGACTGTAAAGCCTAACAACCTGGTATGTACTAACTGTGGTGCAAAAGGTTACTTGAAACAGCAATGTTATGAAATCATTGGGTATCATGAGTGGCTGGACTTCACAAAAAGACTAATGAAGAAAATTGTAGGGAAAGCTATGGTGATGTTTGTTGACGAGCCCAAAACTTCTTTGAATACCGGGTCATAACCCACAACTAATATTGCTCATTCAGGTATTGTTGGTAAGGCAAATATTTTTTCTCTAACTTCTACGAATATACTTAGATTATTAATACATGTACATCAAATCACATGATTGATGACCCTAGACAATTACAATTAGTTTGCCATTCTTCCGAGTCTGTGATCTCTAGTTAGTGGAGTGAGCGGCATGGAGTGTGCATGAGTGTGTGTGTGTATTGTGTGCGAGCATGTGACTGTGCATGTGCTACGTGTGTATGTGAGAGTAGGCATGCACGGTGTGTAGAGTGAGCAGCGCGCAAGCGTGCATATGCGGTGTGAGTATGTACGTTGTGTGTGTATGTGTGTGTGTCTGTGTATACTATGTGTATGTGCGAGACATGTGCGTGCAAAGTGGGTGGGATTTGTAGTGCGTCGTGGGACCCGATGTGTGTGTTTGGCATCACCCACCAATCAGCCAATGGGACATGCGACACAGGCTATCCTGAGGCTTGCGGTGTATCTTATTTTTTTAATGAATCGTAAAGCACTTTAGGCAGTTAGACTTGGCTTAGTTATGTGGCACTTTATAGGTTTGAAAACAAACTCTTAAGCATGTAAACTTTCGAATAAACAACTTAAGAAAAGCTGTAAGTGAATTTGATTCGTTATAGTTGGTATTAAGCTCCTTTTTCTCTTTATATGTGACATGCATTGTGAATTCTTACATTTTTTGTATGATCACTTGACTTATGTATTGAATCGTATGCTTCTATTATTCAAATTCCGAATGAAAAGTTCTACAATAATAACAGTATATTAAAATATGAATAAGTATGCGGCGACCTTTGGGATGCCTAAGGTATGGAATTGTTCCAAAGTTTTCGACCCTTTTAACTGGTTTTACACTAGGCTCTAAACCTCCTAATTGATGTTAAGTTAGACTCTAGCCCTCCTAACTGGTGTTAAGTTGAGCTTCGACTATAGGAGTTAAGAAGCATTCTGACCCGCTACGAGGTAAAACGTAGCATTCCAATCCTACTAATTGGCATAGGGCTCAATCAAACTAGCCATTAGAGATTTCAAAGAGTCAAGTATGCTTACGTATGTATTACATGTTATTGAATTTCCACTGCTTGTTAATTTTATCCTTGCTAGTTATTGTGCATGTTCATGTATTGTACTTGATTGTGGCGAAGAGGGTGAGAGTCCCCTTACTGGGCTTGTGTAGCTCATTCCATTATCTGACATGTTTTGAAGAGAAGAGCCCCGAAAGGTATGACAACCCATAGGCATGGGGATGGTGGAGATATAGATCCTATTCAATTTAGAGATTTTACTCATTTTTTTGTTTTACTCATTTATGTGAACCTTTTTGAGATGCATGAATTGTGATTTTGTGTACTATTTTGTTGATTATTTGACGTCTTTAGTCTTAAAGAAATACATTGGGGCTATTCCCTCAATTGACTTGTTCAAGTGCTTGTCTCTATTAATTTTGGTGAAACATTCACCACATAGTGTACAAACCTTTGAATGGTTCCGACAGAATTTTTATGGATGGACCACAGTTTATCCACCATCGATAAAACCAATTTAGTTGTTCCCCACATTTATAAACTTCAAGCAAATTTTGAAAAGCTAAGAATGTTTTCATTTAGAGTTTTCATAAAGAAATTCATCATGAAAAGCTTCTACATAATCCCAATAATTAAATTTTATCGGGACCTTTAATTCAGGATGGATATATTCCTTCTCTTTTAGTGTACCTGTTGGGGCTACACAAGTGCACGTAGTCGTACAAGCACTCAACAAGTAAAAATTCTAACAAAATTATAAAAGCTAATATTAAACTAAAAACTGTTCGCAAATCAAAATTATAAGAAGTACTCAATATGATTAAATCCAAGTGCAAGGTGGTTTCATTAACCTAATTCTCTATTCCAATCCAATCCATAAATTAAATGGCTTCGTGATTGTGTGAAGCCAGGAATAAATATATCTACAATCTCTCTCAAGCATTATAGAATTAACTCATACAATCCTTCCTAGGCCTAAAACTAACCAATTCTCATCCAATTAATCCAAGCTTTAAAAAATATTTGTATAAATTTTAATCACCGCCATATGATTCAATCAATATTAAATTCATTCTCATGCAATTTTAATATCAATTGATCTTGTCTAACTAGAGCAACAATCCCAGATTGCCTCTCAGCCTCATCAATTACCTCAACTTCAATAATTAGGGGCGATCAAACCCTAAGCAAGCATTAAATCCTTAAACAAGATTCACACAAAAACATACGAAATCTCATTCATATCCATGGAATTTCATGGAATAGAGAAAAAAAAACTACACATCCTTACACTTAGTATTTGATTTACACTTAGTATCCTACACATCCTTACACATCCATAAAGGAGAAGAAATAAATTTATTCGGTGGAGAATTCAGATGTAAACTTCCCTCCTAAGGTCATTCTTCCTTTGCTTCTTGATTCCTTCCTTCT
Organism: Petrea volubilis; assembly: GCA_026212405.1. NCBI lineage: Eukaryota > Viridiplantae > Streptophyta > Magnoliopsida > Lamiales > Verbenaceae > Petrea > Petrea volubilis. The sequence continues at coordinate 196,949 of CM047885.1, forward strand.
TCCATCTTCAAAAATCCCCGAAACTAGATAAAAATTGAAATAGTTCTTTTGTTTATCTCTAAACCCTAGCTAAAAAAATGTGTGCCTCTTGTTTCCCTCTGTATATGGCCTCAAAAAGGGCAAAAAGTCACCTAAAAGTTCTTTCGTAAACAAAGTTCTAGTCAAAAAAGGAAAGTCTTAAATTGTTATCGCGGATTTTGCGTAGTTGTGTGAATTTACAGATACATTTTTCCTTTCAAATGGTTGGAACTGGGTAAATACTCAAAATCCCTTGCGTACATACGCATTTTTGTAGCCTGTTTCTCCTCCGGATCACATAAATTAGATTGTTATTAAAAATATTTTGCATAAACACGCAACTTCTAAATCCACTTTCCATACCTTTTATGGTATTTTTCTCATCTCACCAACAAAACAACAATTTAACTCAAATTTACTCATAATAAGACTCAAATAAAGAAAAACATGCGATAAGTCGGACAAAATAAACCCTAAAATCAAGTTTAATTATGGACTTATTAGTACTTAAACTCTATTCTTCTACAGATATTATCCACTTGATTACTACTTTGCTGAAGTTATAAACTTGCTTATTATTGCTGGAGTAAAATATGAAAATTCACATGACCATTAATGTGTGAGTATATTCTCATAATTCATTTTTTGTTTATAGGAACTTACAATAGATGATGTTGCATCAAAATACCTTTGCATTAGGGTTCATGACTCATCCTTCCATTGGAGGTCTTTATTTTCCAAGAGTATTAGCAACTCTCTATTAGTATTTTGTTCATGTGTAGAGGCGTCAACATTCTCCTCTTCAATCACAATTTTTTCGCAAAACAAGGATTATTATCCTCTTGCTTTTTTTTTTCTAGGAATTCCATAAATTTCTTATAAGTAGGATCATTTTTTTCCTTAGGTATATCACCTGAGGATGATGCAATATTGTCGGTTAAAAGCTTTGGTGTCCTATTTGGGTTAAAAATTTCCTCTTCCGTAGGTATAACTGCTTAGGGTTTCCTACTTTGTTAATCACTCTCATATCAATGAGGTTGCGCAAGGTTTATGAAACACGAACCTCATATGGGGCTCACCACATGACTGCAAGGCCACCCCTTCCTCTACCATTCTCCCTATACTAACAATCACTACTTCACAATGCTGAAACCGCAACTCTTCTCTAATTTGCACCATAGCTGAGCTTACAAGCCGTGTTTCACAAATAAACACAAGCTTGAGAACTTTAAGATGAATAAGGCTCCGAAGGTGTCGAATGGTGTGGAGGTTCTCAAGCCCCCACTCATTCTATGCCAAAATCAACATTAATTCTTGCGGGGTTGGGCGTGGGACCCAAACCTTCACATTTATGATTTTTTTTATCTATTTTGGCCTACTTGATTCGCTTTCTTGGTGCATCAAAGTCTTCCTCCATGTCCTCCATGTGTCGTGTAACTCCTCTTGCTGCATGTTTCAGCTCTCTAAAGTAGTTCTATGAGATTGCTTTATTCTACTTCAGTGTCTCATTCTTGTGGAATCAATGCTGAGTTTTGTGTTACTCCTATTGTAGGTGTAAAAGCTATGGGCATGCTTTCTTTATCACTTTTCTCTGGCCCATTCTTATTCTGAATAGGGCCCGTCTTGCGCGTGGGCCCTAATTGATTATGATTCTAGTTCCTCCTTTCCATACCTTGACTCGTAGCCTCACCCAAATTCGAGTCAGAGCTGGCTTGATTACTCCTAAGTTCATTGCCAATTATTATTTTCCTATTTAACTCAGGAGCATAATCTAGAGAATCCCAACTAATCAGGATTTCCTTTCTTGTGGATTTCTCCTAATTTTCCTCCGCCCTAGCGGATTTTGCTCATCCGTCGATGACCCTCCCATCGATAGTCATCTTTATCTCCCTAGCCATGATAGTTTGTAAAATTGACCTCCTCCCATCGACTATTGATTGTTTTATTTAATAGTGTCCCATTTCCATTGAATTTATTTCTTTTGCTTGTGTTGGGATATAGCCACGTCCCGATCTAAACTGCAAAAAATTGCCGAAAGGGTTGTTCGACCCTACTCTATCCGTCTCCCCTCAATTTACCCTAATGCAAGACCAAGTTTGATGCCCAATGATGCCGCACCATCCATAAAACACAGGAAGACATTCGTATTGCATCCAAATCCAGTGCATGCTCATCAATGGGATTTCGAGAAATCATCCCTGGCAAAGCAACTTTGCCAGATCTAAAATTCACTCGCATTTGTACACCATTCCCGATCACCCACGATGCCATAATCCCACAATATCCCTCCCCTATCCATTGTATCCGATTATCCTTATCACACAACTTTAGAATGTTTCCCACCCATAGCCACAACGGGGATGTTTTAATGTCCAGGCTCTAAGGATTCTCAACATGACGTGCCTCCTGAAAAACCACAACCTGCTCTTCAAATAGACAAGGCCTCCCCTCTATATTCTTCTTCTTATCTTCTTTATATTCTAATGTTAATAACTAGAGGTTCTGTTCTATATCAGAAAATTTGTAAATTCCTTTGAGTTTTCACCATTGCCGCTATATTGCTTTAAACTTGTCTTTCTAATATAGCTTACGCACCCCAATAATGCAGACAAGTCCATATTCTGTAGCCTCCTTAAGCTCCGATATTGGACATGATTTAACTGAGAGTTTCTCTAACTCCTCCTCTAAATGATCCACTGGTGCATCTGCGGTTACCCCTCCCCCCCCCCACCTCATTCTCACTCTTTCTTACTCTACCCTCCCCAATAACGACACAAGTTTAGGACCTATCTTCAACCTAGCAACACTCCTCGGTGAGACTTAGAGAGAACTCAGAAAGAGCCTTCACTACCATTTGGAGTATTTTTGATTATAGGTTGTACAATGCACTATCATTTTTTAGTTCTTTTTATGCCCATGTGATTTGTTAAACTTGATGATAGGCCCGCCGTATTATGATGCATTGTGGGAGTTGGGAATCCCACCCAAGGGGTGAGACTAGTAGGTTGGGCACTTGTATTTAAAGGATTTGGGGTGTTTTTTAACACTTCTAGTACAATGCATGGATTTTTTACGAAAATGCCTTGGTTGATTTTTAGGATGGAAAAGGCACTCGAATTATGTGTTTCTCATGCTATTGTTATATGTAATTTTTTTCAAAAAAAAGAATTGAAAAAAGAAGAAAAAGAATCAAAGCAAAAAATTCTTAATAAATTAAAACAATAAAATACTAATTTAATAGGTAGAATATTGCGCGTTGATAGGATTTAAAAAAAATAACAGATTAAAAAGCTTGAAAATATTCAAATCGAAAATCGAATATCAAATAATTCAGTTTACTGATTTCATTTGTTAGGCGAATCTTTTATTTCCCAAGTAATTAAACAAGAAACAAGATTGAAGTCTATATAAAGAAGAGATAATGTCAAATTTTATAAACAATTTAAGACATCGTTTTACATACACAATGGGGCTACACATGGGTATACTGCCATGTCAGAAAACTAAAAGTGGCAAACAAAATATGAAATTGGGATCATTTTGGTCAATTCACCTAAGTACACAATCCAATGATCACAATAAAAGAAGAAGGCAACACTATTTGCCATTGCACAATATTACATAACACTCCATATCATATAAGAATACCATATAACACTTATACCACATTATCCCCAACATTCCCAATATTCACTACTTTCATATGCTATATGTGGAGATAATTTTTTAACTTAGTGATGTATAGTTTGGTGTTATGTGCACCTTGCATATACAAGAGTTTTTAACTTATTTGTTTATTTATTTATTCTTTGTTTTTTTCACATTATCTTCATTTCTCAATATCATTAATATACACAAATCATTACATTATTTTTAATTTCAAATTCAATATGGGATAATTGCACTCAACTACTAAGGAGTATGACCAAATTATAAATAAAATTCATAGCTTAAGGAAATTATCGAGATAACTTTGAGATATGCAAATGTTATGCATATGTGAGCCTATGTCTATTGTTGTTAGAAATTTTAATAGAAACGATTAAATTTCAACATATTTTTTCTATTTTACCCTTTTTGTCAAATCTGACTAATTTTTGTAAATTGTCCAAAATTCATTTTGTACTATTTTTAAATATATAAAGTTTGTTTTGTAAAATTTTACCAAATTAACAAACAAAATCATTGATAATTAAATCAATAAAAAGAAAGGATACTAACCACGCACGCACACACACACACAAAGGGAATTTCATAAATAAAAAAAACTAAAGCACATGTTAAATTTTCATAATACTCCACAACATGATACCTTAAGTGTAATGACCCGGTATTTCTACATATTTTAAAAGTTAATTATATGATTAAATTATCTAGTGTTTTATGTGATTATTATTTTGTATGTGAAATAAGTGATTCTATCTCAAATATGTGATTTTATTATGAATAATGTATAATATTCTCTAATATATTATGTATTTTCATATCTATACTTTGAATTTATAATTGTTACTATACTAATATATTAATTGTTAAACATAATTTTTAGTATATTATATATATTCGAAAATTATATATATATATATAAGTTCGTATATATATCTATGCACTAAGAACTAAGTTAATACATATTAATCCTAACCACTTTATAGGATTAACAATATTTAATTATATATTTTAAATATAGATATATATGCATGTTCTAAGTACATAGAGCACGAGCACACTATATCATATATGTATATATATCCGAAACATGATATAGATATATAATATGACTTTTTCTAATTTATTTTTGATAATCCTAATATTTGTTCTTGATAATTCCTAGCATTAAATGATTGTTTTTACACTTGTTATAACTCTTCTAGAAATTGGAACACTTGTATTATTTACATTAACATAGACTTCCATTCATCAATTTTAGAGCACACCTAATAAAATTTAGGCTTATTACTAAGCATGTATGTAATTATTAATATTGATGAGTAAGATGAATCTAATTATGAAAAATTGACATAATTCATTTTTAATAATGTGTCTTAACCAACCTCTATAAATAGAGGCTTGAGTAATATTTTCCATTAATCACACACACACATACACGGATTATACACACACAATAAATACTATTCTCATCAACAAACACACACGGTACATACATATATCCATATATATATAATATATATATAGTACACACAACACAAAGACAACACAAACACACACGTTACATACACACATACACTTGACACTATTATCTCTACACATAATCACACACCACACACAACATAAACACACACTTCACGTCACACACACAATTCTCTCTCACACAAACATAGATATATAAATATCAAGAAGGTTAGTTAAGGTAGGAATTTTCTTAATTACATAAGTTATTTTCTAGTGCTAGTTTATTATTTCACTATCATGATATTATGCTTCATTATGCTACTACAAGTTATTAGAAATTCTGTTTCTAGTTATATTTATATTTTATGTTCATAGAATTAATATTGAAGCATGTATGTGTATTATTCCAAAATATGCTATTTGTATGCTTTTATATTTAAAGTGATAAGTATGAAAGTATGTTCCTTATGTGAAATTATGGGAGAATATGTTTATGTGAAAATCTTTATTTGTGCATGCCGGGCCCAAATGTGTTTTCGGTGTGGATGGGGCTAGAGTTCGGCCGGGCGGCAGTGGGCTTGCCGGTCTTAAAACAGTTCTCGCCATCCATGTCCTAATCCCATCTTGCATGGACGGAGTGCTCCATGTATTGGTTGTGGGTCGTAGGAAATTGGCATAGTCTCGAGATATGGCCACCGATGTGAACGGATGGAATCGATGTGGACGGATGGAATATTGGGGTTAAAGATGTGAACGGTTGGAATATTGTACTGTGGGAGACATAAGGGAGTCACTAATAAGTGACTCAAAAAAGGTAATATTATGTGAGATATCATGACTATGTGCACATACTATACACACGAGCACCTTATGTGATTAAGTGAAATTTCTACTCAACCGTCGTGTTGATTCTTCATAATATGACTATTTTTAGAAAGAAATGAGATAGCGGATCAGAGTGGCGCAGCAGAAGCATTTGGAGGCCTATTACAATAAAGTTATTTTGTATTCTTTTTGGAAAATTGTAACTCTTGTATTTTGTACGAATTTTATGTGAAAGTAATTATTTATACAACTATGAAAATATTATCTTTACGCGTTTCGGTCCAACATATTTTAATAAAATAAAAGGGTATTTTTCCGGGTCGTGACATTAAGTGTCATTCTCGATGAAAAAACTAAACTACCAAAAAATATTATTTTAGGTGGAAAAAAAACATCATTCTTAGTCATAGCACTTGCAAACAACCTTAAAAACAAAAACTCAAATACCTACAAACATTTGCATGAGTCACATTTTCAATGGTCTTGTAAACCACAAACATAGTATCTCTCGGTTTAATGGGTTTTTACTAAGGTCTTTTTTTGGTCGAAAGAAAAAGTAATTTTCTTGATCCTTTGCCTGCAAGATGAAATGAAATAATGTAAGGATTAAATTTGGCAGTCTCCTTATTAACTTTTGTGATATTCTTTGTAATAAAAATGTCTCTGTTAATATAATATTTGAGAATATTCTTTTTAATAATAAAAGATTTGATGAAATTTTGTCTTTATCAAATTCATGTTAGTATTACTGTTTAGTATGCATACCTTAAGGTTATTTAGGTAATTTTTTTAAATCATGGGTAAATTTGTAATTTTTTCAAACCTCATGATAGTTTAGTGTAATTTACCCATTTGTAATAGTAAAAGATCTAAAGGAAATTTTATCTTTCTCACATCTCTATTAGCACTACAATTTAGTATGCATATTTCAAATTTATTTAAATAATTTCCAAAAATTGAGGATTTCATATGTTGTTTGGTCATACCATAGGGTATTTTAGTGTAGTTATCCCATTCAATATTTATTAAGGATTAAATACAGTTTACCTCCTCAAACTATATTTCTTGTCTCATTTACCTCCTTAAACTACTAATTATAACACCTACCCCTCAAATAAAATATCGAGACAATATCATCCTTACCCAAAAACTAACACTTACCCTTAAACTAATTCTATTTATATTTGTCTTCATAAAAGTGTATAAATATATATATATATATATATTTATATTTATATATCGTTTCATGTATTTAAAGCATGTAACACCATAAATGAACTTTGACTTTTTATTATGCATAAAAGAGCACTTTCTAAAACATAAATTGATAAAAATAAATAATACATAATTAAAGAATTTAAATTTGAAATAAAAGAATAAATTAGTTTAATAATACTGAAAAGTTTGAACATAAAAAGGATTCCAAAAATCTTAAGTTGATGGAGTTCTTGATATTATATTCTAAATAAAATTTACTATTTTCGATGAAAATGGTTAAATATATTTTAGTTATATATCTTAGATTTAAATATGCTCATTTATGGAAAGTGAACTATAATATGTTAACGTAAATATTAGACTCTTTTGGAGGAAAGTAAATATCCCTATTTAGCTTTAAAAAAAGATACATAAATTTAAATTGATAAAATCATAAATAATCTTTCTTATTTTATTATATTCATTTGTTATTTTTGCTTTAAATATTTGAACCACAGTCATTAATTAGTTTTTATAATATAGATTAAAAGTAATTTAAGCTAAAATTTATTCGAATTTTAATTTTATGTATGAATTAATTAATATACATTGTAAAACATATATAAGTAAATCTATATTCGTATAACTCTAAGCGTAATTTGGTCCGCATATTTAACTAAAGGGGGCTAAATGCTACATTTTTTTTTTCGGTGTTGGTGTGGAGGGTAAATTATACATAGGCAATAGTTGAGGGATACAAAGTGTACTTTACCCTAATGTTAGTAAAATTAACTTGTACCTAGACAAATACACACTTTTACCAAATGAAGCCTCGATTTTATTATTAGCAAGGCATCAATGACGTCAATTGTGATGGGAAAAATAAAAACTAAAAATTCCATCAGTGCTCCCAATAAGACTATGCTCTTATTTGTATAGAGTTTCATATGAAAATTGAAAAAGTATAAGTTTTCGTACATTTTTAAACAATAGTCCTTAGAGTAATTAGGAGCTAGCGTGTCAACGTACATTACTTAATTGAGTTCACAGTTTCAAGGGGGAAAAAAAGGCCTCTTCCAAAAATATACATATATATATATATATATCAGAATATCCCAAATATTTAAAGATGAAATAAAGAAAAGCATGTTTGCCAACATAAATTAAAAGTTCATTCAATAAATATTCCATGTAACTTTTTCAATGTTAATTAAAAGTAAATGTTGTGGAAAGATGTTTTATAATCTGATAGGTTTGAAGTATAAATTCGGTGAATTGTAAAAGTTTATCCTTACGTATAGTTGATCTAATAATATCACATCGTATATTATTATGTTTTCCCCAACATTGAAAAAAAGTTATGAAAGAAATTTATGTCACCGTATAATATTACACCTTACATTTACAAATAGACAACATATGTATCAATGGATGTTGAAATAAAGAACAGGAGAAATTTATGATCTATAGAAAAAGTTTAAGGGTCTTATTATTATTATTTTTTTCTTCTTTATCTAAATGTAACAAAAGATGTAACACTATCATAATACAAATTGATTCTCCATCACATTTGTTTCAACTTAGCAAAATAATATCTAGGTCACGTTTATGCCTTCCTGCATAAACACTTGGGTACCACTTTCAAATTTTAATCATATATCCTCGAACATGTGAATGGTACCAAGAGTTCATAAGACCAGGATATATTATGCTACAACACTACCTCAAAACTCCAAGTGATTGCACAAAAAAAACCACCACGAGTTCAACATAGGTTCCGCATAGCATCCATCAAAGCCTTTAGTTGACAAAATTATCAACAAAATTACCCATACAAATCATCAAATACAACACAGATCGATCAGTAGAAACCATCAACTATAATGACAAATACATCTGTGATTTTCACTGATTTTGTGGCCTACACAGTGTGAGCCAAGCAGCAAAATCAAATTTTTGCATTTATTTTTCAGAATTTTAATTTATTAGGAGCTATGAAGCAATTACAGATTTTGTAGGATATCCTCAGTGCTGGAAACGGTGAATTCCCCACCGAACTCAACATTGGCGACTTTCACTTTGAGGTCATCTACCGACAGAGCAAACCTCTTAGACCGAACGCCAAATCCTTTATCAGAGAAGTCGATTTCAAGGCCAAGTCCATGAGTGTAAGTTGCAGAGCCGTCAGCCAAAAACTTGACATGCTTATTGTCGGGATATGTCCTTGCCCATGCTTTCATCACAAACGGATCATTGACTGAAATGTAAGAATCAAATATACTGTCAATTCTCACAAAGGAGTTCTAAGCAAGCAAGAGAATATACAATATTGGATGCTATGGTTCAAAGGTTTTTTTTTTTTTGGTTTTGTTGTTTTTGGGTTTGGGACACTTAGTCCTACACCCCTTGAACTTTTGTCTAAATAAACTTAAACCCCCTAAGGTTTGCACAATTACATAAACCAACCCACGTTTCAAATTTTGTCGCATATCTAGAGCCCTTTCGATGTTGGTATAGTTACAAAATCCACTCTTACCGCCAACTTTCATTTACAGTTAGAACCCTAAAAATTGATAGCAGGGTTGATTCTGTAATTATGCAAATCATACGGAGTTTTAAGTGTATTTACACCAAATCTCAAAGGGTGTAGGTATAATTATCTCTTTTTTGGTTTCAACTAGACAAAATGATTTGAATTGTATTATAAATAAATAAATAAATCACTTCGCAGATGTGTTATATTAATATATAACATCATTTTTTTTTTTTATGTTTCTTTTGCATTCTACTCAAATGCTATCAGGGCATTAGTTGATCACTCTATAGCTCCCTTAATTGCCAATGCTTTGATTGCCAAACAAGCATAGGAGACTGCACAAAAGACTTACGCCAATAAATCTCAATCCAGAATCTTTGGTCTCCATGAGATGCTTTCCAATCTCAAATGAGATATTCAACCGATGATCTTGCTACTTATGGCTCATCGATAGCCGATGCCGAATTGGTTATCAAAGTTTTGAGCGGACTTAGATCTAATTTGAAAGAATTGTCAGCCGCTATTTGTGCCTGGGACAATCCCATATCTTTTGAGGAATTATATGACAAACTTCTTGCTTATGAAGTTTTCATTAAACACTCCGAACCAAAAAGCGAACCCCCCCTATTATAGCTCCAATACATCAGCGCACCACACAAAACAATTCGAGGGAATGTAACACCAACAATTTACAGCGGAAAGTTAATATCTAATTTAATAATGCTTTGACCAATAATCGCCATATATCGGGAGATTAGTCGAACTTCTCTATCTGACCCTTTCATGCTCGATCAAACAATTAATAGAGGTTGCAATGTCAACTTTGTGATAGATTTGGTCACACAACAAAAGTATGTCGTCCAAGTCTCATAATCACTCTGAAGCTCAGGCTAATATAGCACATGATTGCCCAACAAGAACACTTTTGGTGGATCATGGGTCATTGATTCAGGTACTTCACAAGTCTTGGCCATCCTCAGCCCTGCCTAACCAAAGCATTTGTGCCATCATTTCATTTGCCCAGTGTCTAATAGACATCCTGTTAGACTTTGTAATTCATGCTTATATAATAATAGTCATCGTCTACCATCTGGTGATAACTCCATCAGAAGTACCAAACCTTTTGAAGTTCTATATTTTGATGTTTTGGGGCCCTCTCCAATGTCTTCATTTGATAACTTTAGATTTTATGTCATATTTGTTGATCATTTTACCAAGTATACTTGGTTATTTCCTATCAAACATAAATATGATATTACCGAAATATTCATAAACTTCCATCAAACGGTCAACAATTATTTTAACTCTTCCATTTGTACACTATGTGCAAATGGGGGTGGTTAGTATCTTAGTTTGAAGTCTACCCTGCTTAAATGTGGGATACAACATCTTACCAGTCCTCCTTACACTCTGCAATTGGTGGATACTGCTGAAAGAAAGCATAGACATAACATTGAAACTGCATTGACGCATAATATCATGCTTCTATTCCTCTTAAGTTTTGGTCTCTTGCTTGTCAAACTGTAATGTATCTAATTAATAGGTTACCTACTCCAATTCTTAGCCACAAATCACTCTATCAAACTTTGTTTCATTGGTTACCTAATCCCCAAAAGTTATGTGTATGTGGATGCCTATGCCACCTATGGCTAAAACTAATAGTACGAACAAACTTGAACCTAAATCTTGACATTATATCTTCATGGGTTACTCATCCTCAACAAATAGCTATGCTTGTTTTGATTTTATCACAAACAAAATCTTTATCTCACGTTATGTGCTATTTGTTGAAAATGTATTTCCTTTTGCTACTAACCAATTGTAAGCTCCCTAGAATTATTTCATCCACTGTTCCATCATCGGTGGATTCTCCTATTTCAGTACCAACTCCCATATTAACTCCAGTCAATCATGACTCAAATACACCCTTTCAATCTATTAGTTCTAAGTTTTGTTTACTGCCCACTCGTCTTCTAGCTCGCTAATTGTTGTTCCTTGTGACTCACCCAGTCAGGTAAGTACTGATCACTCACTTTCATCAATTGTTAATTCATCTCCATCCACTCATTATCCATCACCCACTTCACTGTCTCCTTTAGATCTCATAGAAAACCAGCACCCCTCGACCAACAAAGATGGTGACACGATCACAAATAACATATTTAAATGAGAAACCAATATTTGATTATCTTGCCACCTACTCCTTAGACCCTTTACCTTTAGCTCCGCACACTTTTCATCAAGCCAATAAGTATCTAGAATAGTGTAAAGCTATGAAAGAAGAGTATGATACGCAAATGAGAAATAAAACTTGGTCTTTGGTACCTCCCACACCTACTCAAAATGTTATATGATGTAAATGGGTCTATCAGGTAAAGCACAAAGCTGACAGTACTATTGAGTGCTATAAACGAGCATAGTTACAAAAGACTCTCATCATAGGCCAGCTATTGACTTTCAGGCCACATTCAGTCTGATTATTAAGCACACTATGATTAGACTAATACTTTCCTTAGTTGTATCTTTCAAGTAGCCTTTGCATCAACTTGATGTAAACAATGCCTTTTTTAGGGCACCTTGCAAGAAATAGTATATATGCAACAACCACCATGATTTGTCAATGATAAGTTCGTAATTCTACTTGATTTTTATGTTTATTTTGATGGACTTATCATGTATTTGTCTCCATTTGAACGTTATTATGCCTAAATTCGAGTTAAATCATTGTTTTGTAGGTGAGATGGGAAAAATACGATCAAGGAGACGAAAAACAGAAGTTAAGAGTTGGGTACTTACGCAAGATATTTTGGGTATCAACCCAATTTCAGCCATCTTGAAAAGAAGTGAATCTGTATGTTTGGGTACGTGCCCAAAATATTTCATGTATGTACCCAATTTCAGTCATTGGGGAGTTAAACGAATCTGTAAGTTTGGGTACGTACCTAAAATATTTTGGATATGTACCCAAAGTCCACGACAACAATTAACAGCTTTTTATGTTCGATTAGGACTCTATTTTTGAAAGGGGGCGCTAGGGTTTTTCTGTCCCTTTTTAAGTTCAGAAATATTCCCACAACTGATTATTCACCTTTTTAGCTAGGTTTTAGAGTTTAGAACATTTATGTTTTCATATTTTTCATCTTTTGGGGATTTTTGGGAGAACAGAAGAAGGAAGAAATCAAGAGGCGAGGGAAGAACAACCGAACGAGGAAGTTTACGTCTGAAATTTCCATCGAATAAGTTTAATTCTTCTCCTATTATGCATTCTTTTCCAGATTTTGTTCTTGTTTTTAGTTTCATTATGAACTAAGTAATTGTTAAGTGTAAGGATGGATGTAGTTTACCTTTTTCGCTATTCTATGAAAATTCCATGTTTTTGAATATGTTTTCAGTATATTTTTGTGTGATTCTCGTTTAATACTTTAATGCTTGGTTAGGGTTTGATCACCCCTAATTCATGAAATGATGATCGGTGATGAGGTCGAGAGGCAATTCACGATTGTAGCTCTAATTAAACGAGATCAATTTGTGTTAAAGTTGCATGAGAATGAATTTAATATTGATTGAACTTTAAGGCAGTGATTAAAATTTATACAAATAATTTCTAAAGCTGGAATTAATTGAATGTGAATTGGTTAGTCTTAGGCTTAGAAGGGATTGTATGAATTAATTCCACAATGCTCGAGAGAGATTGTGGATATATTTATTCCTAGGCTACACACAACCACGAAACTATTCAACTTAGGGATTGGATTAGAATAGGGAATTAGGTGAATGAAACCACCTTACACTTGCATTTCCCGTCTTGATTATTTGTTATTATTGTTATTTGTAAGTTGTTTTTATTAAGAACTTAGGTTTCTTTTTGTAATACAAAACCACTACTCAATTCGATCCATTTAGCAACAATACGAGTCATTTTTACCGGCCAAATCACAATCCCTGTGGGATTCAACACTCTACTCACTTTGTATTACTTGTACGACTGTGTGCACTTGCGCAGATGCCAACAGTCAACTCTCAATACCCAAATCATATGTGTCTTCTTCACAAATCCATCTATAGGCTTCGTCAAGCCCCGCGAACTTGTTATTCTGAGCTCAAAAACTTTCCCATCCCTTGTGAATTTCAAAGAGCACACTCCAACCATTCCTAGTTTATTTATTGTAAAATGGGTATCATGGTATTTGTCATGGTGTATGTTGATGATATCGTGGATACTGGTTCTTCTCATTTGTATACTGCAAATACGATCAAACTTTTGGGCAATAGGTTTTCTATCAAAGACCTTGGTAAGTTACATTTCTTCTTGGGCATAGAGGTCATCTCTCACAACATTGGCCTAATTCTTACTTAGAGAAATTTTATAGCCGAACTTCTTGACCGTTTCAAAATATTGGAAGCTAAAGGTGTCGCCACTCCATTGTCAACTACTGAAGCTTATGTCTTAATGATGGTCTGGTCCAACTGATGCCAAAATGCTCAAACAAGTTATTGGAGCTCTCAAATATCTCAATGTCAATAGCCCAAATATTTGTCTTGCTGTGAATAAAATGGCTCAATTTCAGCACTACCCCACTATTAAACATTGGCTAGCAGTGAAGCAATTGCTTCGATATTTGTAGCATACGATTACTTATGGCCTTCACTTTCGTCCCTTCTCCACCTATCAACTTGTAGCTCATTCTGATGCTGATTGGGGTAGGCTTCTTGATTCTCGGCACTCTACTTCAACCTATATTATCTCTCTCGAATCCACCCCATTTAGTTGGAGCTCTAAAAAAAATTGCTATGTTATCAACCGAGGCCGAGTATCGTGCTGTTGCAGCTTTCATTGCATAAATTAATTAGATCGTTAATCTTTTTAAGAAATTGAGCCTTTATTTGACACACACACACCCATTGTCTTCTGTGATAATATTGATGCCACTTATCTTAGTCGAAAACCCATTTTTCATAGCCGCATGAAACATGTTGCTATTCGATTTTCATTTTGTGCGAGCATCAAGTGGAAAAGAAACAGATTGATGTTCGACACACTTTATCCACCAACTAGTTGGTTGATGCTTTGACAAAGCCCCCTACTAAGAGGCCATTTACTGAGTTCGTTTCCAAGATCAGTCTATGCCCAATAGAGCCGATCTTGTGGGAGCATGATAAGGATTGATAAGGATAAAAGTTGATTTAGTTTCCTAGTTTTATTTAGCTTTGATTTAGCACTTAATTTCTGCATCAAATCATCCTTTTCCCATTTTTCCTATATTATTGTATTTTGTAGTACTATATAATGTGCTCTCCATCCATGAGATAGTAATATTGAATTCATAATTCAGTATAACTCTTATAAATGAGACAAACAAATAATAGACATAGAGAAAACCCAAACATGGCATCAATATGCTCTAACAAGATGGCTAAAATTAGGGGACAATAACACTAGGTTTTTCCATCAGAAAGCATCCAACAAAAGGCTACAGAATGCAGTTTTTTCATTGTTTGCAAGATGGTGAGGGAAATAGGGCCGCACGACAACATGAAATGGAAGCTGCAGTAGTCAGGTATTTTTCAAAATTACTCATGTCCTCAAACCACAGTTTTATAATAGCCTTGCATGATGGATGTAATCTAAACTGGAAACAATCTTTCATGGGTATAATCCAATCTAATTTAGCTCATGATCCAGTTTATTTGAATAATCACCCCAATCTACAGTTATCATTGACTGATGTTAATATACTGGATGCCTTAACTTTAATTGTTAAAATGCATGGTTATAATTATGCTCCAGATTCAAAAGTTATATGCATTTGTTATAGGATTTATTATAAACCACTTCACATATTTAACCCAAGGTGTAGAATGGTGAAAACCATTAAATGAAACACTTTTAATTGAAGTCAATTTTAGTAGATCTAATATTACTACTAGCAGGGCTACTAAATGGGAAGAAGTAAGTTTTCATGAACATTGGGTGATAGAAAAAGTTGTTCCAACTCAACCTGATACTTAAAATCACCTCATGGATGTTATACAAACCCCTGAAGGCATTGTTAAAATACAGTTTGAGGACAATAGAAGAATAATAGGGTCTAAATCTAGGTTAAGTAGATCACAATCTTAGATCTCCATTCAGGTCATCCACCCCACAAATAAGCGAACCAACAAGAAAATCTTCAAGTGAAGATTCCAGACTATAGAGGATTGATAAATTGAGAATACATAAGGATAATATAGTAAAAGGAGTTTATGCAACCCAAGAAGCAGTTATAACCGAGTCATAAATGAATATTGCTATTTAATGAATTTTAAACCAAAAATCGACTTTAGTCCAGGATCCCTGGCAAGAAAGAAAATCCAACAAGAATTTAACCTTCCTAAATGGGAACCATTTAACAAATGGCTTTTTTGAGAATTTGAGTAAGGAAGATAGGAAAATCTTTCAAGAAGAATTTTATGGTTATCTTTCAAAAATAAATAAACTTGTTCCTTTTGTCCCATGGTTTATAACTAATTATGTGGAGAGTTATATCTCTATGATTGAAAGGAATTATAGACTTGCTAATGGATAGGTTTTAAAAATGGTTTATCCACCCTAAATTTCATACCAAATAGAAAAAGATGAAAAAAATTGTGTATTTTTCTGCATTTACAAAGTTATTTGAAGATACAATGCAAATAAGCACGGAGCATATAAATAACCTTTTTAAGCAACAAAATTATGCTAACATGTATTTAAATGTCCTTGGAGAACAAATTACTTCTCTACATAATAGAGTTGAGTTAATAATCAACTCCATAAATCAGTTAAAATATTCAACCTCATTCACAAGAATAGAAGAAGAAGATGTCACCGCCGCACTCAGTATTCAGTCTCCACCGGAAATAAATGATTTTAAATTAAAATAAAAAATAAACTTAGAAAAAATTCTTGATGAAAAATTTAAAAATTTGAAACTCCATACTCTTGATAAATTTGAATAAGAAATGAGTGACAATGAAGATTATAGGCAAATAGTTCAAGAAAAAATTAATAAGTTGGAAAAATATGCTAATAAGCCAACTCAAAGACTTTTTTAGTACCCTATGCCAACTCCTCAAGACATTCTTTATGAAGAATAGGAGAATATTTTAAATAATAGTTGTAGTGGTAAAAATATTCACAAATGGAATATAGACAGTTTTACTGAAGTACATATTTATAATACTATCCATAGAATGCTTAAGTACAGTACTATCTGTAAGAATAATGGTAATAGTGATAAAGCAATTGCTAATATGATAGTTGTAGGATTTACAGGCCAATTAAAAGGTTGTTGGGATAACTACCTAATTCAAGCCAACAGAGCACAAATTTTAAGTACAATAAAAAACCAAAATTGTTGTTCAGGCTGAAAGTACGGTTTATACAGTTGTTGTTAATACTATTGAAAACTTTACAGGAAGATGGTTAGATAATAGTGAGAATATCTGGACTCTTTTACAAAATTTGAGATGTCCTACCCTCATTTCATTTAGATGGTATAAAGATATTTTTCTTAGTAGAATAATGTAAATCCCGAAGTCTAATAGTACCCACTAGAAATCTAAATTCATAGATAGTCTATGACCTTTATTTGTTGAAAAGGTTAGGAAGGCCCTAAGAAAAGGAGACGTCAATATTAATATTGAGAAGTATACTTACGTCAAGCTAATAGATACCTGTATTCAAGAAGGGTTATCTCTCTGTAATGAAACAAAATTGAATTAACAGATTAAAAAGCATCATTTGAATGAAAAAAAGGCAATTAGACCAATTTAATTTGTGCTCCATTCAGATTAGAAGTGCCATCCACCAGCTAGCTTAGTAGGTGTAACGACCCGGTAAATCCCTTATTTACCTATTTTATATTATACAAAATTTATAGGATTATTTTGTGAGTTATTGATTTCTAGAGATTATTTTTTTCAAATATGATTTTTTTTTTGTGAACTAGTGAGCATTTTACTACCTAAATATTTATAAAATATTATAAATTCTAAATATTTTTTTAAAATTTTATGCATTTGATCCTTCTAAACTTCCAGAAATTTTTAATAGATTATTTTCAACTTTTACCTATTTTTCCAAGCATTTTAATAATAAAGGGATTTCGGGGTCGTCATAGTAGGCATAAAAAAAATGATAAAATGGTAAAAACAATATTGTCATAAAAGAAAGAAAATAAAAGAAAAAATGGAAAAAAGAAAACAAGATAGAAACTTCAACAAATTTAATGGGAATCCACAAGCATGTTTTTAATGTGGAAGAGTTGGGGCCCTATTATAAACTTTGCGAAATGAAACAAAAGATTAAATAATCTCAGTATAGATAATGAATTAAAAGAAACATTAGCGAAATTATTGTAAAATTCTGACACTGAAAATTCTAATTCTAAAATATCTGATAGTTTTTCAAATATTTATGAAGAATGTTTTAAATTATGAAGACTATATTTCAAATTATGATCAAGAATGTTGTTATAATTTTCGAGAATGTAAACGTTGCTTAAAACAAAATAATAATAGTGACGAAAAAGAATTTTATAAAATTCTTTCACAGTTGAAAGATTTAATATTAATATGTTTAATATTGATATTACGGTAGAATTATTAAAATTTGTTAAAGACCCTGATATAAGGTCAGAGATTTTTGATCAAATGGTTAATCAACCAAGTACTTCTAACGATAATGGTCAAACAATTAATAGATCTCAAGAACCTTACACTATGGCTGAGACCCGAAGACCATTAAAACTAAGACAAAAGACTGAGGTCCCTACTACAACACAAATACTTAATACAAGAAGTCAATAGCCTAAAGAAAGAAATCAATGACCTAAAGCAAGAAAATAGATTTCTAGATGATATGATAAGAAGGCTAGAAGCTTATAACAAAGGAAAACAAACTACATCATTTCCTGAAAAAATATTTTGAACTTCAAATACGATTTTTTGAGAATGAAAATTTCCTTTCTACCTTTGAGATGGTTATTTCATAAAAATGGTTTGTGAAAACTACTTTATCAGTAGATAATAATTTTAGAAAATAGCTAACAACATCAGTTGATAGCAGAGCTGACTTAAATTGCATATAAGAAGGAATCATGCCAACCAAGTATTTTCATAAAACCACTCACTCTCTTAGTTAAGCAAATGGACAAAAAATGGATATGAATTATAAAATCCCTAAAGCATATATATGTAAAGAGAATTCGTATTCCAACAAGTTTTCTACTAGTCAAAAACATCACTAATCAAATAATTATGGGAACTCCATTTTTAAAAAAGTTTTTTCCCATAAAAAATACAAATGAAAAAGGATTTATTGAAAACTTTGAAGGAAAATAAATAAATTTTCAATTTATAACCGAACCTTTTACTAGAGTACTAAATGAAATCAGAGAGTTACTTATAGCAAAAAGCCAACAAATGAATTTTCTTAAGCAAAAAATTAATATTCTTATTATTGAAGAAAAAATTGGGAATCTTGAATTACAAGAAAAAATAAAAATAATATTTCATTTTTGACATAACTAGATTTGTCAAAATAGATTATAATTAATTTAATTTATTAAATTAAACTCAAAGTCCATGATATTAGTTTTTATTTACAATACGGAAAAAAATACGTTTACATATGCATCCATACAATAAAATTTGTATACCATGTTCTCCATCTCATACTATCATCTCGAGGTAAGTGATGAATTAATTTTCTTAAAAATGTATTATAGTGTTTATAGTTACTTCTAATTATTTTTTATTTGCTATGACTATGAATAAAGTTAAATTTGAATAAAGGTTGAAGTCCTTATTGAAAGAAACAAGTGTAACTTCTGATTTTGTGGTAAGTCTATTTGACCTTTGTTCTCGCTTTTTCAATTTTTTTTGCGTGTATATATATATATATATATATATTTGTATTTGTTTATTTAATTTGATGATACATGAACCTCTAGTACAAATTTGTTATAACACCATGCATTCCATATAGTTGTATTAGTTTAACATTCTTTTATCATTAATAAGAACATTCCAAAATTCTTTGGTTGATGTTTATGTTTTAGCCGTTCATTTAATTATTTAATCAACTCTTTAAGGTTTGTGACAATATATACAAGACAAAGGACCCACCTTCGGCAAATTGGATTGTAATAAATTTTGACAAATCATGACATAAGATTCAAACCTATTTTGAAAAACATACCATTCTTTCAGTGTAGTTGGATTATCAAATTTTAGCTACAAATGGTGAAACAAATTACTAAGAGCAATTAAATTGGTCAATGGAATTAGTTTTACAGTTTACAAAATATCTATCTATACAATAATGAATAAAATATTTTTGTAAATTTCACGAGACAAGATCAAAATATATTTTCAGGGACTTACTATTCTTTTTTAATCTAGATGGGTTGTCAAAATTTAGGCATAAACCAAAGATAGATTACTAAACAATCACCCCATGTACGTATTTGAATATTGATGTGGCCGAACCTGCCTTGGCCATGTACGCGCTTCCTCAGCCCACACGTCGGATCCGATTCAGCACATGCCGTCATTCTCCTGCTGCCACGTGTCAGACCTATCTCGATCAGGCCCATGGTCCTTTTCTTGACGGCCTTGTTCGGCCAGAGGTACCCCTTCTCCTCGATAAAATGACATGATTGATGTCGGCAACACTCCATTCTCGGGGTCAATGTCCTGACACCCTCCTCGAGCAGGGAATGCACTCCACGCGCCCACAGCGCGTCATGATGAACGCCCGTCACCAGCAACGGGATTGGGCCAACCTAACTCTGGTCTGGCCCACCTATTTTTTATTATTATAAATACTACGGCGACACCATTCATTGGGTAAGACACTTTATCCGCCAATACACTGATTATTACCTGATTACTACTCACCCTTTACCTGCTCGAATTCTGACTTGAGCGTCGGAGGGTCTTCGCCGGAGACACTTCTGGCTAGTCTCACGTGTGCTCCATCCTTGCAGAATAGAACCCGACCAGCATTCAGACACTCTTGCTCGGATCTACCTGACCGGATTCAAACACTTACTCCCTGTTCAAAGTGACGTGTACCGCAGCCCAAAATCCGGCCACATCATTTTGGCGCTAGAAGGAGGGCGCTATTCGAGCAAGTGAGAAAATGGTAAACACGCGAAGGACTGGAACAGAGTCGATGGCCCCACAATCCACCACCAATCTGGGCCCCGAGACTCACACCAACCTACCCCACGCCATTCCGCAAGTCACTGGGCCAGCACCTACACCTCCCGCCGGGCAGAACCTCGTCGTTCTAACGGCGGATCAGTTTAATACGCTCTTACACGAGATCAGGTGGATGAACCCAGTCCCCGCCCCGGCTGCCACTGCTGAAGACCCTCATCCGATGAGGGAGGAAATTCGCCCCCCGCGAGGTGTTCGGGCAACCGACGCCGAGCGGGATGACGCGCGGGTGCGCGAACGGATCCCCCCGACAAGGGAGGTCCGCAGAGAGAGACGACCCCCGCCTCCTCGACTGGCGGAGGAAGTTGACGAATCCTCTGTGGGGGCATGCTCCGGACATCCTGCACGGAGTCACAGAGAACGGTTGGAGGAAATCTCCCACCAGGCCACAGAGATCCAGCGGAGGATCGATGAGGTCCGCCACGGCGAAAGATCCCGAGATGATGTTGGAGAACTTTCGCATCGGATGGAAGACCTTAACCGGAAGCTCTAGGAGGTATCTCACCGCTCCGGACAGGGATCGGCTCAACGATACTTTGTGCCGGACGAGGCGGACCCACTTAGCGCAGACCTTCAACGAGCCCGAGCACCCAGAGAGGTCCGGATCCCGACCGACCTGCCCCGATACAATGGAGAAGCGGACCCTAAAGAACACCTAATACAATTCAAACACGCCATGCGCGTGCACATGATCGACGATGACTTTGCGGCCAAGTTGCTGGTTACGACTTTTCAGGGAGTAGCCTCGCAATGGTACGTCCGCCAAGCCCCAGGTTCGGTCAGAAGCTTCGCCGATTTGGCGATAAAGTTCGTCAACCATTTCCAGACGAAAAGCCTAGCGAAACTGCCTCCATCCCATTTGCATAAGATTCGACAAAAGGATGGTGAGTCTCTGAGAGACTTTTTTAACCGATTCAACACCGAGCTGCTTAAGGTCGAGAGCGTCCAGATGGATTTCCTCCTCGACGTAATCATGGGGGCCATCCGAAATCAAGCGTGCTCGGACCACTTGGCCAGAAAGCGTCCCGCCACCATGGAGAAAGTCATGTCCATCGCTCAACAATACATGAATGTCGAGGACATGAGGTTTAAAAGGAGGCCAGAGGTCGGAGAAAGGAAGGACCGTCGACGTGACAACGAACTCACCCCGTTGGTCATGTCGAGGAAAGAGATCTTCGCCACGATCAACGCCAGCGACCCGACGGTTTTCCGAAGACCAAGGAAGATCCAGGACGCGGATGGAGCTCCCCCGAGAGGAAATAAATGCACTACTAGAACAAAGGCATTTAGCCACGGATTTTAGCCACGGATTTGGCAAAAAATCCGTGGCCAAAGAGATTAGCCACGGATTGGCCACGGATTAGCCACGGATTTTTTCCGTGGCTAAAAGTGGCGTGGCTAACCTTCGCCACGGCTTTTTAGCCACGGCTGGGCTTAGCCACGGGCAAGCCGTGGCCAAGCCATGGCTAATAGCCACGGGCAAACCGTGGCCAAGTTTGGCCACTTTTTCCTAGACATGGCTTAGCCGTGGCTAAGGGCCACGGATTAGCCACGGCCAGGCCGTGGCCAATCCGTGGCCACTGGAAAAAAAAAAAAAAAAGCTAATTACACCCAAACCCGCGGCCCAACCCGGACCCGCGCCCCAACCCAAGCTTTTTTTTTTGCGCTCAAGGAGATTCGAACACGGGACATCAATGTTATAAATAGAGCATGTAACCGTTGCGCCAAGGGAGTTCTTTGGTTATTGATTGATTTTTTTTATACTTAAACTATATTGTTACAATATTTTAAACTAAAATTATCTAATAAATTTCATTAGTTTTATCAATTTTTTTAATTTAATTTTAGTAATTTTTATAAATTATTAACCAATTATTTTTTTTTAAAAAATAAAGATATTTACCTTTGACTTTATCGTTCAATATTCAACTTTTTTTTTATGACAAATATTTAATAAACTAATATATCAAAACAAAAATTATAACAAAAGTCTATTTATATAATTTATATTTAGATAATAGCAACTTTAATTCGTGATAATTTGTCAATATCTTCGTATATGTGTGGTATTATATAATATATGTCAAGTATATATATCATATATATATATATATATCAATATATGTATCTATTTTAAATATGTCCATGAAAATATACATGTATCAATATATATATATATATAAATGTCCAAGTATATATATTGATAGATATGTATCTATTTTAAATATGTCCAAGTATATATGTATCAATATATATATAAATGTCCAAGTATATATATATGTATCAATATATATATGTATCCAAGTATATATAGATAATTTATATTGAGATAATTAAAATATCAATAACAAAAATTTATCCGTGGCTAATTATTTTTTTTCATTTTTTTTTGCACCACAGATAAATTTATATATATATATATATATATATATAGATACATATGTAAATTTATATTGATACATATATTTATATATCCAAGTATATATGTACCAATATATATATATATATATTTGTGACTAATCCATGGCTATATTTATATATATATATATATATCATGTTATATATATACATATGTTCAAGTATATATATATCAATATATGTGTATATATATATTTCCAAGTATATATATCATATATACATATATAAATTTACGTATATGTCAATGTGTATCTCATATATATTAATATATTATATGTACATTCTAATCCTCTATATATAGTCTATATGATATAAGTATATATCTATATAGAACATATCTAATATATGTTATAAATGTAGTGTACGTATATATAGATCCAATATATATATATATATATATATCTAATCATAGTCTATATGATATAAGTATATATCTATATAGAACATATCTAATATATGTTATAAATGTAGTGTACGTATATATAGATCCAATATATATATATATATATATATCTAATCATAGTCTATATGATATAAGTATATATCTATATAGAACATATCTAATATATGTTATAAATGTAGTGTACGTATATATAGATCCAATATATATATATATATATATATATATCTAATCATATGTACTATATATATATGATCAATCATCTATATGAAATAAACATATATTAGTGTATTATATATCTAATATATGTTATATATGTACTTATACATCTAATATATATACAGCTAATTATATATAAATACACATATATATAAGTATATCTAATCTTATACGTATGTAATATATCGAATCATTTATTATATATATCAATATATATAATATAATATATATATATATTACTTAACTATAGCAAAAATTAATTATTAAACAAAAAGTTAAAGTGGTGTAGTGGTTTAATGCTCTAACTTTAACTAACAGGTCAAGAGTTCAAATCATATTTGTTGCAAAAAAAAAATAAAAATTTTTAGCCACGGCTAGGCCGTGGCTAAACCGTGGCCCTTAGCCACGGCCAGACCGTGGCTAATAGGCCGTGGCTGGCTTAGCCACGGTCAGGCCGTGGCTAATCCGTGGCCCTTAGCCACGGCCAGACCGTGGCTAAATTAGCCACGGTCTGGCCGTGGCTAAGGGCCACGATTTAGCCACGGTCTAGCCGTGGCTGGATTAGCCACGGTCAAGCCGTGGCTAATCCGTGGCCCTTAGCCACGGCCTGGCCGTGGCTAATCCAGCCACGGCTAGGCCGTGGCTAGACCGTGGCTAAGGGCCACGGCTTAGCCACGGTCTGGCCGTGGCCAAATTAGCCACGGCTAGGCCGTGGCCAAGCCGTGGCTAACCATTGGCGGCAAAACTGGCGCCAAATTTAGCCACGAAGCCGTGGCTAAATCAGCCACGGGTAATCCGTGGCCAATCCGTGGCTAAAGCTCAAAAATTTTTTTCACCGAAAATCGTTGCTAATCCGTGGCTATTAGCCACGGATTAGCCACGGATTTTTTCCGTGGCTAAAATCCGTGGCTATTTGCTCTTTTTCTAGTAGTGATATTGTGCGTTCCACAAGCAATTGGGAAACCATGACACCGAGGGTTGCTATGCCCTGAAGAAAGAAATACAGCGCCTAATCGACCTGGGCCGTCCGGAGATAAAAAAATACATAAAAAAGCAAGGACAGGGTCACCAGGGTGAGGGAAGCCGCCGACGTAGCTCCCCGTCCTCTATGGACGATGAACACGAACCGTCGAAGAGGGCTCGGTCTCGCTCTCCTCGAAGAGGTTACACGCCATCCGGTCGGGATGACAAACAGCCGGCCACACAGGACAACCTCCCGATCAGGGGGATGATCCACACCATAGCGGGAGGCCCTAGTGGAGGGGACACTAAAAGTAGGAGAAGACAGGTGGAGAGGCGCCTCGACCAAGCTCGATGCCGTATCGAGGAGCGCTACCACCACGAGAGATTGTATGTCAACACCATATCAGAGGCAGCGACGCCGGCGTTGGAGTCACTCGAATTCTCCGACCGTGACCTTATGCACATCCCGAAGACAGACGGCATCGAGGATACGCCGGATTACCCAATGGTCATTAATCTGGATGTAGCCAACTATTCCGTGGCAAAGACCCTGATCGACAATGGGAGCTCCGCCAACATCATTTTCGCCAACACCTTCGCTAAGATGGACTTAGGAGGATACACGCTCTCCCCCGTGCAGACCCCTCTCGTCGGGTTTGGGGGTTCCGAGGTGGTCCCTCTCGGGATGATTCAACTCCCCACCGCGTTGGGGGAAACCCCGAGGAGGAAGACTATGATGATCCAGTATCTAATAGTTGACGCTCCATTTGCTTACAACATCATCCTCGGGCGACCCGCTCTTAATGCGTTCCGGGCGGTGGTATCCACGTATCACTTAAAGATGAAGTTCCCCACGCCCACCGGGGTCGGGCAGGTCACATGTCGTATCCTGGACGCCTGGAAGTGTTACTCGGCCTCCGTCGAAGGGAAGAAAACTCCGGCACCCCGATTAGTCGAAGCAGCCGCTTCGCGGATGGACATCCCCGAGTCCTCCGAAATCGACCCGGCAAAGCGGAGGAGGCTAGAGAAAGAAAAAATAACGCCAGCGGAAGATTTCAAGACAATTCAGCTCGTAGAGGGCGACCCATCCAAGACCACCCGGGTAGGATTGACCCTCGAGCCGCATCACGAGGTCATGTTGGTCGACTTTCTCCGGACAAATGCCGATGTCTTTGCTTGGAAGGCCTCAGATTTTCCGGGGATCGATCCCGAAGTCATCGTTCACCGCCTCAACGCAGACCCATCCTTCAAGCCGGTGAGGCAGAAAAAGAGGATATTCTGCGAGGCTCGTAACTGAATCATTGAGGAGGAGGTCAACAAGCTCCTCGAGGCAGGCTACATTGTGGAAATCCAGTTCACCGAATGGCTATGCAACGTGGTCGTCGTTGCCAAGGGCGATGGCCGCTGGCGGATGTGCAACGACTTCACCGATCTCAACAAAGCCTGCCCCAAGGATCACTATCCCCTTCCTCGGATAGACCAACTCGTTGATTCAACGGCGGGATGCGAGTTGATGAGCATGATGGACGCTTTCCAAGGCTACTACCAGATCTACATGGCCGAGGAGGATCGAAGGAAGACGTCGTTCGTCGTCTCGTCGGGGACGTATTGCTTCCTCGTGATGCCCTTCGGGCTAAAAAACGCCGGAGCCACGTATCAAAGACTTGTGAATCTCATGTTCAAGGAAGAGATCGGGAGAACCATCGAAGTGTACGTCGACGACATGATAGTCCGCAGTGAGCGAGGGTCCGACCATCTCGGGCACCTTGCTCGAACATTTGAGATCCTAAGAAAATATGGCCTAAAACTCAACCCGAACAAGTGCACATTCGGCGTCCGAGGAGGTAAATTCCTCGGGTACATTGTCAGCCATAGGGGGATCGAGGCCAACCCCTCGAAGATTCGCACCATCCCCGACATCGAGCCTCCTAGCTCAGTGAAGGAAGTACAGAGGTTGGTAGGGCGCATAATCGCCCTCAATCGGTTCATATCTCGCTCAGCGGACCGGAACCTCCCATTCTTTAAGGCATTAAGGAAGGTGCCGGATTGGAAATGGACGGAGGAATGCCAGCACGCGCTCCTCGAGTTAAAAAGATACCTGACCGAGCCCCCTTTGCTATCGAAACCAATTCCGGGGAAACCCCTTTATGCGTACCTGGCGGTATCCCAAAATGCTATCAGCTCGGTCCTAGTGCACGAGGAGGATAGGGTACACCGCCCGGTGTATTACCTCAGCAAGCTCCTCCAAGGCCCTGAACGGAATTACTTGGCCATCGAGAAGCTCGCCCTCGCTTTGGTCCACTCCGCTCGGAAGTTGAGGCAATATTTTCAGGCCCACACCATCGTGGTCCTGACTAGTGAGCCGCTAAGGCAGGTATTGGCCAAGCCCGATGCCTCTGGCCGGCTCGTGAAGTGGGCCGTCGAGCTCGGCGAGTTCAATCCGGTTCCAACCACGGACCGCGATTCATGCCCAGGTCCTGGCGAATTTCTTAGCAGAGGTGGCCCCAAGGGCAGAAAGGGAGCCAAAAACACCGTGGACCCTCATGGTCGATGGGTCCTCCACGAACTCAGGTGGGGGAGCCGGGGTTTATCTGCGGGATGAGTTGGGCAACGAGCTCAACTTCGCCATTCGACTTGAATTTCCGGTTTCCAACAACGAAGCCGAGTACGAAGCTCTCGCCGTGGGAATGAAGATTGCCCTGGACAAGGGCGTGGACGAACTTGTCGCCTTGACCGATTCACAGTTAGTGGCCGAGCAGGTCAATGGCAATTACGACGCCCGCGAAGCATCGATGACGAAGTACCTCGAGGAGGTCAACAAGTTGAAGGAAAAGTTCGCCAAATTCTCTCTCGAGCAAATTCCCCTAACAGAAAATGAGAGGATGGATCAATTGTCGAAGCTAGCTAGTTCGGTAAAAGGGACCAAAGAAAGAAGAATAACCATACTGAGTTCGCCAACACCTTTGACCGGGTCGGGGACGCGACAGTGCATACTCTCCGTCGAGCCCCCGGAGGACTGGATTGCGGAACTAATCGCCTATCTGAAGGACGGAATTCTCCCCGAGGGACCCGTCGAAGCCAAAAGACTCCGAAAATAGGCCTCTCGATACGCCCTCGATGGCCAGGGGCGCCTGTTTAGGAAAAGCTTCGATGGGCCCCTCGACGGTGTTTGAACACACAGCAGGCCAGGGAAGTTATCGAAGAAATACACCAAGGGTGTTGCGGAAACCATACTGGGCCAAGGTCCTTGGCCAAAAAGGTATCACGGGCAGGGTTCTTCTGGCCTAATCTCGTGCAAGATTGTTTCGACTTCGTCCGAAGATGCCGAGCTTGCCAATTGCACGCCAACCTAGTCCACCAGCCTGCCGCTCCGATGGTGAACGTGGAGGTATCCTGGCCATTCGACCAATGGGGAATAGACATCCTCGGACCGTTTCCTCAAGCTCCCGGGCAAAGGAAGTTCGTGATTGTTGCCGTCGAGTATTTCACAAAATGGGCCGAAGCGGAGGCCGTTGCGAAGATCACCGACTCGGTTGTCAAAATCTTCATCTGGAAAAACATCATCTGCCGCTTCGGACTCCCCAAGGTCGTCATCTCCGATAACGGAACCCAGTTCCAAAGTCATCGGGTGAGGGAATGGTGCAACAGCCTCAAAATCGAGCAGCGTTTCACCTCAGTAGGGAACCCTCAGGCAAACGGTCAAGTCGAAGTCACTAACCGAACAATTATCCACGGACTCAAGACCGCCTTGTCCGGCGCAGAAGGCAATTGGGCCGACGAGCTCCCAGGCGTGCTTTGGGCATACCGGACCACTCCTCGGACTGCGACGGGCGACACCCCGTACACCTTAGTTTATGGCTCCGACGCCGTTATACCTGCCGAAGTTTTGCACCCATCTGCTCGGGTTGCACACTTCGACGAGGTCTCCAACGTCGAAGCTCGCCTGACCGAGCTCGACCTCGCCGAAGAAAGAAGGCGTGCGTGCCGCCCTTCGAAGGATGGACAACTTCCGGGCATCTACTGCACGTGCTTACAATCGCCATGTCTGTCCCCGGACTTTCCAGATCGGGGACCTGGTCACCAAGAAGGCCGGGGTTTCTCACCCTGTGGGAAAGTTAGACCCTAAATGGGAAGGTCCGTTCAAAGTAACCAAGATTTGCAAGAACAACGCCTACCGCCTCGAGGACATGTCGGGGAGGGAGCTACCCCGTCCTTGGAACGCCACGAACCTCAGACAGTTCTATGTATGATAATGGCCTGAGTAAAAAACATCCCATGTAAAACTAGCTTGCACGAAGTGTTTTATTTCAACTGTTTTATTAATTACATCGTTATCATCGAATAAGGCTCCGACTAAAACACGCCATTTTATGCACAAACTCCGTTCTCCCCAGCTCGACTTTTGATTATCAAGTTATCTCTCAAAGTTCTCAAAGTTTTTTTTTTT
The DNA here is from genome assembly GCA_026212405.1 of Petrea volubilis. NCBI lineage: Eukaryota > Viridiplantae > Streptophyta > Magnoliopsida > Lamiales > Verbenaceae > Petrea > Petrea volubilis. Next base: position 226,352 of record CM047885.1, read on the forward strand.
TAATTATTATTATTTATTATTGAAGTCATTTTATCTCTCAAAGTTCTCAAAGTTGGACCATGTTTCGCATTGACGGGACTGAGTACCACATTTCGATCATGAAATTTGCATTGATAAAAATGAACATTGATAAAGTATTTCGACCAGGAACTTTGCATTGATAAAAATTTCATTGATCATAATAAAGTTCACAAAAAAAAAACAGAAGAATACATATTCTCGGGCATCCAGCCCGGCATAAGATCTCATGGCCTAAGCGCCATCTATCTCCTTGGCCACCTCCTCGATGGCCGCCTCCACTGTTTGACCGGCCCCTGCGCCAGCCGCACCTGCATTCGACGGGGCACTTGTAGCCCCCAGGGGTGACCCGCCTTGGTCCACGTCGATGGGATCGTCGGGCTCCACATCCGGTGAGAGAGGCTCGCCTAAGCGTTTGTGCTCCTCATTGCGGACCTGTCTCTCCACGATGGAAATAACTCGGGCAAACTCTGCACCCTCATATGCCGGCAGCGCCTCATCATCCTCATCGTCCTTCTCCCCGGCATCGTTCAAATCGAGGCCATACCCTTCCATGGGAAAATCTTGCGGGATGACGCCGCGCGCTTTCAGCTGCTTGAAGGCTCTTTCAAATCCGAGGGAGGCGTCGTTCGCCCCGCGGAGGATGGTAGCGTACTCGAACACAGGTCCTCGGACGAACCGTTTTACGGCTTCCTTCTCCCAGCCGGGGACCGAGGCCATCAGTTCAGTCCTCATCGAACGGCGACCCCTCTCTTCGCCCTGCACGAAGGCCTCCTTGGCCTTCTCCTTCAGGAGGCTGACTTCTTGCTCCAGCGAGGACTCCCTGGTCTTGAAGTCCAGTTTGAGCTTTTCGAGCCGCTCCTCCAGCGCCTGCGTCTTCCCCCGCGCTGTGGCAATCTCCCGTTGAGGGACTTGATTTTTCTGCCGCTCCTCATCCAAATCCACCTGGAGGCTGCTTCCTCGAGCCTCCCGCTCGGCCTTTTCGCAACGCGCCCGGCTGATCTCCAGCCGACGAAGACCATGGAACACCCTTTGCTGGAGAGTGTTCATGTCCTGAGCGATGCTCAGAGCCAGCTCTGCATCATCGAGCTCGGAGAGACTGACTTGATCGGCTTTGAAAACGGCGTTTTGGAAGCTCCTCATCGCCAACTTCTTGCTCGAACCTCCGAGGATGCTACTGTCAGAGAGGTCACCATATTTGGGGCCGAAGCGGGGTTCCGGGGCGTCTGGATAGTTTAACACCTCCAGTTCTTCCGAAGAATACCCGGAGCCATCAGCCGGCCGCTTGCCCTTGGCCGACTTCGAGGCGGGCTTCTTCGGAACAGGCCCCGTTGGTCTCGTTGGTGGCGCGGAGTCTGGGGCCTTTCTCTTCCGGACAAGAGGGGTCTCCCCCACATCAGGGACGGCCCCCCGACCAGGGCCTGGGGTGGTAACTGCTGCCTGCCCCGATATCCTCGGAGCACTAGCTGTGGCCTCTATGGCACGGGCCTCCTCCGATGGGGGGGACGGTCTCCTCCTCCCTCCGGCTACCTTCGAGATCAAGTTCATGCGTCCCATTTCTAGTACGCTGAGATCTGCAGAATTGAAAACCAGCCGATTAGAAGATAATCGAGCACAAAGACTTGAATATTCGAGTAAATACATGCAATAAATAATACCAAAAGTAATATGATCGATATCAAGCCTGGCCGGTGAGAGCCCGGCCTTTACTAGGAAGCGTTCCTGGGTGAGGAAGGTGGGGCTCAATAAACCCTGGGCCTTCTGGCTGAGCACCCATTCCCTTGTCCAACTACTCGACCCCAGCCCGGCCAGGGAGAGCTTTCTCGCCTCCGGGTTATGCACCCTCCTCACCGGCCATGGATCATCGGACTGTATGTAGCACCACTTCTGCTTCCAGTCCGCCCCGTAAGACGATGAAGCTGTTTCGATCAGCTTTCTTCCATTCTTGGCACTGACGAAAAAGCAGTTAAATTCATCATCCGGGGAGGACCTGCTCGAGTGGTTAACTTGGTATAGATCAGAAAAGTTGGCCACAATGGGATTGTGCCCGGTACAGCAACAAAAAACAACGAAGGCACACATCGAGGCATATGAATTTGGGGTCAGTTGAATCGGGCTTAGATTCAATCGATTTAGGATGGTAGAAATGAAGGCCGGGATCGGAAATCTAAGCCCATTCTCGATGTGAGCGTAGTGAATAGGGATGCACCCCTCGGGGGGGTTCGTAATGGAATCCTCCCTGCTCGGCCAGATGACACCAAACTTGCCTCGGATGTAGTGGTTCATTATCTTCTTTACGTCCCGATCGGTGTTATTCGCTATGATGTTTCCCCAGCTCACTGTTGTCTGGTTCCCGGCGATGGCCTTTCTCCTCCCCCGAAGAGGCCTTTGACTGGATGGGCCCTCCTCTTCGGGGACGGACCTCCACGAGGGTACCGACACGTCCCCCATTGGGAGAAGAGCTTCTCCTCTTTCCGCCTCCATGCGCCGCCTCATCTCCTCTATCTTACTCGGGCTCTTACCACCCCCTCGGGGCCGACTGGTGCTCGCCTCGCCCGGGCAACGAGATGATGCCCCCTCAAAAGAGGCTTCTGCCTCCACGGAGATCTGACAGATTTACATTGCTTAATCGCCCTTCGATCGGGGACCCTACCATCCTATTTTGACTATCCGAGCTATCCATGGATTGGCTCATATCTAGAGATAGTTTATCTAACGAAAATGAAGAGCAAGAAAGAAACAGTTCGGAAAAAGGGGAATACCTAGGTTTGACTGGTCGAAAGGAGAGTTTGTCTGCTCGAAACGGTTTCCGTGCACTCGGTGCTCTCGGATTATGCTCGGAATGAAACTTCAGCTCGATTGTAAAATGACGCGCCTGTAGTCACGCCCGGAGCCCCTATTTATAGGGCGGTAAAAATATTCCTCGGGAAGTCCAACAGTCGCCAGCATTTATTACCAACGGTCACATCCTACCGGTCAATTTTCGAAGTTACCGTCAATGCCTGATCGATAAGTCCTGAGCGAAATCGTCTGCGCTACTTCCTCGGACAGTTCCCGGTCTGCCCGTATTTTGAAAATCGGACAAACCAAGAACTGGGGGGGCTAATGATGTGGCCAAACCTGCCTTGGCCATGTACGCGCCTCCTCAGCCCACACGTCGGATCCGATTCAGCACATGCCGTCATTCTCCTGCTGCCACGTGTCAGACCTATCTCGATCAGGCCCATGGTCCTTTTCTTGACGGCCATGTTAGGCCAGAGGTACCCCTTCTCCTCGATAAAATGATATGATCGATGTCGGCAACACTCCATTCTCGGGGTCAATGTCCTGACACCCTCCTCGAGCAGGGAATGCACTCCACGCGCCCACAGCGCGTCATGATGAACGCCCGTCACCAGCAACGGGATTGGGCCAACCTAACTCTGGTCCGGCCCACCTATTTTTTATTATTATAAATAGTACGGCGACACCATTCATTGGGTAAGACACTTTATCCGCCAATACACTGATTATTACCTGATTACTACTCACCCTTTACCTGCTCGAATTCTGACTTGAGCGTCGGAGGGTCTTCACCGGAGACACTTCCAGCTAGTCTCACGTGTGCTCCATCCTTACAGAATAGAACCCGACCAGCATTCAGACACTCTTGCTCGGATCTACCTGACCGGATTCAAACACTTACTCCCTGTTCAAAGTGACGTGTACCGCAGCCCAAAATCCGACCACATCAAATATATATATATATATATATAATTTTTTTAAATGTTTTGAGTTAGACATTTCAGAAGTTAAATAGAAGAACATAGTTGATTATATGTTTCTCTTTTATTCCATGTTGTGTTCATCTTTCATTTTCTCTTGGGTGAGTGTGGGCCTTTTTCCGCTTGACATATTTAGAGTGTTTCGAATGAATTGTATCAAAAAAAAAAAAATGGTCTTTCAACCTAAGACATCAATAGCAATATGCCAACAAATTAGCAGTTGGATTTTTGGGAATTAAATGTTGATCTAATTGTTTTTTATATTTTTGTATAATTTCTTATTCTTTTTACTCTACAATTGTTTTATGTACTTTTAATAAATTTTTATAATATGTATAATTTTTAAACCCATATTTTGTTGTATCTAATGCTAAAAAAATCATGACTTATCATTGTTCAATTACACAATATATTTTCAAGCCATATTATTCCAATTATAATTCTAGCTTTCCTGACATTCACCCCCTAAAATCAAACACATGAATTTTGGTAATTTATTTTTTCTACTAAGTCAGCATATAATTAATTTAATTCCTTAAATTACGTTAAAAGTTCCTAAAATTGATTTATACTAAAAATAATGTGGGAACATCATACACAAATGTATAATAACGTTCGTCTTATTTTTTCTTCATTTCCAACACCGTTATTTTCTCTATATCTGGTCATTTATTTTTGATGAAAGTGTGTTTTTATAACTTTATGTTTGAATAATTGATCATTCATTTTTTGCAATTCAAATTATTATTTGATTGTTATCATCCATTGCTTATTTAGATAATGAGGTGGACAGGTTGTCCTTTTATTATTTTGCCATATAAGACGTTTGCTATATTCACATTTTCAGTCTTTAATTCACATTAAAGTCTTTCTAAAATGAAAATTACATAATAACATTATTGTCGATAATATATTTCCAACTCCTTAAATTGCTCCTTATACTTAATTATTTTCTTAAACATAATTTCTAAATATATCCATTGATTATTTTTTCTAATTGTTAACGCTTTATCAATTAGTTCAAAATTTTAGATTTGGTATATATATATATATATATATATCAATACGACAAGTTATGTATTAATTTTAATATATAATGATGTCCTTGATTATTGCTTAAACTTTTCACATTTAATGTCATTAATCTAATCTAAACTAATATATATATTTAAAATGAAGTCCACCTCATGCATCCATCCCTTGTTTATGTGGACAATAAGGTGAACAAATTGTCCTTTCATTATTTTGCCATATAGGACATTTGCTATATTTACATTTTCACTCTTTAATTCACATTAAAGTCTTTCAAAGATTAAAATTACATAATACCATTATTGTTAATAATATATTGCTAACTACTTAAACTGCTCCCTATACTTAATTATTTTCTTAAACATAATTTCTCATTATGCCCACTAATTAGTTTTTCAAATTATTTACGCTTTATCAATTAGTTCAAATTTTTAGATTTTGTATATATATATATATATATATATATATATAAGTTTCTAAACATGGCAAGTCATGTGTTAATTTTAATAAAGATATGAATTTTCAATTAAAAGGAATATGAAATTTTTATTATAATGAACATAATACATAACTAAGAAAGCTAATTTCAAGAAATTGTGAACTCAATAACATATCAAAGCTAAAATCAATAAAATAATCTCAGATTTTAAGTTACATTCAAATTATTGTCAGATGCTAAGATTTTAATTTTAGTAATATATTGAATCATTTACAGACTAGTGCAATAATTAAAAATCGCCAGCTTTATATATACCTCAAAAAGTCCATCCCCTTCCACATGTATACCAGAAAAGCTCTTCTATAATTCATGGAGATTTTCTTGAATTAAATAGTCAGAATTAATTTATATGTCACTTACCAAAACCAATTATGTTTGTGCCAATATAAATGTTAGAAGAAGTTCACATCGTCTACTATGCCATAAAATCAGACAACAGCTTCAAGATCTTCAAAAAAACTTCAAAATCATAACCAGTCATGGGGCAACTTTCATTGGCAGTGACATTCATGATAATTTTGGTTTTAGGCATAAATGGTACATCTCTCTGTTTATTCTATTTGAAATTCTCATTAGTTCTATATATATAGAATTTTTATCTCCAAAAAACACGTGAAACTATATATATATATATATATATATAGAATTCACATGAATTATTTTCTTGAATTTTAATATCTATATATATATATATATATATATAAACATAGCATATTTAATTTCTTAAAGTTAAATAAAATCTACAAAAATATTTGATGTTCGTGCAAATCATTTTAGTAAAAATATTTTCTTAAATGTAAAAGAACATAGTTCACTAAATTTATAATTGGATACCAAAACGCTAGACATAAGAAAATCAAGGGTAATTTTGCCCCAAAAAAAGATAAAAATTAATTTATGAAATCCCTATAATTGGAAGTGCCTTAACAATTGAAATTATCATGTAATTTAATTTATTTTAGTTCTATTATAGCTAGACAACTTTGATTGTACCACACACCCAAAAACACACAATTAAATATATGAAAAATGATAGTTAATTTATCCAAGCTTTCTTTTGTGTGCAGAAATTTCAGGGAATTGTGCCGTGGTTGAAAAACATTCACGGACAAAATCTACCTACTGCGAAGATGATAAAGATTGCGAGCAACTGTGTGATTTCTTCTGGCATATGGTTAGTTGTGGTTGTCAGCGTAATAATTATTGTTGTTGTTTTCCAAAGCCTGAATTCCAATCTCGAGTTAACTAAAAAAAAAAAAAGAACTACTAAATAAAATAAATGACTTCAGTTGGGAGTATCACTCAACTTATTTATTTTTCTTTGTTATTACATAATGTTGGGGATACGTTTGAGTTCGAATACTTTTTTTTTTTTGGTTATTGTTTATATTTCATTTAATTATATCAATAACTCATGTATCATAAATCAAATTATTACATAATCATAATTCAAAGTATAAACACGAAACCAAAAAACTGCTATTAACTTGGAACAAGAAACTACTATTAAACTAAAACAAGAAACTACTACAAATCAAACAAGCTACTACCTCATTCAAACCCTAAGCATAAACACGAAACAAAAAAAGCTACTATTAAACTTGAACAAGAAACTATGTGCTACTACTACATTAGAATAAACATGTATACATTTCGAAGGGGAATCAAACGCAAGCCCTCATAATCTTAGAATCCTGAGACTTTAGTTCGTCAATGAGTTAGGTCTCATAGATACATTTAAATTTTGATCTTGAATTTTTGTTTTTTTAAGGAAAAAGAAAAAATAAAATTTAAGATTCAAAACTAATATTTTGTTGTGTAGCTAGTAGTAAATAAACGGCTTTATTTGGGACTATCACTCAACGTAGGTGATGGAGCCGGGGGGTGAGTTGGGGGGGGGGGGGGGGAGCGGCTGATGGTGGCGATCGCCCCCCTCAAATTTCAAAAATTTATTTTTTAGTATATATTTAATAGAATTTTAAACCCCCCCCCCCCCTACAACAAAAAAAATTAAAATTTTGACTTTTATATAAGTTATATAATAAAAATTTTAATTTTCTCTACTCTATTTTATTTTTTGTGATTTATTTTTACTCAGTCTCATTAATTTACCATGGTAATTAAATTCTCTCTCTTTCTCTTTCCTCTCTTTTTCCTTTTCCTCTTCAAGTTAAAATATTAAAAATTCTATTAGATTTTACTTCTTTCTTCTATTCCAATTAAAAGACCAAAAATCCTATTAGAGTTTTTCTTCTCTCACAAACCCTATAGTATTCAATTTTTCTTCAAAAGCAACCTACAAGAAGGTATTGTGTATTAATTTTAGAATTTATATATACATTTATTTATTTCTTTTTTATGTAATTGATTTTTGTGTAGAGATTTGAATCTTAGGATTATTGATATAAATCTTACTAGTTGTTCAATATTAAACTTAATGAATCTTGATGTTTATTTGTTGGGTTATTTAACTTGAGTGAATTTTACTAATTTGAGACTTCATATTTAATTTGAAGTGATTTGGGAAATGTAATGGCAGAGAAAAAAAGAAAAGATATTTTTTGAGTTTTAAATATACTTTTTAATGGTGAGAACAAAGAGAGAGAGAGAGAAACAAAATTTATTTTAATACTTTTTGAGTTTTGATTATATATCAGTATGCGAGTTTATGTCAATTTTATTGATTATTGTTTATAAAAAAATTTGTTAAATATTTTTTAAAAGCAATTCATTGTCCACTATATTTGTGTGTTTTTGAAACAAAGAATAACTTGTTATTTTTTTAGTATTATTTTTTATATATTTTTTTGATTGTAGCACTTTTTTTTATCGTAAAACTTCTAATTGGATGTGTACGCATAAATATGATAATTTTTATTATTTTATATGTTAATATTATATATAACGTTTATATTTATACATTTCAAAAACTAATGATCTCGAAAAAAATTCAATCCCCTCAATCAACTTCTTGGCTCCATCCCTGCTCAATGTACTTAATTTTCTTTGTAATGGAACACAATAAGATGACACGAATGTTTACTCTATGTCCTCTCTTACTTCATTTCAAGCGCCTTTTGCACATTTCATTTTGTTTTATCTTTACAATTTTGAACATAACAAAATGTTAAGTCGCATGCCAAAATTATCACTAATGATGGTATGTATATATTTTTTATTTTTATAATTTTATTATGAAGACTAATTGTATTTAAATCAATATTCATTAGTGGCACATGTATACCATTTCCAATAACTTACGACGAATACATTATCATTGATATTGTGACAATTTTTGTTGATGCGTAGTAGCCACTGCACATGTCTCGCCGATTGTAATAGTCACAACTTCATACAATCTTTTGATATTAATTCTTATGACATCTTTGATACATGTTTATAAGATATTTGGACCCCTTGAAATGTATCTTTAAGCACATTTGATTTCTTGTCGAATCTTTTATGAGCCGATTAATTGTAATCCGGCTTGCATTAGAAATGTCATGCAATACGGTATAACAATCTCACATAGGAGGTGAGTTTTAGCATTTCAAATTATGCATTTCAATTGGCTCTTGTATATTGTCCATTTTATCCCTAAAATTGACTTGTGAAATTACTAAAAAATGGCTTTCAATGGGGGCAAAATCGAATTTTTTATCTGTAATACTACATTACACAAACAAATCAAACATGCATTTTTTTAAAGAATTTTAATTAAAAAAATTATCATACCAAAACAAACAAACTTATGAAATGTTAAAATATGAGCTCACCCACTTAATGCATTAAATATCTTATGTGCGAAATTCATTATCAAATATGTCCTTAATATATTGACAAGATATACACCACTGTTATCTACACAATTTTGTTTTTAGAATTTTCTAATTTTCTAGTATCAAATATATGTAATTGGCAGCATTTTTCTATTATCAAATATATGTCAGCCGCGTTTTTAAAATTATGCTAATCAATTAACTATTATTAGTATTTTTCTTACACAATAAGTTGTGATGTCATTTCAGATGGCAACAAAGCCACAAAAGATTGATTAATTTTAACATTTTTTGATACAAAATTAATTTTAACATTATGGTCGCGCTATATCAGTGATTATATGAAGTTTATCTCTACTAATCAACATCCAACCATATATGTACGTCCATGTTAAAAAAATGTATATATGTAGTAATAAAATTTCTGAAATTATTGTTTTATCATTGTAAATTGTCAATTTTTCTTGAAATATTTGAATAATATAAAAATAAAATCATTAAATAGTATACAGTCATAGCACCTAATATTTTGGGAATAGATGTTTTCCTTAATTTTTTAAAATATTAAATTTGAAGAAAGTTTGACTATAGTTTCTTTTAATTTTTCAAGAGCCCTAAATCTCATTTTTATTTACTTTTACATTTTTATTTTTTATAATCATGTATAATATTATTTATTTTTGAAACTTTAATACTATTGTACGTCGAATTACTTTAAACATATGGATATAGATTCATAGTTTCTTAAAAGAGAAGAACAAATGAAAAAATATACAACACTTGATAATCGAAGAGATATAAATTTTGTTTTCACTGTTTATTTTTCTTTGAATTTAATGATTAAAGCATAAACACGTCTCTTATTTTTCTAAATTCAATTAAAGTTTTTTTTTATGGTCAAGTCGCGGGAGAAAACTCCCGAAATTTTATAACTCTGCCAATAACTTATCGATGTACAAGGTATGATTAATACAATTCGGGATCTCATCCCCCTAACAATCGAGCTACAACTAAGCCACTAGGGATAAATTTGGCAAGACAAGTTCGCAGAACGGCACACATGGCAGAAGCAAACATCCTCAAAGAACTTTGCAATATGTAAAATGGACTCCACCATGCGCCCAAGACTTGATATGCACGGCCCTGGAATCTTGATAAATTTAACTGGCGTTAAGCAATCCCCTTCGAGACAAATGTTGCGTAGCTCTCGGCTCCTAGCCCACTTTTGGCCATCTTCAATAACTCTTAATTCCATGGCCAGCGAATCAAAATGATCATGTAATAAATCTATTTTAATACTTTTTCAGTTTTGATCACTATAGGAAAAAAGGCCAAAACCGGGGGGGGGGGGGGGGGGGTGGAAATCCGGCAGAATTTCCACCGGAAAATGCTAAATCCGGCAGGAATCGTGTCCGCCAGAAAAAATGGCCTCAGAACGCCGTTTTCCGCCGGAAATTTCTGCCGGATTGTTCCGTTGGAAAGACCGTCCGGCAGAATTTCGACGGAAATTTCCGCCGGACTGCTTTCCAGCGAAAATTTCCGCCGGAATTCCGCCAGATCGCCGCCGCCGCTAGAATACTAATTCCCAAAATATGCAAAAATTTGTAATTGATGGAATTCGAACTCGTGACCTCAAGGTTGGATGAACAACCCTTCACCATCAAGCTATTGCTGGAGGTTGTGTTTTATTTTGTCTTATTTTATATTTATTATATATTTATTTGATTATTCTTATTTTAACATTCTTTCTTTCAGTTTTAAAAAACAAAATAAATGTATTATAAATAATTAAAATATAGTATTTATACTATATAAACACATGTATTATATATACTATATAAACATATGTATACCAATAAATATTCTTCTGATTCTTATAAATAGTTTTGTCTGCTAATAGTATTGATACTATATAAACTTATATATTATATATACTACATAAACATATATATATATACACTATACAAACATATGTATTCCAATAAATATATCATAACTAATTAAAAGATAATATAAATATTAATAGTTAAATATATATACTACATAAACATATGTACCCCTTAGGGTATGACGATAGGTTCAAATGTATTTGTAAAATAATCCTCTGGAAGGACCCCCTGCGCAAAGAGAAGGATCCTGCCCCAAATGGTATCAGAGCCATGTTGTTTGATTGTTTTAGCGGAGATATTATTTAACACACACTTTGTATGCTTTTAAGATGAATATTTTTAGATCTGATAAGAATACTGTTAAAAACAGTGTGAGTCATGAAGTTGAAATACCCCAGGATTTAGATCTAGTTAAACAAATGGTCTATTCCTAAAATGAATATAAGTAAAATTTATGAAATTGGCACTTTTGAGAAAATCTCTTAGAAATAAGTTGTAAAAACAACTAAGGAAACTATATCATTAAATAAAGATGAAATGATAGTAAAACTCTTAAATGAAATAGATTTAGGGCGTTATAGAAACTTATATAAATTTAAACATATTGGATTAGTTCAGATAGCTTTTAAACCCTTAACCTTAAGGTTTACCTGAAAGCTTTCTTGTTGTCCTAAGAGATGGTAGAAATTTAAATTGGGATCAATCAATAATTGGAATAATTGAAAGTAGCCTGGCTCATGGCCCTATCTATTTTAATGTTTTTCCAAACATACAGTTATCTTTCACAGATAGTAATATTCTTGATGCTTTAACATTAAATGTTAAAACCCATGGCTATAATTATGCCCAAGGATCTGAGGTAATATGTACATGTTATAGACTTTATTATAAAACTCTTCACACATTAAATCCTCAATGTAAACAAAAGGATAAATTAGCAAATGAAACTATAGTAATTGAATCTAATTTTAGTAAGTCTAATATTACAACAAGAAGAGCTATTAAATGGAATGAAATTGAATTTCCTGAAAACTAGGTAATGGAAAAAGTTGCTCCTATTATAAATAACATTTCAAATGAACCTACCTTAATTGAGCAAACTCAAGAAGGTAATGTTTTTATTAAAATGCCAAAAAGACAACTTTCTTACCAAGAATTGGTTTTAGAGCAGAGTCTAGTCAATCTAGATATTCTTTTCTCTCTCCTAAACCTTATCAAATTCAAATTCCTTCAAGATCTTCTACTTCTCGTCTTTTAGAGATAAAACCTGAAGAAGACAATAGCCCTGCAAGATCTGATAAATCTTTAGATTCTACAATTTATTTAAATGACCCTTTTAAACATTTAAAAATTGATTCAGATAATTTTGTTTCTCCTCGTAAAAGTAAAATCGATGAAATCGATCCAACCCCAAGTGAAATGGGATATCATGTCTGAAATAGTTTAATCATGAATTACAACAATATTGATTTTAGTCCTAGGATCTCTGGCACGACAGATATGTAAAAATGAATTTAATCAACCCCACTGGAATAATTTCAGGCAATGGTTTTTTAAAACTTTTAACCCTTCCGAAATGAAAATCATTTCAGAACAATATTATAGTTATCTTTCTGATTTAAATGAAACTTTACCCTTTGTACAATGGTTTATGATGAAATTTCTTGAAAAACTAGAAAATAAAATTTCAGTTTTAGAAAGGACTTATAAATCTCTTCAAATAATGTTGTCAAAGGAATATTTCCTCCTCAAGATTCTTTTGAAATAAAAAGTAATACTCAATCTCGTTCTTATAATGCTTTTGAAAAATTAATTGATTCAAAATCTCTTGTAATTAATGCACAACACATAAATAGTTTAATTAAACAACAGAATTATTCTAATCTTTATTTGATAATATTAGGTGAACAAATAAATATTGCTATAAATAGAATTGATCAGATTATTAATAAAACTGATAGATTAAATCAAAAAATAAATAAACTTTTAATTGAAAAAGACCAAGCCCAAGAAGTAGATCTTACCACTCCCACAATTCAACCCCCTCCTGAAATAAAAAATTTTAAGCCAACTGCTATTTCTGAGTTTGAAAAATTTTTGCATGAAAAATTTGATAATATGAAGTTAAATACTTTGGAATTTTCTAATAAATTAGATGAATCTTCTTCAGACTATAAGACTATTATAAAAGAAGAAATAAATAAAATTGGTAGATATGAGAAAAAATCTTATTCAAGTAAATATGCGGATAAACCCAACCAAAGATTTTATTACTACCTCAGACCAACCCCTCAAGACATTTTATGTGAGGAATAAGAATTTGTTAACACAACAAGTTATAGTGGTAACCAAATATATGAATGGAATTTAGATGGATATACAAATCATCAAATTGCTAATATGATGCATCGTATGTTGATGTATAGTACTATTTACAAAAATAATCATAATTCAGATAAATCTATTGCTTCAATTATAATTGCTGGTTTTACTGGTCAACTAAAAGGATGGTGGGATAATTACCTAACTCAAGAATTTAAGCATAATATTTTAAACACTGTTAAAATAGAAAATAATGAACAAGTTGAAAATGTTGTTTATACTCTTGTAGTTAATATCTTTGAACATTTTACTGGTAGATGGTCAGATAATTCTGATACAATTAGAACACTTTTACAAAATCAAAGATGTCACACCTTAAGTTCATTTAGGTGGTATAAAGATGTCTTTTTAAGTAGAGTTTTACAACTTCCTGAGAGTAATTCACCTCATTGGAAATCCAAGTTTATAGATGGTCTACCCCCTTTGTTTGCTGAAAAAGTAAGAAAAACTCTTACACAAGATAATTTACAAATAAATTATGATGATTATACATATGGTAAACTAATTGGTGCCTGTATTAATGAAGGATTAAATCTATGTAATGAAATAAAATTAAATCAACAAGTTCAAAAACATAATTTGCAGCATAAAAAACAATTAGGAGATTTTTGTGATCAATTTGGTATGACTGTTCCAAAAAATCCACATGTTGATAAACTTAATAAATCACATAAAAAGAAATATAAGTCCCCTAGTTATAAAGAATATAAAAAACATGAAAGGGAAAAACGTCGTTTTAGGCGAACAGAGTTTTTTAAAAATAAAACTCAACCGAAACAATATTATAAATCTAAGAAATTGAAATATAAGGCATTAAATGCTTGTTTTAAATGTGGAAAAATAGGACACTATGCTAAAGATTGCAAAGTTAAACAAAAGATTCATGCTTTAAACATTGATGAAGAATTAAAAGATTCTTTGTGTAAAATCTTATTAAATACTGATTCTGAACTTAAAAGTGACAATGATAGCTCACCTGATAGTTCAAGTGATAATAATCAGATAAAAGTTCTAGAAAATGAAAACTATACTTCTACTTCTGATAATGAAGAAACATGCCAACCATGTCAAAATGGTGAACCTTGTCTAAAACAAAATCAAGAACATGACGAATTTTATCAATTAATATCTCAATTTAAAGATTTTGAAATAATATGATAAAATCCAATTCTATACTAGACCTTTTAAAACATTCTAAAGATCCTAGTATAAAATCTTTTATTATTGATCATATTATTGGTGAAACTAGTAACCAAGATAAGCCTAATAAAATTCATAAGAATACAACCCCTTATACTATGGATGTAGTAAGACAAATGATGAGGGATAAATATAAAAATGAAAATCCTACTACTATTTCTGATTTAGTTAAAGAAATTGATAGTTTAAAAAATGATATCATGTCTTTAAAACAAGAAAATACTTCTTTTCATAACAGACTTTCTATCCTTGAAAATGGTAAAACTATTATTAATCAATTTCAGGATGAAGATAAATCTCAAATAGCTTCAGATAATGTTGAATATGATAATTTCTTAGCTACACTTGATATGGTAATATCACAAAAATGGTACATCAAGGTAACACTTTTATTAGATAATAAATTTATTAAAGATTTAACTGCTCTTGTTGATAGTGGAGCAGATTTAAATTGTATTCAAGAAGGAATAATTCCTACCAGGTATTTTCATAAAACTACTCATAATTTAAGTTCTGTTGATGGAAAAAGACTTGACATAAAATATAAACTACCTAGAGCCTTTATTTGTCAAAATAAAGTTTGCATTCCTACTAGTTTTTTGTTAGTTAAAAACATGACTAACCACATAATTCTTGGTACCCCTTTTATCCAAAAAATATTTCCTTTAAAAAACATTGACTCTAATGGTTTTACTGGAACATTTGACAATCAAGAAATTCAGTGTAATTTCATAATTGAGCCCTATTCTAGAATTTTAAATGAAATTCAAGATCTTATCAAAGCTAAAGATAATCACATGAATTTCTTAAAAGAAGAAATTACTTTAAATACTTTAGAAGAAAAATTAACTAATTCTAAATTAAAAGAAAAAATTAAACTCATAGAAAATAATTTTTCTTTACAAATATGTAATGATCACCCTAATGCTTTTTGGAATCGTAAGAAACATATTGTTTCTCTTCCATATGAAGATGATTTTAAGGAAATAAATATTCCTACCAAATCTCGTCCTTGTCAAATGAGTAAAGAATATTTAGAATTATGTAAGAAAGAAATTTCTTCATTACTAGATAAAAAATTAATTAGACAATCTAAGTCACCATGGTCATGTACTGGTTTTTATGTTAATAAACATGCTGAACAGGAAAGAGGTGTTCCTAGATTAGTAATAAATTACAAACCCTTAAATCAAGTTTTGAAATGGATAAGATATCCAATCCCAAATAAAAAGGATTTACTTGATAGATTACATAATGCAAATATATTTTCTAAATTTGATTTAAAATCAGGATATTGGCAAATTCAAGTTGATGAAAAAGACAGATATAAAACTGCTTTTAATGTTCCTATTGGACAATATGAATGGAATGTAATGCCATTTGGATTAAAAAATGCCCCTTTTGAATTTCAAAATATAATGAATGATATTTTTATCCCTTATACAAATTTTATTATAGTCTATATTGATGATATCTTAGTATTCTCCAAAACAATCGAATTGTATTTTAAACATCTTGATATTTTTAAGAAAATTATCATTCAAAGTGGTTTAGTAATTTCTAGACCAAAAATGATGCTATTCCAAACCAAAATAAGATTCTTAGGACATAATATTGAAAAAGGCCAAATTATTCCTATAAATAGGAGTATTGAATTTGCTTCAAAATTTCCTAATGAAATCACTGATAAAACACAACTTCAAAGATTTCTTGGTAGTCTTAATTATATTTCTCCCTATTATAAAAATTTAGCCCAGGATACAGCAATTCTGTATAGAAAAATTCTAAACCTTGGAGTCCAGCACATTCTAAAGATGTAAGTCTCATAAAACAAAAGGTTAGTAATCTACCATGTCTTATGTTAGCTAATCCTACTTGGGAAAAAATTATAGAAACTGATGCTAGTGATATAGGCTATGGTGGTATTCTAAGTCAGATATCTCCTATAGATAAATCTAAGCAATTAGTTAGATTTGATTCAGGAAAATGGAATACTAGCCAGAAAAATTATGCTACTATTGCTAAGGAAATTTTAGCTATTGTTAAATGTGTACTTAAATTTCAAGATGATTTATATAATCAAACCTTTACCATTTTTACTGACTGTCAAGCAGCTAAATTTATGTTTAATAAAGACTTTAAACATGATGTGAGTAAACAAATGTTTGCTAGGTGGCAAGCTCATTTAGCCCCTTTCGATTTTAATATACAATATAAAAAAGGAAAAGATAATAGTCTCCCTGATTTTCTGACTAAAGAATTTTTACAGGATAATGGCTCCTAGACAGAAGATTATCCCAAGGGTTAAAATCCCTGAAGTCATGATCATTCATCCTGATGAAAAAATATATTTATTGGCACCTTTATAATATCTTTATTAGATTTAAAGTTTACAATGTTAAAGGAATCTCTAGACTTGTCCAGCAATCTTGACAAGTTGCTAAGATTGTAGAGTTAATAAGTCAATGTCTTAAAACAGGACATTACCTTGATGGTCATCCTTTCCATCCTATTGATAAAGCATGGATCCAGAATAATTTAGAATCTTGGATAAGGATCAAGAATAATATCCTTTTTGATATTAATAAAAGTTGTATCGCATGACTAGCTCAATTAAAGATTGTAAGTGTGGTACTCAGTTAATAAACAGAGTAATATATGACATGACTATTTATGATAGACAAGTTTGTAACTGTCTTTTTATTGATAATTCTTTGGTATAGTTTCACCCTTATTTTCCCTTTTCAGGAATAAAACTTTTGACTCAAGATCATAAACAGACTAAGAAAATATTAAGGGATATTAAATATGCTTTGCAATATAATAGATATCTTGATGATAATCAATCCTTAACCCATGATGATAGACTAAGTCTGATGGGATATTATGATTTTTATTATGCTATTGATTTATTCAATTCAAAGAAAATTCATAACATTATAAGTTAATCTTTTGCAGATAATGGCACATTTAAGGTAAAATCTTTATCAATCTCCAGATGAAAAAGAATTAGAGTATTTAAAACGTCTTGAAAATCTCAAATCTCATTATTATGATATTATAGAATTTTTAGTTACACAAAGAGATAATCCTCATCTTAATCCTGAAATTAAAGAATATTTTCAACATGATATAGACCGTTGGAATAATAAAATTATAGAAATAAACAACCTTTTGAAAGAATTTTTATCAAATCCTTCTTAAATTACAGATGGATGGCCTTTTACTTTGGAGGCAAGTAATTCAAAGGAAAATTACCCACATGAATGATGAAGAAAAAGAAGGATGGGAAGACATATTAAATCAATATTTTTGGAATTTAGGCCTAAGAACCCCAGCAGAGATAAATCTCTTTAAACTAAGAAAAGTTAAATTTGAACTAATGGAAAGAAGTCCTTATCCTTCCTATTTAGTTAAAAGAGCTAGACATATTGATAGACATATTAGTCTATTAGAAACTTGGTTTGAATTTTCAAGTCACAATAATCCTCTCAGACTTGAACACACTCATCATCTTGCTGAATTAAAGAAACAGAAAAAAGAACTTGCTAAGCTTATCAATGAATGTTATATTGTTTGATTACACGGGAATAATGTATCCACGAGAAGCAGGTTCGTACAGAGGATACAGTAATTTCCGTAGAGGAAGAGGAGGCAGAAGCCTGGTAAACCAGATGGGTTCAAAGAAACTTTATAATGAAAGTTTCTCCACCATGACTGATAAAAATAAGCTGGATCAGGAATTTCAAAAATTCCTCAAACAGAAGCAGTTAAAAGATCAAGGTAAAACGGATGAGTCTAGTTCTGGAAGTAAAACTTCCTATGTTGATGCTGCATCATATTCTGAAACAGCAAAAGGGAATAATGAAGATATGGAGCCCCTTCAATATGTTCCCATGATACGAAAAGAGGTAATTATCCTCATTGAGCCTAAAGATCTTTTAATTTCCAAGGATCCAGATAATTTAAAGGAAAGGTATCTTGAAAATAGATCATATTCAGGAGGTGTGCATAAAGGCAGACTAGTATATGAAATGATTTTGGAAAAAATGGATGTACAGTTTAAACACTTTTATCCCCAACACTCAAATGTTTATTATAATTTTACTAAAGCAATTATCAGGCAAATAATTACTGCAGAACAATGGGGACTCAGTACATTTAACGAAAAAAAGTTTTATAGTCTAGAATTAAAATAGACGATTAAATTCAATTATTGGGATTATGTTGATGCATTCAGACAGTGCTTCTTTTATAATAATCATAAAAAGAAACACACATGGTGGTTTAAAACTTGCCCCTTGTTGCATAAAAGTCCAATTCCTTCTTGGTTTAGTCAATGGTGGATAACCTTTGGCCCTTCAGTAAAAGTCCTTCCTGAGCCATTCAAATCTTTGTTCAATGACTGGATTAAACTTTCCCCCCACATTAAACAATCCAAAAAGGACAATTGTTGGATTGAAGGTATTGCTTCCCTTCATTTCTTTATGGAATTTTCCATACCCTGGATTTGGAAGTGGGAACCTGAAATAGGTTACACTTTTGAAAACTTACCTTGTTTAAAACGCATCTTTTTTACTTCTTTTTGGAAAAAGATGATTCTTATTGATGAAAAAACTGGTGTTCTTAATTCCCAAGAAACCATTGACCTCATTAAAACCACAATTCAAAAATATCATAAGCAAGCAGCAAAGGAAAATCCTTATGAAAATACAGCTTTTACCAAAGTTGTTAAGGATTTAAAAATGAAAGGTTCATTCTCCAAGTCAGAGGTAATCAATGCCTATTTGGAAACCCTAAAAGCTGACACGAAGCATAATTTTGATGTGGATCTAGACACTGAAGATTTATTATCCTCATCTTCAAAAGAAGAGGTTATTACTGGTGAAAGTCAGGACCCCTATGAAGAAGAAGCCGACGTTCAAATGGATGCCATGATTGCAGTCCTTGGAGATAAAGCTTTGGGAAAGAGACCCGTATGAAGATTTGATGTAAGCAGTGACGTCTGCTTGAAATAATTGAAGGTACTATGCAATTCATAATTGAAGTCACTGTGCCAGGATTCTGAAAGTGACCCTTGAGGACAGAATTTACTGTGCTCTTTTTGACTAATGAAAAAGATGTCGGCCATAATACTGTTTACAGATGCTGCAAGGACAATAATTTGTTAGCTTTTTGAAATTTTAGCGTTGTAAAATTATTAAAGTTGCTTTTTTGTTTTTGTTTGTTTGTAATCTCATCCTCTATATAAACGGAGGAATGTTTAGTGTTTAGGCATCAGCTTTCATAGTTTCAGTTTTTATATGTTTTGTTCTCTTTATTTTCTCTTCCTTCTGTACTGGTTTGGTGTATTTATCCTCTACCTCCTAGTAGGCTTGTACAAAGGATATCATGGTTTAAAACTCGTGGTTTGGTGTATTTATCCTCTACCTCCTGGTTTAAAACTCGTGGTACGCTTCTGATCTCTTTTATTTAAATTCTGCTTTATTTATATTTTTGTTTAGTTTAAAACTGTTTTAATTGTTTAAATTATGTATTGCTAAGCTATTTGTGTGTTAAATAATGTCAAAACTAAAACAAGATAATGGCATGAGTATGGTTCCATAATCTTTTTGCATCCTTTTTGCATTGGTTAAATTGTTGAATCAGTCTTGTATCTATGGTTAAAAAGTATATTATATACATAATTAAAAGATAGTATAAATAATAATAGTTAAAAGATAGTATTGATATTATATAAATATATTTTCTATATCCTATATTAATTAAAAAAATTCAAAAAAAAATCGGGGGAAAACTTCCCCTGAAATTTCCCCCGGTTTTTAATTTAAAAAAAAAAAGAAATTTTGCTCTTGTATGGACTTGAACTTGGGACCTCTTGGATACAAGTCTAATACCTTGCCATTGAGCTACTTCCAAGCTTGTTTATTATTTTGCCTATTATATATTCATATTACGTTTTTAATTAAAAAAATAAAAAAAAAAACCGGTGGAAAATTTCCCCCGGATTTTCCCGATTTTTAATTAAAAAAATAAAAAAAAACCGGGGGAAAATTTCCCCTGGAATTTTTCCCAGTTTTTAATTTAAAAAATTCAAAAAAAAAATCGGGGAAAATATTCCCTTGGATTTCCCCCGATATTTAATTTAAAAAATTCAAAAAAAAATTGGAGGAAATTTTCCCCAGTTTTTGATTAAAAAAATTCAAAAACAAATCGGGGGAAATTTTCCGCCGGATTTTCTCCAATTTTTAATTTAAAAAATTCAAAAAAAAATTGGGGAAAATTTTCCCCGGTTTTTAATTAAAAAATTAAAAAAAAAATCGGGGGAATTTCCACCGGAATTCCCCCGGTTTGACTCCGGCGGAATTATGGGGAATATTCCGCCGGAATCCGACGTTTTTTTTGTAGTGGATTATATATCATTATATGGTTTATGTCAATTTTATTGAGTATTGTTAAAATAAATTTTGTCAAATATTTTTTAAAAGCAATTCATTGTCCACTAAATTTATTTTTCTTTTGAAACGGAGAATAACTTGTTATTTTTTTTAGTATCACTTCTTATATATATTTTTTTGATTGTAGTAATTTTTTTATTGTAGCACTTCTAAATGGGCGTATACGCATAAATATAATAATTTTTATTAGTTTATATGTTAATATTATATATAACCTTTATATTTATATATTTCAATAACTAATGATCTCGAAAAAATTTCGATCCCTCAATCAAATTCCTGACTCCGTCCCTGCTCAATGTACTTAATTTTCTTTGTAATGGAACACAATAAAATGGCATGAATGTTTACTCTATGCCCTCTCTTACCCTACTTCAAGCGCCTTTTGCACATTTAATTTTGTTTTGAATATAACAAAATGTTAAGTCGCATGCCAAAATTATCACTAAGGCACTAATGATGGTATGTATATGTTTGTGATTTTTATAATTTTATTACGAAGACTAATTGTATTTAAATCAATATTTATTAGTGCCACATGTATACCATTTCCAATAACTTACGAGGAATACATTGTCATTGACATAGTGACAATTTTTGTTGACGCATAGTAGCCATTGCACATTTCTTGCCGACTGTAATATTCACAACTTCATACAATCTTTTGATATTAATTCTTAGGACATCTTTGATATATGCTTATAAGACATTTGGATCCCTTGAAATGTATCTTTAAGCATATTTAATTTCTCGTCGAATTTCTTATGAACCGAGAAATTGTAATCCGGCTTGTATCAGGAATACCATACAATATGGTATAACAATCTTATCTAGGAGGTGAGTTTTGGCATTTCAAATTATGTATTTCAATTGGCTCTTGTATATTGTTCATCTTATCCCTAAAATTGACCTATAAAATTACTAAAAAATGGCTTTCAACGTGGGCAAAATTGAATTTTGTATCCTTAATACTATGTTACACAGGCAAATCAAACAGGCACTTTTTAAAAAAATTTAATTAAAAAAATTATCATACCAAAACAAACATATTTATGAAATGCCAAAATATGGGGCCCATTCACCTAAGGCATTAAATATCTTATGTGCGAAATTGATTATCCAATATATCCTTAATATATTGACAATATATACACTATTGTTATCTGTACAATTGAATTTGTAGAATTTGCTAATTTTCTATTATTAAATATATGTAATTAGCAGCAATTTTCTATTATCAAATATATATAAAAGCAGGAGTTTTAAAATTATGCTAATCATTTAACTATTATTAGTATTTTTCTTACACAGTAAGTTGTGGTGTTATTTCAGATGGTAACGAAACCACAAAATATTGAATAATTTTAACATTTTTTTATACAAAATAAATTTTAACATTAGTTACACTATATCAGTGATTATATGAAGTTTATCTCTACTAATCAACATCCAATCAAATGAAATCATGAAAATACGTACTTTTCCCACTCATCCACGACCTCTAGATTTCTAGAACTATCTCCCGTTGAATTTCTCCCAAACATCATTTTTTCCATCTCATCCAAATTAGATAATGGGTTGCAAGTGTAAAACATGCTTCCAAACTATTGGCAAGACATCTTTATATAGTATATATTGATTGCATACATATTCATGGAAATTTGTTTAATTCATCAAACCTTTTGTATTTACATAGAATATTTAGTTTCTTTTAGAATATAATTGCTTTTGATTTATAAAATATTTAATTTTTTCTTTGGAGTAAGATTACTTCTAATTTTATCTTTATTTCATTTTATTCACAATGTAATTGTCCATATTTATACCCCTTGGAGAAGGAATAGTATTCCAAACTACCATTGTTTTACATGGTACCTGAATTATTCATAGTCGAATTGTTTGATACAAATTGAATTTTGTATCATCGAACCCATATCTAAAGTAATCATCATAGCTTCTTTATCCCTCTTTTTCTGAATAAATGGAAAATTTTTATTCCATTGTTCTAACCGTAACAAATAACCTAACAAGACCAATTGCTATACATCAAGAAAACTATGAATTTTCTTCTAGTATCATACTAGACGTAAATAATTACCTTTTGTGGTCTCAACTCATGGAGATGCGTATCGATGCCCGTAACAAAGCACGATACCTCACCAAAGAAATGAAGAAACCTGAACCTGAAGATCCCAATTTCTGGACATCGATTACTGAAAATCTCAAAGTGAAAAGCTGGTATATTGATTCGATGAGTTTGTAGCTGATGCAACGATTTATTCGTCTTTCCGCTACCAAAGAGATATGGGAGGTTGTATCAAAAACCTATTATGATGGATCAAATGACATGTGCCTTTTTGAATTGAACCAGAGATCTTTCTCTACCTTGCGAAATTGTCGACCGTTATCAACAAACTAGAATGAACTTGTGGCTAGTTTTTTAAAAAATCGATCAAAGGACTATCTCTCAAGAAAAAAAAATAGTTGAAGGAGTAGTTTAGTTGCATTCCGCGATAGGGAGACTCTAAGTTTATATTTTTTTTTGAGCAAACTTGATCTTGAATTTGATCAAGTTCGTGGAGAAATCTTATGAAAGTATCCAAAACCTGACCTAAGGGTACATATGCATTTGTCAGGAGAGAATACCAACAAAGACACACAATGGAGGCCCTTGGCTAGGATTTGAAAGTTCCACTATGCTGACCAACCAAACTCCTCAAGGAACATCCTTAGGCATGTTGAAGAGACGAAATAATCAATCGACTGTACAGCATAACAACCTGGTATGTACTAACTGTGGTGCAAAAGGTTACTTGAAAAAGCAATGTTATGAAATTATTGGTTATCATGAGTGGCTGACTGTGCGTGTGCACGAGTGTGTGTGTGTGTGTATCGTGTGCGAGCATGTGTGCTGACTGTGCATGTGCTGCGTGTGTATGTGAGAGCAGGCATGCACAGTGTGTAGAGTGAGCAGCGCGTGAGTGTGTACGTTGCGTGTGTGTGTGTGTGTATACTATGTATATATGCGAGATGTGTGGGTGCAAAGCGGGTGGGAATTGCAATGTGTGTGCAGTGCATCATGGGGCGCGATGCTTGTGTTTGGCATCTCCCAGCAACCAGCCAATGGGACATTGCAACACAGGCTATCCTGAGGCTTGCGGTGTATCTTATTTTTTTAATGAATTGAAAAGCACTTTAGGCAGTTAAACTTGGCTTAGTTATGTGGCAATTTATAGGTTTGAAAACAAACTCTTAAGCATGTGAACTTTCGAATAAAGAACTTAAGTGAATTTGATCCGTTATAGTTAGGATTAAGCTCCTTTTTCTCTTTATATGTGACGTGCATTGTGAATTCTTACATTGTTTGTATGATCACTTGATTTATGTACTGAATCGTACGCTTCTATTATTCGAATTCCGAATGAAAAGTTCTATAATAATAATAGTATATTTGGGATGCCTAAGGTATGGAATTGTTCCAAAGTTTTCGACACTTTTAACTGGTCTTACACTAGGCTCTAAACCTCCTAATTGATGTTAAGTTAGACTGTAGCCCTCCTAACTGGTGTTAAGCTGAGCTTCGACCCGCTATGGGGTTAAGAAGCATTCTAACCCGCTACGAGGTAAAACGTAGCATTCCAATCCTACTAATTGGCATAGGGCTCAATCAACCTAGCCATTAGAGATTTCAAAGAGTCAAGTATGCTTACGTATGTATTACACGTTATTGAATTTCCACTGCTTGTTAATTTTATCCTTGCTAGTTATTATGCATGTTCACGTATTGTACTTGATTGTAGCGAAGAGAGTGAGAGTCTCCTTACTGGGCTAGTGTAGCTCATTCCATTATCTAACATGTTTTGAAGAGAAGAGCCCTGAAAGGTATGACAACCCACAGGCATGGGGATGGTGGAGTTATAAACCTATTCAATTTAGGGATTTTGCTCATTTTTTTGTTTTACTCATTTATGTGAACCTTTTTGAGATGCATGGTTTGTGATTTTGAGTACTATTTTGTTGATTATTTGACGTCTTTAGTCTTAAAAAAATACATTGGGGCTATTCCCTCAATCCACCTGTTCTAGTGCGTTGATAAGTTCGTAATTCTATTTGATTTTTATATTTATTTTGACGGACTTATCATGTATTTTTTTCCATTTGAACCTGATTATGCCTAAATTCGAGTTAAATCGTTGTTTTGTAGGTAAGATGGGAAAAATACTATCAAGGAGACGAAAAGTTGAAGTCAAGAGTTGGGTACTTACACAAGAGATTTTGGGTATCAACCCAATTTCAGTCATTTTGAGAAGAGCGAATTTGTATGTTTGGGTACATTCCCAAAATATTTCGGGTATGTACCTGAGTTTAGTCTTTGGACGGTTAAATGAATCTGTACATTTGGGTACGTACCCAAAATTTTTGGGTTTGTACCCAAAACCCGCTACAACAATAAACAACTTTCCTGGTTTGATTAAGACTCTATTCTTGAAAGGTGGCGCTAAGGTTTTTCTACCCCTTTTTAAGTCGAGAAACAGAGGCACGACTACTGTTCATGTTTTTAGCTAGGTTTTAGTTTTTAGAACTTTTCTTTTTGATAGATTCTTCATCTTCTGGGTTTTGTGGAGAACGGAAGAAGGGAGAAATCAAGAACTAAGGGAAGTACAACCAAACGAGGGGAGTTTTACACCTAAAATTTCCAGCAATAAGTTTCATTCTTCTCTTTTCATGAATTCTTTCCCATATTTCGTTCTTATGTTTAGTTTCATTATGAACTAATTTTAATTAAGTGTAAGGATGGTGTAGTTCATCATTTTTGCTATTTTACGAAAATCCCATGAGTTTGAATTCATTTTCGTATGTTTTCTTTGTTGTGTGATTCTTGTTTAATGGTTTAATACGTGGTTAGAGTTTGATCACCCTTAATTAGCGAATTTGAGAATCGTGATGAGGTCGAGAGACGATTCACGATAATAGCTTTAATTAGACGAGATCAATTGGGTTAAAGTTGCATGAGAATGAATTTAACTTTGATTGAGCCTTAAAGCAGTGCTTAAAAATTCATACAAATAATTCTAAAGTTGGGATTAATTCAATAAGAATTGGTTAATCTTAGGCTTAGAGGAATTGTATGAATTAATTCCGCAATGCTCGAGAGAGATTGTGGATATATGTGTTCCTAAGCTTCACACAACCACGAAACCACTCAACTTAGGGATTGGATTAGAATAGCGAATTTGGTGAATGAAACCACCTTACACTTGCATTTCCCGCCTTGATTATTTGTTAATATTATTATTCGTAAGTTGTTTTTAATTAAGAACGTAGGTTTCTTTTAGTAATACAAAATCACTACTCAATTTGATCCATTTAGCTAAACAAACACCGGTCATTTTCACGGGCCAAATCACAATCCCTGTGCATTCGACACTCTACTCACTTTATATTACTTGTACGATTGCGTGTACTTGCTCAAGTCCCAACAAGTTTTTGGCACCGTTGCCTGGGATTGGCGCATTTGACTGTGATACTAGCTTGTGTGTTTAGACGAAATTTCTTTCTTTTTAGTATTTATTTATTTTTGTTATTTTTGTGGCTGAGTTTGTGTTCTTTCATGTGTAGGTGTGTTTTGGTGTATGATCACGAGGCGTTCAAGTTCACGAGCTGAACTAGTACCTTTGGATCTTGAAATTGAAAGAGCCAACAGAAGGAGGAACGAAGCGAGAAGAGCTAGGATAGCTCAGTAACGTATTATGGCGGACAACCAGAACATTAGGGTTAATGGTGGCAATGATCAAAATGCCCCACCGAGTGATCAAAATGCAAGAACATTACGGGATTACATTGCACCCCAAGCCGAAGGGGCAATAACGGGGATACAAAGGCCGCGCATTGAGGCGAACAATTTTGAGATCAAACCGGCCTTATTAAACATGGTGACTAATAATGTGCAGTTCTATGGCTTGCCGAATGAAGACCCACACCAGCATCTAGATAACTTTCTGGAGTTGTGTGATACCATCAAGACCAATGGGGCGTCGGACGATGCAATAAGACTAAGGATTTTTCCTTTTACTTTGAGGGATAAAGCGAAAATTTAGCTCAATTCGGTGCCAAGCGGGTCTATAACCAATTGGGAACAGCTGTCACATGCATTCCTAACGAAGTATTTCCTACCGGCCAAGACAGCCAAGCCATGTAATGATATTTCCATCTTTTCCCAAAATGGGTGGGAATCACTGTACGAGGCGTGGGAGACGTATAAGGAGTTGTTAAGGAGGTGTTCCCCACCATGGACTATCTAGATGGATGGTGGTGCAAACATTTTACAACGGGTTGGGGGCCAACACTAAGTGCGCAATTGATGCAGCAGCTGGAGGTTCCTTGGTTACCAAGACCGTGGACGATGCCTACAACCTAATCGAGGAGATGGCGATCAATTATTACCAATGGTCAGCGGAATCCACCACTCAAAAGAACCAAGGGGGTAAGTTAGAGCCCAATGCCATTGCATCGCTACAAGCTCAGGTAAGCGCTCTAACTCACAAGTTGGATTCATTGAATGGTAATAATTTGAACGTTAACCCTAAGTCTTCTTGTGAATTATGTGGTGATTTTAATCATGTTTCCACCGATTGCTCGTTTGGGGGTCCATTTCCTGTTGTTTCGAATGAACAGGTAATTTTATAGGAGCGAACTTGCACGGAAATATGCAGGGGAGACAAGCCAATAACCCCTACTCCAACACATATAATCCGGGGTAGAAGAATCACCCTAATTTCTCTTGGGGTAGTCAGAATGTGAATAGGCCACAGCTCCCACCAGATTTCCAACATAACTACCTGCCGCAGCAAGAGAAGGCGGGCCCCCTAGAAACAAAGATGGACAAGTTCATTGATGCTTTGGGGTTAAAGATGGCGTCGCAGGAAGAGAAGATTGCAAAGGATTGAAGGGAAGTTCGACCAAATCACAAAGAACCCTCTTCCTCCATTCACAATCTAGAGGTTCAAGTGGGCCAATTGGCCAATGCGTTGACCAATAGAATTCAAGGAAATCCTCCAAGCAACATGCTCTCTCTCTATTAATTTTGGTGAAACATTCACCACATAGTGTACAAACCATTGAATGGTTTCGACAGAATTTTTATGGATGGACCACAGTTTTTCCACCATCGATAAAACCAATTTAGTTGCTCCCCACATTTATAAACTTCAGGCAAATTTTGAAAAGCTAAGAATGTTTTCATTTAGAGTTTTCATAAAGAAATTCTTCATGAAAAGCTTCTACATAATCCCAATAATTAAATTTTATTGGGACCTTTAATTGAGGATGGATATATTCCTTTTCTTTTAGTGTACTTGTTGGGGCTACACAAGTGCACGCAGTCGTACAAGCACTCAACAAGTAAAAAGTATAACAAACATATAAAAGCTAATATTAAACTAAAAACTGCTCGCAAATCAAAATTATAACAAGTACTCAATATGATTAAATCCAAGTGCAAGGTGGTTTCATTAACCTAATCCTCTATTCCAATCCAATCCATAAATTAAATGGTTTCGTGATTGTGTGAAGCCAGGAATAAATATATCCACAATCTCTCTCAAGCATTATAGAATTAACTCATACAATCCTTTCTAGGTCTAAAACTAACCAATTCTTCTCCAATTAATCCAAGCTTTAAAAAATATTTATATAAATTTTAATCACCTCCATATGGCTCAATCAATATTAAATTCATTCTCATGAAATTTTAATATCAATTGATCTTGTCTAACTAGAGCAACAAGCCCGGATCGTCTCTCAGCCTCGTCAACAATTCTCAACTTCAATAATTAGGGGAAATCAAACCCTAAGCAAGCATTAAATCCTTAAACAAAATTCACATAAAAATATATGAAATCTCATTCATATCCATGGAATTTTCATGGAATAGAGAAAAAAAAAACTACACATCCTTACACTTAGTATTTGATTTAGTTCATAACGAGTTTAAAAAAAAATTATTCGGTGGAGAATTCAGATGTAAACTTCCCTCCTAAGGTCATTCTTCCTTCGCCTCTTGATTCCTTCTTTCTTCCGTCTTCAAAAATCCCCAAAACTAGATGAAAATTGAAATAGTTCTTTGTTTATCTCTAAACCCTAGCTAAAAAAATGTGTGCCTCTTGTTTCCCTTTGTATATGGCCTTAAAAAGGGCAGAAAATCACCTAAAAGATCTTTCTTAAACAAAGTTCTGGTCAAAAAAGGAAAGTCTTAAATTGTTGTCGCGGATTTTGCATACTTGCGCGAATTTACAAATTCGTTTTTCCTTTCAAATGGTTGGAATTGGGTCAGTACTCAAAATTCCTTGCATACATACGCATTCTTGCAGCCCGTTTCTCCTCCGGATCACATAAATTAGGTTGTTACTCAAAATATTTTGCATAAATACGCAACTTCTGATTCCACTTTCTATGCCTTTTATGGTATTTTTCTCATCTCGCCAACAAAACAACAATTTAACTCAAATTTACGCATAATAAGACTCAAATAGAGAAAAATATGAGATAAGTCGGACAAAATAAACCCTAAAATTAAGTTTAATTATGGACTTATTAGTACTTAAATTCCATTCTTCTACTGATATTATCTGCTTGATTACTACTTTGCTGAAGTTATAAACTTGCTTATTATTGCTGGAGTAAAATGTGAAAATTCACATGACCTAATATGTGTGAGTATATTCTCATAATTCATTCTTTGTTTATAGGAACTTACAGTAGATGATGTTGTATCCAAATACCTTTGCATTAGGGTCCATGACTCATCCTTCCATTAGAGGTCTTTATTTTCCAAGAGTATTATCAACTCTTTATTAGGATTTTGTCCATGTGTAGAGGGGTCACCATTCTCCTCTTGAATCACAATTTTCGCAAAATAAGGATTATTATCCTCTTGCTTTTATTTTCTAGGAATTCCATAAATTTCTTATAAGTAGGATCATTTTTTTTCCTTAGGTATATCACCTGAGGATGATGCAATATTGTCGGTTAAAAGCTTTGGTGTCCCATTTGGGTTCAAAATTTTCCTCTTCCTTAGGTATAACTGCTCAGGGTTTCCTACTTTGTTAATCACTCTCATATCAATGAGGTTGCACAAGGTTTATGAAACATGAACCTCATATTGGGCTCACCACATGACTGCAAGGCCACCCCTTCCTCTACCATTCTCCCTATACTAACAATCCACTACTTCACAATGCTCAAACGGCAACTCTTCTCTAATTTGAACCATAGCTGAACTTACAAGCCGTGTTTCAAAAATAAACACAAGCCTGAGAACCTTAAGATGAATAAGGCTCCGAAGGTGTCAAATGGTGTGGAGGTTCTCAAGCCCCCACTCATTCTATGCCAAAATCAACATTAATTCTTACGGGGTTGGGCATGAGACCCAACCTTCACATTTATGATTTTTTCTTTCTCAATTTTGGCCTACTTGATTTGCTTACCTGGTGCATCAAAGTCTTCCTTCATGTCCTCCATATGTCGTGTAACTCCTCTTGCTGCATGTTTCATTCCTTTAAAGAAGTTCTATGGGATTGCTTCATTCTACTTTAGTGTCTCATTCTTGTAGAATTGATGCAGAGTTTTGTGTTACTCCTATTGTAGGTGTAAAAGCTATGGGCATGCTTTCTTTATCACTTTTCTTTGGCCCATTCTTATTCTGAATAGGGCCCTCTTGCACGTGGGTCCCAACTGATTATGATTCTAGTTCCTCGTTTCCTTACCTCGACTCGTAGCCTCACCCAAGTTTGAGTCAGAGCTGCCTTGATTACTCCGAGGTTCATTGCCAATTATTATATCTAAACTTTTCCTATTTAACTCAGGAGCATAATCTAGAGAATCCCAACTAATCAGGATTTCCTTTCTTGTGGATTCCTCCTAATTTTCCTCCGCCCTTGGCGGATTTTGCTCATCCGTCAATGACCCTCCCATTGATAGTCATCTCCGTCTCCCTAGCCATGATAGTTTGTAAAATTGACCTCCTCCCATCGACTATTGATTGTTTTATGTAATAGTGTCCCATTTCCATTGTATTTGTTTCTTTTGCTTATGTTGGGATATAGCCACGTCCCGATCTAAATGGCAAAAAATTGCCTAAAGGGTTGTTCGACCCTACTATATCCGTCTCCCCTCAATTTTCCCTAGTGCAAGACCAATTTTGATGCCCAATGATGCCGCACCATCCATAAAACACAGGATGACATTCATATTGTATCCAAATCTAGTGCATGCTCATCAATGGGATTTCGAGAAATCGTCCCTGGAAAATCAACTTTGTAAGATCTAAATTCACTTGCATTTGCACACCATTCCTGATCATCTACGATGCCACAATCCCACAGTATGCCTCCCGCATCCATTGTATCCGATTATCCTTATCACACAACTTTAGAATGTTTCCCACCCATAGCCAAAATGGGGATGTTTTAATGTCCAGGCTCTAAGGATTCTCAACATGACGTGCCTCCTGGAAAACCACAACCTGCTCTTCAAATAGACAAGGCCTCCCCTCTATTATCTTCTTCTTATCTTCTTCATATTCTAACGTTAATAAGTAGAGGTTCTGTTCTATATCAGAAAATTTGTAAATTCCTTTGAGTTTCCACCATTGCCGCTATATTGCTTTAAACTTGTCTTTCTAATATAGCTTATGCACCCAAATAGTGCAGACAAGTCCATATTTTGTAGCCTCCTTAAGCTCCGATAGTGGACATGATTTAACTGAGAGTTTCTCTAACTCCTCCTCTAAATGATCCACTGGTGCATTTGCGGTTACCTCCCCCCCCCCCCCCCCCCCGCGTTCTCACTCTCTCTTACTCTATCCTTCCCAATAACGACACAAGTTTAGGACCTATCTTCAACCTAGCAACACTCCCCGGTGAGACTTAGAGAGAACTCGGAGAGAGCCTTCATTACCTATTTGGGGTGTTTTTGATTGTAGGTTGTACATTGCACTATCATTTTTTAGTTCTTTTTATGCCCATGTGATTTGTTAAACTTGATGATAGGGCAGCCATATTATGATGCATTGTGGGAGTTGGGAATCCCACCCAGGGGGTGAGACTACTAGGTTGGGCACTTGTATTTAAAGGATTTGGGGTGTTTTTTAACACTCCTATCCTTGTACAATGCATGGATTTTTTTATGAAAATGCCCTGGTTGATTTTTAGGATGGAAAAGCCACTCGGATTATGTGTTTCTCACGCTATTGTTATATGTAATTTTTTTCAAAAAAAAAATATTTGAAAAAAGAAGAAAAAGAATCAAAGCAAAAAATTCTTAATAAATTAAAACAATAAAATACTAATTTAATAGGTAGAATATTGCGTGTTGATAGGATTTTTAAAAAAATAACAAATGAAAAAGCTTGAAAATATTCAAATCGAATATCAAATAATTCAGTTTACTAATTTCATTTGTTAAACGAATCTTTTATTTCCCAAGTAATTAAAGAAGAAACAAGATTGAAGTCTATATAAAGAAGAGATAATGTCAAATTTTATAAACAATTTAAGACATCGTTTTACATACACAATGGGGCTACACATGGGTATATTGCCATATCAGAAAACTAAAAGTGGCAAACAACATATGAAATTGGGGTCATTTTGGTCAATTTACCTAAGTACACAATCCAATGATCAAAATAAAAGAAGGCAACACTATTTGCCCTTGCACAATATTACATAATACTCCATATCATATAAGAATACCATATACCACTTATACCACATTATCCCCAACATTCCCAATATTCACTACTTTCATATGCTATATGTCGAGAAATTTTTTTAACTTAGTGATGTATAGTTTGTTGTTATGTGCACCTTGCATATACAAGAGTTTTTAACTTATTTATTTATTTATTTATTCTTTGTTTTTTCACATTATTATCATTTCTCAATATCATTAATATACACAAATCATTACATTATTTTTAATTTCAAATTCAATATGGGATAATTGCACTCAACTACTAAGTAGTATAACCAAATTATAAATAAAATTCATAGCTTAAGGAAATTATCGCGATAACTTTGAGATATGCAAATGTTATGCATATGTGAACCTATGTCTATTGTTGTTAGAAATTTTAATAGAAACGATTAAATTTCAACATATTTTTTCTATGTTACCCTTTTTGTCAAATCTGACTAATTTTTGTAAATTGTCCAAAATTCACTTTGTACTATTTTTAAATATATAAAGTTTGTTTTGTAAAATTTTACCAAATTAACAAACAAAATCGTTGATAATTAAATCAATAAAAAGAAAGGATACTAACCTTAGAATCTACACACACACACACACACAAGCGAATTTCATCCAAAAAAAAAAAAAACTAAAGCACATGTTAAATTTTTATAATACACCACTACATGATACCTTAAGTATTATTCTCGATGAAAAAACCAAACTACCAAAAAATATTATTTTTGATGAAAAAAAAACATCATTCTCAGTCATAGCATTTGCAAACAACCTTAAAAACAAAAACTCAAATACCTACAAATATTTGCATGAGTCACATTTTCAATGGTCTTGTAAACCACAGACATAGTATCTCTCGGTTTAATGGGTTTTTACTAAGGTCTTTTGTTTTTTGTCGGAAGAAAAAGTATTTTTCTTGATCCTTTGCCCGCAAGATGAAATGAAATAATGTAAGGATTAAATTTGGCAGTCTCCTTATTAACTTCTGTGATATTCTTTGTAATGAAAATGTCTCTCTTAATATAATCTTTGAGAATATTCTTTGTAATAACAAAAGATTTGATGAAATTTTGTCTTTATCAAATTCATGTTAGCATTACAGTTTAGTATGCATATCTTAAGGTTATTAAGGTAATTTTCTTAAATCAAGGGTAAATTTGTAATTTTATCAAACCTCATGATAGTTTAGTGTAATTTACCCATTTTTAATAGTAAAAGATCTAAAGGAAATTTTATCTTTCTCACATCTCTGTTAGCACTACAATTTAGTATGCATATTTCAAATTTATTTAAATAATTTCCAAAAATTGAGGATTTCATATGTTGTTTGGTCATACCTTAGGGTATTTTAGTGTAATTATCCCATTCAATATTTATTAAGGATTAAATATAGTTTACCTCCTCAAACTATATTTCTTGTCTCATTTACCCCATTAAACTACTAATTATAACACCTACCCCTCAAATAAAATATCGAGACAAGATCATCCTTAACCACAAACTAACACTTACCCTTAAACTAATTCTATTTATATTTGTCTTCATAAAAGTGTATATATATATATATATATATATATATTTATTTATATTTATATAGCGTTTCATGTATTTAAAGCATTTAACACCATATATTGAACTGTGACTTTTTATTATGCATAAAAGAGCACTTTCTAAAACACAAATTGACAAAATAAATAATACATAATTAAAGAACTTAAATTTGAAATAAAAGAATAAATTAGTTTAATAATACTGAAAAGTTTGAACATAAAAGGGATTCCAAAAATCTTAAGTTGATGGAGTTCTTGGTATGATATTCTAAATAAAATTTACTATTTTCGATGAAAATGGTTAAATATATTTTAGTTATCTTAGATTTAAATATGCTCATTTATGGAAAGTGAACTATAATATGTTAACGTAAATATTAGACTCTTTTGGAAGAAAGTAAATATCACTATTTAGCTTTAAAACGAAGATATATAAATTTAAATTGATAAAATCATATATAATCTTCTTATTTTATTATATTCATTTGTTATTTTTGCTTTAAATATTTGAACCACAGTCATTAATTAGTTTTTTATAATATAGATTAAAAGTAATTTAAGCTAAAATTTATTTGAATTTTAATTTTATGTATGAATTAATTAATATGCATTGTAAATCATATATAACTAAATCTATATTCGTATATCTCTAAGCGTAATTTGGTCTACATATTTAACTAAAGGGAGCTAAATGCTACATTTTTTTTTTTGGTGTTGGTGTGGAGGGTAAATTATACATAGGCAATAGTTGAGGGATACAAAGTGTACTTTACCCTAATGTTAGTAAAATTAACTTGTACCTAGACTAATACTCGAAACAATTTGTATTATACCCGCTTTTAATTTTTACTTTTTTAAAATAACCACCCTTTTTAAAATCTTTTAAAATACCCTAGATTACCTTTTCAAACCTCGATTTTACTGTTCATGTGGGCCGGAATATTTTCTTAAAAACCCAACTTTTATTATTTATTTCACTAAAACCCATCCTAAAGTATTTTTGATCATTTTAGTACATTTTAACTTTAAAATTTCTTTAAAAAATATATTTAAAATAGAAAAAGTCACAACTATCCTTATCCATACTTTTTAAATTAAATCTTAAATTTTTAAGTACTTATTAATTTTTCTTAAATTTATTTTGTTAACCCCCATTTGTAATTGGTATCAGAGCCACAAAGATCAATAAAAAATTATAAATTATGGAATATTTAGAATTATTAAAATTATCAATTATAAATCATTTAATAATTAAAGAACTATTTATTTATTTATATGAAATAAATGATAAAGAATTTAGTGATGACTTAAATTTTGAGTTATCATCTTGTGATTTCTCATGTGATGAAACTGATTGGCAGTTATCTTCCCCATGAAGAATAAACTGTTTTAACACACTAAAAGGTTCCAAAAGGTTGAGAAATACTACAAAATCCTGATATCTCTAGAGAAAGAAACCAAGGCATATAAATATGCTGAAATAAGAGAATTGTACTATAGGAAGTTAGAAGCTTATAAAAAATATAGAGCAGTAATGATTCTACTTAATAATGCCTAATTATACATTACATAGGCTTCGAGTAGAATTGTATCTATATCAAAAAGAGTTGGATTTTATTTTAAGAAAGCCAACTTATCATAGAGGAAATGCTTTTAGAATTTATTTTTTGGCAATAAAACAAGTAAAAGAAGGTCTTGATGTTCTAAGTCGCTTATGAAGACAAATAAATATCTTAAACGATGGATACATAATATAAATCTAATTCTACGTTTACATATAATTCTTGAGGAATATAATCGAGAATATGAGCATATTAAAACAGTAGAGAATAAAGCAAAAACACAAAGTTGTAAACAAAATATAAAAGCTACTCAACAAACTGCTCAAATATCGTGGAATAAATATAAAAAATACAAATGGATAAAATAAATAAAAATATTGAAGAATTAACTACAAGAATGAATAAAATACTTGAAGCACTATATGTTCTAAATCAAGAAATTAAAGAATTAAAAACAGAAGTTCAAATCCTAAACATTTGCAATTCAAATGTTGAAGATTTAATAAAAAAAACTTGTCTAAAGAAAAATAAATTCGACAATAAAATAAAAGAAAGAGAAATTGTAATAAAGCCAATAAAAACTGTTCAAGAAATAGTGCATCCAAATTCCTTTGATGTATATATGATTAATATTGAATTACCTAAAATATTAGCTGAAGAAGAAACTCTTAGAAAGGAAGAAAAGGATAAAGACATAACTACATCATCTAAACCACCTAAAGAACAAAATTCTGAATCTAAGACAAATAAAGGTGAATGATATTAATGAATTAATTGATCAAATTGAAAAAATAGATTTTTCTGAAATAGAGGAATATGAGGTATTAGTTAACACTAATAATACAACTGGAGGCCCAAGTGGTACAATAAAATCAGAAGATATGGAAACAGAAGAATTAGAAATGATGTCTATTCCTAAATATAGAAGGCAATATTATGATCATATAAAGAATAATAATTATCATAACAATTAGATAAATTCACTCCAGATACAAATTATAGTGAACCTCTAAATCATGGAGGATCTAAATTAAACATAGATTGTAAAGAAGATACTAAAAATACTATAATTTCATGGGCAAATACGATGAAAGTTTTCTTTTTATATAATGCTGATGATACATGTACATCAAATAGACAAATAAATTATTTAATTGCTACATTTGACGGTATTGTTTTCAATTGATGGCAATGATTAACTGAAAACATTAAAGCTTTGATAAAAAGAAATGTACAAACTAAATTAATAGATACTACTGATAAAGGAATTGAAATGTTAGTTGCCTAACTTTCTTTCTAGTGAATTTCTAGGAGAAAATTGACATGATCCTGATAAAAAAAGTGTTAAAGAAAAAGAAGAAGCAAGAACTAACTTAATAAATCTTAGAATTTGTAGTATGAAAAATTTAAAACAATATATGTGTGAAATTAAAGAATATTATTATACTACAATATTATAGTAATGAAGATCAGAGTATATATCTCAATGTGTACTTTTTAAAACTTCCACATCCTTGGAATAAATATATAATGAATAAATAGAAAGAAGAAAATAAAGATTCAACTTCAACTCTAGGAAGAAGGATTAGCTTCCTCTTTTCAGAGCTAAGTAAATTATGTAAATCTCAAAATTTATATCACTACTAGAAAAACTGCAAATAGCCACAGATTTTAGCCACGAAAAAAATCCGTGGCTAATAGCCACGGATTTAAATAAAAAATAAAAAAAAAACTTAGCCACGGATTGGCCGTGGCTATTTTTGGTGGCTAAAATTAGAGGGAAATTTGGCGCCTATTTTTAGCCACGGATTAGCCACGGCCTAGCCACGGCCTGGTCGTGGCCAATTCGTGGCTATTAGCCACGGCCAGACCGTGGCTAATTTAGCCACGGCTAGACCGTGGCTAATTTAGCCACGGCTTAGTCGTGGCTATTGGACTAAGCCGTGGCTAATAGCCACGACTAAGCCGTGGCTAATAGCCACGGATTAGCCACGGCCAGACCGTGGCTAAAAATTCCTGGGCAAATTTTTTTTTTTTTTTTTCACCAGATATGGTTTGAACTCTTGACCTGTTAGTTGAAGTTAGAGCATCAAACCACTACACCACTTTAATTTTTTGTTTAATAATTAATTTTTGTAATACATAAGTAATATATGTATATTATGTATATTGATATATATAATAAATGATTGGATATGTTACATACGTATAAGATTAGATATACTCATATATATATGTATTTATGTCTAATTAGATGTATATATATTAGCTATATAAGTACATATATAACATATATAGATATATAATACACTAATATATGTTTATTTCATACAGATGATTGAACATATATAGTACATATGATTACATATATATATATATATATATATATTTGATCGACATATATATGCACTCTACATTTATAACATATATTAGATATGTTATATATAGATATATAGTTATATCATATAGACTATATATTGAGGATTAAAATGTACATATAATATATTAATATATATAAGATACATATTGACATATATATATTGATATATGTATATATGATATATATACTTGGACATATAAATACACATATATTGATTCATATATATATACACATATATATGTATCAATATAAATTTATATATGTATCAATATATATATATATAAATTTATATGTGGTGCAAAAAATCAAAAAATTAAAAAAAAATTAGCCACGGCCTGGCCGTGGCTAATTTTTTTTTTTTTTTGATTTTTTGCATAACGGATAAATTTTTGTTATTGATATTTTAATTATCTAAGTTTAAATTATCTATATATACTTGGACATTTATATATATATATATATATTGATACATATATACTTGGACATTTATATATATATATATATATTGATACATATATACTTGGACATATTTAAAATAGATACATATATATATATAAATATATGATATGTATACTTGACATATATATATATATATAATACCACACATATACGAAGATATTGGCAAAGGATCACGAATTAAAGTTGCTATTATCTAAATATAAATTGTATAAATAGATTTTTGTTATAATATTTGTTTTTGATATATTAATTTATTAAATTTTTGTCATAAAAAGAAAAACTGAATAATGAACGATAAAGTCGAAGGTAAATATCTTTAATTTAAAAAAAATAATTGGTTAATAATTTATAAAAATTACTAAAATTAAATAACAAAAATTGATAAAACTAATGAAATTTATTAGATAATTTAAGTTTAAAATATTGTAAAAATATAGTTTAAGTATAATAAAAAGCAATCAATAACCAAAGAATTCCTTTGGCGCAACGGTTTCATGCTCCAACTACAATATTGACGTCCCGTGTTCGAATCTCCTTGAGCGCAAAAAAAAAATGCTTGGAGGACAGCGGGTCCAGGTTCTGGCGCGGGCACGGGTGCGGGTTTGGGTTGGGGCGGGTAGGGTTCCGGGTTCGGTTTGATTAGTCTTTTTTTTTTCCAGTGGCCACAGATTAGCCACGGCCAGACCGTGGCTAATCCGTGGCCCTTAGCCACGGCCAGGCATGTCCAAAAAAAAGTGGCCAAATTTGGCCACGGTTTGACCATGGCTATTAGCCATGGCCAGGCCGTGGCCAATCTGTGGCTAATCCCAGCCGTGGCTAAATGACCGTGGCTACGATTAGCCACGCCACTTTTAGCCACGGAAAAAATTCGTGGCTAATCCATGGCCAGTCCGTGGCTAAAATCCGTGGCTAATTGCATTTTTTCTAGTAGTGTATAGAAGAACTAAAAAATTTCACCTTTATATTGTAATGAATTTGAGGTACCTAGTCAATGGGGATGTAATAAAGAAAGAATTAATAAAAAGAAAAGAACGTTTCACAAAAAGAAGTATAAAAAATATACTAATTTTCAAAAGAAAAATATAAAACCAAAAAGAAGATATTTTAAAAGAAAACCTAATTATAAAAGAAATAAAAATCTTTCACAATGCCAATGTTGGAATTGTGGAGAAATTGGACATAAATTACCAGAATGTAAAAAACCTAAAAAGATTCGAAGTATAGAAGCTGAATTTATAAAACTTCAAGATGAATTGTCTGAAGTTTCTGATATAGAAAATTATTTAGATAAAGAAATATATATTGAAGAGGAGACATACTCTAGTAATTCTGAAAATGAATAAAGATATAATTGAAATTGAAGATTCATATAAAGAAGTAGAAATTTATGAAGGATCAGAAGGTTATGCTCAACGAATAACTTTTGATCAAGAAACTTTAGTAAAACTAAAAGGTTTAAAATTTGATGCAACCAACCCTACTAAAAGTCTTCTTAAGTCTTTTGGCGATTTCATAAAAAGGGAAAAGATAAATATTTATAATTATCATGCAGTTGAAAAATCTATAAATGTTGAACATACTAAAGGGAAAATTAGATAAAATTTGCTTACTAAATTCTCAATAAATCAAGCTTTAAATAAACTCAAAAATAAAGAAGTAAGAAAAAAGATAAAATATGTTTATGTAGTAGGATTCAAATCCTAGTTAAAGCGTTATTTAGAGATGGAATAAATAGTCCTATGATTATTTCACTTCATGACCAAAGATTTATAGATGCTAAAAATAGTCATTTGGGAACAGTTGAAGGAAATTTAATATATTCACAATTTTGTTTTGATTGTTATCCAAAATATAGTGTGGATATAAATGATACTTTAAGTTTACGCCTTCAACTTTTAAAAGATTTAAAACTTATAGATAAAAGTCAAGCATTTGCTTTTTATTATAGAGCAATATATGCTTTTACTAATAGTAATTATGGTAAAATATATCAAGATAAACCATATATTGAAATTGATAATGAATGTAAGGATATAACAACAATAAATTTACCAATGATAGAAGAAATTAAAGAAATAAAAGGTTATGAAATTAAAATAAATAGAAAACCCATTTTAGAATATGGATCTAGCAGTGGTATGATACCACAAATAGATTTTGGGAAAAATACTATATCTAGAAAAGGTGTTAGTAAGTTACCGCTTACTAATGTTGAATTTACAAGACAAGACATAACTAATACAATGATTATAAATGCTAAATATTTTAATGGTCAAGAATTTATTGAAGGACCAAATATATTAATTGATACAGGAGCTAGTGGCAATCGCCATGCAAAATATAAAAATAAAGGTTTAATTGCAAAGGTTGCTTCTATAATATTTCAATATAAAAACTTTGAAGGACAATTAATAACTTGTGATCAAGAGGTACGGGTTTCAATACTTTTTGAAGATTTAAGACTAATTGTACCTTGTTACATAGATAGTGATATGGCAGGAAACTATTACGATATAATTCTAGGTAATAGTTTCTTAAATCAATGTGATTATTATAAAATGGAGAAACATGGTGTTACACTACAAATAGGAAATATAAAAATCTTTTGTAAAAAATATGGAGGGAATTAATTTTCCTTTGAGTGTCTTTGTACAAATAACAGTACAAGATACTAATATAACAACATGTGCCTTAATAGATAATGGTTCAGAAATAACTTTGTTTAAATCCTTTCTCTATACTAAATGGCAAGAGAATGGGAATATAAAGATAAAGGGTGTTACGGGTCAAGCCGAACATATTAATAAAAAGACAGACAAAGTAAATGTTATATTAGGAAGTAAAATTATTACTATAAATACTATATATGATTATAACTCTCTTGAAACTAATATATTGTTAGGAAATGATTTCTTACAACAATTTCAGTTTTATTCACAAAATCTTTATTCTGTTATTCTAAAAACT
Organism: Petrea volubilis; assembly: GCA_026212405.1. Taxonomy (NCBI): domain Eukaryota; kingdom Viridiplantae; phylum Streptophyta; class Magnoliopsida; order Lamiales; family Verbenaceae; genus Petrea; species Petrea volubilis. The sequence continues at coordinate 268,042 of CM047885.1, forward strand.
AAATGTAATCATTATTTAAAATTACCCCAAATAAATGAGCCATTCGTAGTTCAGCCAGTGAAGCTTGGTGGACCGTATGATAAAATTTTGATAAAAATACATAATATAAAAATAAAACGGATAACTCTTGAAGATGTAATAAAATAAAAAAAAGAAAATTATAATAATCATTCTTTGGCTTTTTAGAAGGAGTCAGATTTAAAGGCAAAAATAGAATTAATTAAAAATATAGTTATAAAAGAAAGACCTATGTTATATACAGAAAAGGATAGAAAATAATTTGATAAAGAAATCAATGAATTATTATCTAAAAATTCACCTTTAATTAGAAGGAGTGATAGTCCTTTTAGTAGCCCAGCTTTCATGGTTGAAAATGAAGCTAAGAAAAAATGAGGAAAATCAAGAATGGTAATAAATTATAAAAGACTAAATCACTTTACTAGGTCAGATAGTTGTTATCTTCCTAATAAAGAAATTTTACTAAACCTGGTTACAAGAAAGAAATATTATTCAAAATTTGACTGTACTTCAAGGCTTTGACAAATAAAAATAGAACCTGAAAGTATACAATACACAGTATTTAGTTCGCCTCAAGGACAGTTCGAATAGTTAGTTATACCATTTGGATTAAAAAATGCACCTTCTATATATCAAAGAAGAATAGATAAAATCTTTAATAGATATAAAGAGTTTCTTGTTTTTTATGTTGAGGATGTTTTAATTGCTTCTAATACGTTAGAAGAACATAAAACTCATCTACTACAATTTGCTAAAAGTTGTAAAGAAAATGGTATAATCTTATCTGAGTGAAAGGCTATAATTTTTAAAGAAGAAATTGAATTTTTAGGGTTAAAATTAAATAAAGAAGGAATTAAACTTCAATCCCATATATCTAAGAAAATTTGTGAATTTTCTGATAAATTGAAAAATAGAAATCAAATTGAAAAATTTCTCAGATGTCTAAATTATGCTGAGGGATTCATAATAAATCTTGCTAAAAAGAAGCATGAGATTCAAAAATTGCTTCGAAAAAATAATACTAAAGGATGGAGTAATCAACATACAGAGATTATTAAAAATCTAAAGGAAGAATGTAAAACTTTACCTAAATTAAAACTTCCTGATGAAAATAATAAATTAGTTATACAAACGGATGCTTCAGATCTTTATTGGGCAGCATTACTTAAAACCGATCTCAATGAGATATGCAGGTACACAAGTGGTACTTTCGGTGAAGCTGAGGTCAACTATACAATCCATGAGAAAGAACTTCTAGTCATTATAAAAGGAATTCAGAAATTCTCTCTCTTTTTATATCAAAGATCTTTTAAAGTTCAGACCGACAATACCCAGATACAATCTTTAGTTTTCAATAAATTACCAAATACACCCCAATACAGAAGGCTACATAGATGGCAAGTTTTCCTGTCCTTTTACAGTTTCAAAATAGAGTATATAAAAGGTTCAGAAAATTTCCTAGCCGATTTCATTTCAAGAAATACAGAATTTGGAAAAGAATGAGTTCTCCAACTCTAAAATGGATGAGATGGGTGTGCATTTCCCTATAAATGCAAATAGAGTGATTGTATGCACAATACATATAGCTAGTCCACTGCCTAACGGTTGGTGGTAAAGACTTTCCAAATTCGTTGATGGGTGACAATTTTCCAAAAATTGTGTTGATGATACAGATCATCTTATAAATTCTTATTTTTCTACAGGAATAAAATTCTAAAGAAAGATGGATCTTGAAGAGTTAAAGAATGAGATAGACAATATTGTCTTGATCTATCAAGACATTATTGACAGTAATAAAGCTCTTAAAGATTTGATAGAATTAAATTTTAAAACAGTTACAGTTATCTCTCAAGAAGAACTTAGAAGAGCCCTTTTCCTTCAAGAAAGTCTAGATTTGTTCCCTGAATCTAGAAATAAAGAAAAAGAAAAAATCAATGATGCTAAAAATGAGAGTGATAAAAATGAGATCAATAAAGGAAAAGATAAAGCAGAGTCTTCTAAAAGTCAAGATAATAAGCCATTATCTGATAAAGACTTTTTGGACTCTATAAAAAATAAAAAAAAAACTTCTAAATCTCAAGGTGATGCTGAAGTTATTGAAATTAAAATCAATAAATCTGAAAGCTTCAACAATAGGGGTTCTACTGAAGAATTTGTTCCAACAAATAAATGGGAAAGAGAATATACAGAAGTTGCTGAAGAAGCCTATAGATGGGAGAATTCCAAAATACTATTCTACTCTAAAGGATATAGTGTTCATCCACGAATTACCACCATATTTGGAGCTGATCCGCATAAAGTCTTTCAGTTTGCAAACTATGGATTCTAGATCTGCTATATGTTGGAAAGGATCTAAAGGAAATTTCAGAATTTGATGACTACTTTAAATCCCAGGTCAGTCAAGTTGCTCGAAATAGAGAAATCGCACTCAAGTTCTATTCTATAGCCCCAGAACCTGAGATGCAAATTTGGCATGAAGTCCAATATATGATCGCTATAAATGTTATAACCACAAACTTAAAGAGTGAAACTGGTATAAAGAATTTTCGATCTTTCAAGTTCACCAACTCATGGATCATAGATCGAAGAGCCATGGGAATTAAAGCCATTCAATCCATTGCTGAGTCTCTTTGGGAGCGACAATATGAAACTCTCATACAGGCCAATAATTGGATTTTATTGAGGAAAGGAAGCCAAATAAAATCTGCACTTCTAAAGGAATTCCTCACTAAATTTTTTAGACATGAATTCTATTGCACAGAGACTACAAGGAAGAAAGCTTGCAGAATGATTGGTTGTTGCAAATCATGATGTAAGCACTTACGTCAGTGCAAGGAATGACGGATGGCACGACGTCATCATCTACATAGCATTATGGCAGACAGCTGTGGGAGGTAGCTTTTGACTTCTGATGATAAAGAAGATAAAGATTCCAGCTCATAAAGATTAGGACATCGGATGTCAAATATAACTTTGAAGTCTGAATAATTAGATTTCTAGCTCTATAAATTGTACTTAGTTTTCATTTGTAAAGCATTCGAAAACTCAGACTGATTTCTCACTCTGAAAAATATCCATAGTATAGGAAACTAGCTTTTATAAATCTTTGTAAACCCTCTTTTAAATCATGTTTGTATAAATCCTATTTGAAGGAAATAAAACCAGTTTATTTTCATAAATATTCAAGTTTAGAAATTTTTCTATTGAAATCTTTTAAGCTTGTATTTCTCCTATTTTTCCAAAAATTCTTTAACCCTACAAAGGTCGTAGTGATTACACCGTTCGAGTCAGCAACCGTTTGGAATCGTAAGTCTCGTGAAGCTAGGAGGGCGTTTGGGCTAAAACCAATCAGGATTGTCGAGGTGATTAAAGATGAGTCCGGAAGGAGGATTAAAGAATTAAGGGCTTCAAGGAGGTAATATACTTTTAAAAGATTTAAATAGAAATATGTTTCTACTTGATATTATGAAAATATATGGTTTTAGAGTACTTCATCATTAATTATTTGATTTGTGCGAATGCATGATTTGATATAATGGGAAAAGATTTTGATATCATAAAAAATCAATTTAAAAGAAAAAAACAATTATAAACACAAAATAATAATTTTAAAACCATTAGAGGATCTACCATCAGTAGAAACCATCAACTATAATGACAAATACATCTGGGCTTTTCACTGATTTTGTGGCCTACACAGTGTGGGCCAAGCAGCAAAAATCAGGTTTTTGCATTTATTTTTTAGAATTTTAATTTATTTGGAGCTATGAAGCAATTACAGATTTTGTAGGATATCCTCAACGCTGGAAACGGTGAATTCCCCACCGGACTCAACATTGGCAACTTTCACTTTGAGGTCATCTACCAACAGAGCAAACCTCTTAAACCGAATGCCAAATCCTTTATCAGAGAAGTCGATTTCAAGGCCAAGTGCATGAGAATATTTAAGTCAGCCAAAAACTTGACATGCTTGTTGTCGGGATAAGTCCTTGCCCATGCTTTCATCACAAACGGATCATTGACTGAAATTTAAGAATCAAATATACTGTAAATTCTCACAAAGGAGTTCTAAGCAAGTAAGAGAATATACAATATTGGATGCTACGGGGTTTGGGACAGTTAGTCCTACACCCCTTGAACTTTTGCCTAAATAAACTTAAACCCCCTAAGGTTTGCACAATTACATAAACCAACCCACGTTTCAACTTTTGTCGCATACCTAGAGGCCTTCCGATGTTGGCATAGTTACAAAATCCACTCTTGCCGTCAACTTTCATTTGCAGTTAGAACCCTAAAAATTGATAGCAGGGCTGATTCTATAGTTATGCAAATCATAGGGAGTTTTAAGTGTATTTACACCAAATCTCAAAGGGTGTAGGTATAATTATCTCTTTTTTGGTTTCAACGAGACAAAATGACTTGAATTGTATTATAAATAAATAAATAAATCACGTGGCAGATGTGTTATGTTAATATATAACATAATTTTTTTATGTTTCTTTTGCATTCTACTCAAATGCTATCATGGCATTAGTTGATCACTCTATAGCTTCCTTAATTGCCCATGCTTTGACTGCCAAACAACCATAGGAGACTTCACAAAAGACTTACGACAATAAATCTCAATCCAGAATCTTTGGTCTTCGTGAGATGCTTTCCAATCTCAAACGAGATTCTCAACCGATGATCTTGCTGCTTGTGGCTCATCGATAACCGATGCCGAATTTGTTATCAAAGTTTTGAGCGGACTTAGATTTGGTTTCAAAGAATTGTCGGCCGCTATTCGTGCCTAGGACAATCCCATATCTTTTGAGGAATTATATGACAAACTTCTTGCTTATGAAGTTTTCATTAAACATTCCGAACCAAAAAGCGAACCCCCCTATTACAGCTCCAATACATCAGCGCACCATACAAAACAATTCGAGGGGATGTAACACCAACAATTTACAGCGGAAAGTTAATATCTAATTTAATAATGCTTTGACCAATAACTGCCATCTATCGGGAGATGAGTCGAACTTCTCTATCTGACCTTTTCATGCTCGATCAAATAATTAATAGAGGTTGCAATGTCAATTTTGTGATAGATTTGGTTACACAACAAAAGTATGTCGTCCAAGTATCATAATCACTTTGAAGCTCAGGCCTATATAGCGCATGACTGCCCAACAAGAACATTTTTGGTGGTCATGGGTCATTGATTTAGGTACTTCACAAGTCTTGGCACACATGTCTTGGCCATCCTCAGCCCTGCCTAACCAAAGCGTTTGTGCCATCATTTCATTTGCCCATGTCTAATAGGCATCCTTTTAGACTTTGTAATTCATGCTTATATAATAAGAGTCATCGTCTACCATTTGGTAATAACTCCATCAGAAGTACCAAACCTTGTGAAGTTCTATATTATGATGTTTTGGGGCCCTCTCCAATTTAATCATTTGATAAACTTAGATTTTATGTCATATTTATTGATCATTTTACAAAGTATAGTTGGTTATTTCCTATCAAACATAAATATGATGTTACCGAAATATTCATAAACTTCCATCAAATAGTCAACAATTATTTTAACTCTTCTATTTGTACACTATATGCAAATGGGGGTGGTTAGTATCTTATTTTGAAGTCTACCCTACTTAAATATGGGATACAACATTTTACCAGTCCTCCTTACACTCTGCAATTGGTCGGTACTGCTGAAAGAAAGCATAGACATAACATTGAAACTGCATTGACACTATTATATCATGCCTCTATTCCTCTTAAGTTTTGGCGTCTTGCTTGTTAAACTGTAACGTATCTAATTAATAGGTTACCTACTCCAATTCTTAGCCACAAATCACTCTATCAAACTCTGTTTCATCAGTTACCTAATCCCCAAAAGTTACGTGTATTTGGATGCCTATGCCCCCTATGGCTAAAACTGTATAGTACGAACAAACTCGAACCTAAATCTTGACATTATATCTTCATGGGTTACTCATCCTCAACAAATAGCTATGCTTGTTTTGATTTTATCACAAACAAAATCTTTATCTCATGTCATGTGCTATTTGTTGAAAATGTTTTTCCTTTTGCTACTAACCAATTGCAGCTCCCTAGAGTTACTTCATCCACTGTTCCATCATCGGTGGATTCTCCTATTTCAGTACCAGCTCCCATATTAACGCCAGTCAATCATGACTCACCTACACCCTTTCAATCTATTGGTTCTAAGTTTTGTTTACTGCCCACTCGTGAAGAGCCACCGTCTTCTAGCTCGCTAATTGCTGCTCCTTGTGACTCACCTAGTCAAGTAAGTACTGATAACTCACTTTCATCAATTGTTAATTCATCTTCATCCACTCATTATCCATCACCTACTTCACTGTCTCCTTTGGATCTCATAGAAAACCAGCACCCCTCGACCAACAAAGATGGTAACACGATCACAAATAACATATTTAAACTAGAACCAATATTTGATTATCTTACCCCCTCCTCCATAGACCCCTTACCTTTAGCTCTGCACACTTTTCATCAAGCCAATAAGTATCTAGAATGGTGTAAAGCTATGAAAGAAGAGTATGATGCACAAATGAGAAATAAAACTTGGTCTTTGGTACCTCCCACACCTACTCAAAATGTTATATGATGTAAATGGGTCTATCGGGTAAAGCACAAAGCTGATAGTACTATTGAGTGCTATAAAGCGGGCATAGTTGGAAAAGACTTTCATCAGAGGCCTGCCATTGACTTTTAGGCCACATTCAGCCTGATTATTAAGCATACTATGATCAGACTAATACTTTCCTTAGTTGTATCTTTCGAGTGGCCTTTGCATCAACTTGATGTAAACAATGCCTTTTTTTAGGGCACCTTGCAAGAAATAGCATATATGCAGTAACTACCATGGTTTGTCAATGATAAGTCCGTAATTCTACTTGATTTTTATGCTTATTTTGACGGACTTATCATGTATTTTTCTCCATTTGAACCTTATTATGCCTAAATTCGAGTTAAATCATTGTTTTGTAGGTGAGATAGGAAAAATACCATCAAGGAGTAGAAAAGTGGAAGTTAAGAGTTGGGTACTTACGCAAGATATTTTGGATATCAAACCAAATTCAGTCATTTTGAAAAGAAGCGAATCTGTATGTTTGGGTACATACCCAAAATATTTCATGTATGTACCCATTTTAAGTCATTGGGGAGTTGAATAAGTCTGTAAGTTTGGGTACGTACCAAAAATATTTTGGGTATGTACCCAAAGTCCGTGACAGTAATTAACAGCTTTCTATATTCGATTAGGACTCTATTTTTGAAAGGCGGCGCTAGGGTTTTTCTGCCCCCTTTTAAGTCTAGAAATATTCCAACAATTGATTATTCACGTTTTTAGCTAGGTGTTAAAGTTTAGAACTTTTCTGTTTTCATATTTTTCATCTTTTGGGGATTTTTGGGAGAACGGAAGAAGGAAGAAATCAAGAGGCGAGGAAAGAACAACCGAATGAGGGAAGTTTACGTCTGAAATTTCCGTCGAATAAGTTTAATTCTTCTCCTGTTATGAATTATTTTCCAGATTTTGTTCTTGTTTTTAGTTTCATTATGAACTAAGTAATTGTTAAGTGTAAGGATGGTGTAGTTCACCTTTTTTGCTATTCTATGAAAATTACATATTTTTGAATCTGTTTTCATATATTTTTGTGTGATTCTCGTTTAATGCTTTAATGCTTGGTTAGGGTTTGATCACCCCTAAGTCATGAATTGAGGATCGGTGAGGAGGTCGAGAGGCAATTCATGATTGTAGCTCTAATTAAACGAGAGATCAATTGGTGTTAAAGTTGCATGAGAATGAATTTAATATTGATTGAGCCTTAAGACAGTGATTAAAATTTATACAAATAATTTCTAAAGTTGGAATTAATTGAATGAGAATTGGTTAGTCTTAGGCTTAGAAGAGATTGTATGAATTAATTCCACAATGCTCGAGAGAGATTGTGGATATATCTGTTCCTAGGCTACACACAACCATGAAACTATTTAACTTAGGGATTGAATTAGAATAGGGAATTAGGTGAATAAAACCACCTTACACTGGCATTTCTCGCCTTGATTATTTGTTATTATTATTATTTGTAAATTGTTTTTATTAAGAAATTAGGTTTCTTTTTGTAATACAAAACCACTATTCAATTTGATGCATTTAGCTAAACAACAAGAGTCATTTTCACGGACCAAATCACAATCCATGTGGGATTCGACACTCTACTTACTTTTTATTACTTGTACGACTGTGTGCACTTGCGCAGATGCCAATAGTCAACTCTCAATACCCAAATCATATGTGTCTTCTTCACAAATCTATCTATACACTTCGTCAAGCCCCGTGAACTTGGTATTCTGAACTCAAAAACTTTCCCATCACTTGTGGATTTCAAAGAGCACACTCCAACCATTCCTAGTTTATTTATTGTAAAATGGGTATCATGGTATTTTTCATGGTGTATGTTGATGATATCGTGGATACTGGTTCTTCTCATTAGTATACTAAAAATACGATCAAGCTTTTGGGCAATAGGTTTTCTATCAAAGACCTTGGTAAGTTTCATTTCTTTTTGGGCATAGAGGTCATCTCTCACAACATTGGCCTAATTCTTACTCAGAGAAATTTTATAGCCGAAATTCTTGACCATTTCAAAATATTGGAAGCTAAAGCGTCGCCACTCCATTGTCAACTACTGAAGCTTATGTCTTAATGATGGTCTGGTCCAACTGATGCCAAAATGTTCAAACAAGTTATTGGAGCTCTCAAATATCTCAATGTCACTCGCCCAAATATTTGTCTTGTTGTGAATAGAATGGCTCAATTTCAGCACTACCCCATTATTAAACATTGGCAAGCAGTAAAGCAATTGCTTTGATATTTGTAGCATACGATTACTTATGGCCTTCACTTTCGTCCCTCCTCCACCTATCAACTTGTAGCTCATTCTGATTCTAATTGGGGTAGGCTTCTTGATTCAGCACTCTACTTCAACCTATATTATCTCTCTTGAATCCAATCCATTTAGTTGGAGCTCTAAAAAAAATTTCTAGGTCATCAACCGAGGCCGAGTATCGTGCTGTTGCAGCTGTCATTGCATAAATCAATTAGATCATTAATCTTTTTAAGAAATTGAGCCTTTATTTGACACACACACCCCCCTCCCCACTGTCTTCTATGATAATATTGATGCCACTTATCTTAGTCGAAAAACCCATTTTTCATAGCCGCATGAAACATGTTGCTATTGATTTTCATTTTGTGCGAATCAAGTGCAAAAGAAACAGATTGATGTTCGACACACTTTATCCGACAACCAGTTGGTTGATGCTTTGACAAAGCCCCCAAAGAGGCCATTTACCGAGTTTGTTTCAAAGATTAGTCTATGCCCAATAGAGCCGATCTTGTGGGAGCCTGATAAGGATTGATAAGGATAAAAGTTGATTTAGTTTCCTAGTTTTATTTAGCTTTGATTTAGCACTTAATTTCTGCATCAAATGATCCTCCTTGACTTCCTCCATTGTCTTGATTTTCTCAATTTTCCTATATTATTGTATCTTGTAGTACTATATAATGTGCTCTACATCCATGAGATTGTAATGTTGAATTCATAATTCACTATAACTCTTATAAATGAGACGAGCAAATAATGGACATAGAGAAAACCCAAACATGGCATCAATAAGCTCTAACAAGTTGGCTAAAATTAAGGGGCAATAACACTAGGTTTTTCCATCAGAAAGCATCTGACAAAAGGCTACAGAATGAAGTTTTTCCATTGCAAGATGGTGAGGGAAATAGGGCTGCACGACAACATGAAATGGAAGCTGCAGCAGTCAGGCATTTTTCAAAATTACTCGTGGCCTCAAACCACAGTTTTATAGTAGTCTTGCATGATGGATGTAATCTAAATTGGAAACAATCTTTCATGGGTTAATTTATCTCATGATCCAGTTTATTTTAATATTTATCCCAATCTACATTTATCATTGACTGATATTAATATACTAGATGCTTTAACTTTAATTGTTAATATGCATGGTCATAATTATGCTCCAGATTCAAAAGTTATATGCATTTGTTATAGGATTTATTATAAACCACTTCATATGCTAAACCAAAGGTGTAGAATGGTGAAAACCATTAAATGAAACACTTTTAATTGAAACCAATTTTAGTAGATCTAATATTACTACTAGAAGGGCTATTAAATGGGAAGAAATAAGTTTTCCTGAACATTGGGTCATAGAAAAAGCTGTTCCAGCTCAACCTGATACTTAAAATCATCTCACGGATGTTATACAAACCCCTAAAGGCATTGTTAAAATACAGTTTGAAAGCAATAGAAGAATAATAGGGTTTGAATCTAGGTTAAGTAGATTACAATCTTAGATCTCCATTCAGGGCATCCACCCCACAAATAAGAGAACCAACAAGAAAATCTTCAAGTGAAAATTCCAGACTATAGAGGATTGATAAATTGAAAATACATAAGGATAATATAGTAAAATGAGTTTATACAACCGAAGAAGCAGTTATAACCGAGTCATAAATGAATTTTGCTATTTAATGGATTAAAACCAAAAATCGACTTTGGTCCAGGTTCCCTGGCAAGAAAGAAAATCCAACAAGAAACCTTCCTCAATGGGAACCATTTAACAAATGGCTTTTTGAGAATTTGAGTATGGAAGATAGGAAAATCTTTCAAGAAGAATTTTATAGTTATCTTTCAAAAATAAATAAACTTGTTCCTTTTGCCCCATGGTTTATAACTAATTATGTGGAGAGTTATATCTCTATGATTGAAAGGAATTATAGACTTGCTAATGGATAGGTTTTAAAAATGGTTTACCCACCCCAAATTTCATACCTAATAGAAAAAGATGAAAAAAATTGTGTATTTTTCTGCATTTACAAAGTTATTTGAAGATACAATGCAAATAAGCACGGAGCATATAAATAACCTTTTTAAGCAACAAAATTATGCTAACATGTATTTAAATGTCCTTGGAGAACAAATTACTTCTCTACATAATAGAGTCGAGTTAATAATCAACTCCATAAATCAGTTAAAATATTCAACCTCATTCACAAGAATAGAAGAAGAAGATGTCATAGCCGCTCTCAATATTCAGTCTCCGCCTGAAATAAAAGATTTTAAATTAAAATAAAAAATAAACTTAGAAAAAATTCTTGATGAAAAATTTAAAAATTTGAAACTCAATACTCTTAATAAATTTGAACAAGAAATGAGTGAAAATGAAAATTATAGGCAAATAGTTCAAGAAAAGATTAATAAGTTGGAAAAATATGCTAATAAGCCAACTCAAAGACTTTTTTAGTACCCTATGCCAACTCCTCAAGACATTCTTTATGAAGAACTGGAGAATATTTTAAATAATAGCTATAGTGGTAAAAATATTCACGAATGGAATATAGACGGTTTTACTGAAGTACATATTTATAATACCATCCATATAATGCTTAAGTACAGTACTATCTATAAGAATAATGGTAATAGTGATAAAGCAATTGCTAATATGATAGTTGTAGGATTTACAAGCCAATTAATAGGTTGTTGGGATAACTACTTAATTCAAGCCAACAGAGCACATATTTTAAGTACAATAAAAAACCAAATTGTTGTTCAGGCTAAAAATACAGTTTAAACAGTTGTTGTTAATACTATTGAACACTTTACAGGAAGATGGTTAGATAATAGTGAGAATATATCTGGACTCTTTTACAAAATTTGATGTCACGCCTCGGATCCGGGACGCAACACGGCGATGCCCCTAAGCACAAAGGACTCAGAGACACCAAGCTACGGAAATCAGAACATACTAAAATGCCATAAAATATTTATTGAAAAATCTTACTCGAACATTGCAGCGGAAAGGATAATAACCTTAACCATTACATCTCCAGTTCTAAAACATAAATCGTAAACCAATCTATAATAGTCTTAATGGATAGTCATAAAAGAAAACATCAAAACAAATAACTATAACTAAAGTCTCTAAGCAGGGACCTTCAATCCAATCACCAAACCCAAAATTAGCCATCGTCGGTACTATCCTCTGCAAAGTGATTATTAGTTGTGTGAGCGCACTCGCCCAATAAGGGATCTCTTGACCCTCTATCGAATTTGAGCAAGTTACATATATATATATATATATATATAGCATTAAAATCGCACTTGGCACACATAGACAATATTCAAAAATCAACAATATCGACTTTCAAGTAACAGAACGGATAACAAAACAGAATCAGACAAATTCATTTATATATCCATGCTCGTGAACATTCGAAATATCTATTGGCCAACTTGATCAAGCCCTAACTATAACCCCGTTAGGTGGGTTCGGACACTACTATTATTACCCGTAGGAGGGCCTTAACTACAACCCCGTTAAGTGGGTTCGGAAATCTTAACTATAACCCCGTTAAGTGAGTTCGGACACTACTATTATTACCCGTAGGAGGGCCTTAACTACAATCCCGTTAAACGGGTTCGGAAATTGCTACTGTACCCCGTAGCTCGGTCAGAAATTTCAGAACTCGTTCCTACTAATAGTATCACAAGTGTTCGGAGCATGTTCATATATACACATATAGCACAACACAAAACAATTTTAGCTTTTCATATAGAAAATTCATAAAATAGCATGCTCAAATCCACTTTTTATATATGAAAATCACTTTTTCAACGAAAGCATAAATTTAAGAAAGACATATTTTTATAAAAATAAATAGAGGGAAGAGACCACTTACCTCAATCAATCACTCCCTTACTTTGTCAAACCCTTGACCACTCAAAAATGTAATCCCGATCGGCTGAATCTAAACATATAAGATATGGATATTAAGCTGTTGCTACATAATCGTATAAAATTCATAATTGCAGAACCTCATGAAAACCTAACCCTAATCTCTCTCTCTATTATCTATTTATTTATTTTTTTCTTACTATCCAAATTATAGAAATCAAATCGTGTAACTATTACTAAGCTAATATTATACTACTCTTACGAGAGCATATAGATACATATATACATATATATATATACGTACATATACCCCTAGATAACCAACCCTCATATATATATATATACATATACATATATAAAAAGAACTCAAGCTTCTTATTCCACACACACCAAAAGGTGAAAATTACACACACAATTTGTAATCATTACAATGAACAAAATAACACATTAACATCTTAAGTGTGTGTTTGTGTCATACGTATACTCCAATTAAATGTCCAATCCTTAAAGCAATATATACAAGTCTATTATTACACAAAACAATCTAAAAAAACTAATTGTACAATCCTTAAAGCAATATGTACAAGTCTATTATTAAACAAAACAATCTAAAACACAACTCTTTGTTTCCTAATCCACACACACCAAAAGGTGAAATTTGCACACACAATGTAATGATTGCAAATTTAAAACACACATTAACACGTTTTGTGTGTGCCTATGTTTGTATATGTACGGTGATATGCTCCTACAGTGCACCATCCAATTTAACTAATGTGTGTGTATGTGGATGAATGTGTAATCATTGCAATCTTGAATCAAAAGGTGATTGGTTGAATCATGTTTCATCCAAATTCAAGTTATCTAGTTTTCTTGTAATATCCTAAGGCCTACATGAGTATTATCAATTAGAACTTGAACAAGGTTAATTACTTACCCGGCAAAGTGACCTCTATCCGAGTGTCAATATCAAGGCATCACTCTTATGCTACCGTCTGTTGCTGCTCTCCCTCTCAACTACTCCCTCTCGTCTATAATTCTAATGCATATATATATATATATTGTTAGTATTTAACCCTAAATCTCCAATTAAATATAATGATTATTCCTAATTTGATACACTATAGGATTTATAATTCATGTATAATTCCTAAACCTAATAGGCTTAGACAATAGTTCTAAATCTAATAGGATTAGTCCAATAATCCTAAGCCTAACATGATGGCCCAATAATCCTAAACCCAAAAGGATTTAACTAATATTCATAATATTAACAATAGAAATAATAATGATAATAATGAAATAATAATCGGTATGACTAATAATAATCATAATAACAATAATCAATATTAAAAGAAATAATGGCAATATTAATAAAAAGCATAAGTCCTAATAATAATAATAATATAATAATAATAACGATAATAATAAAATAGTAGCAATGGCAGCCGTAATCATATTAATAGTAAATTATGATTATGATGATGATGATAATAATAATAATAATCATCCTCATCATACTAATAATAGTAGTAATCCTAATCACAATAGGATTTCCAAATAATAATATTAATAATAGCATTCCAAAATAATAATTGTAGTAATAATAATAATCATAATAATAATAATAATACATCTCATAAAAAGGTCAGGGTTTCAAATTTGAGATGTCCTACCCTCATTTCATTTAGATGGTATAAAGATGTTTTTCTTAGTAGTGTAATGGAACTCCCGGAGTCTAATAGTACCCACTAGAAATCTAAATTCATAGATAGTCTATGACCTTTATTTGTTGAAAAGGTTAGGAAGGCCCTAAGAAAAGGAGATGTCAATATTAATATTGAGAAATATACTTACGTCGTGCTAATAGATACCTATATTCAAGAAGGGTTATCTCTCTATAATGACACAAAATTGAATTAACAGATTAAAAAGCACCATTTGAATGAAAAAAAGGCAGTTGGACCAATTTAATTTGTGGTCCATTCAGAATGGAAGTACAATCCACCAGCTAGCTTAATTGGCATAAAAAAGATGATAAAATGGTAAAACAATATTCTCATAAAAGAAAGAATATAAAGGAAAAAATGGAAAAAAGAAAACAAGATAGAAAATTCAACAAATTGAACGGGAATCCACAAGCATGTTTGAAATGTGGAAGAGTTGGGCCCTATTGTAAACGTTGCAAAATGAAACAAAAGATTAAATAATCTCAGTATAGATAATGAATTAAAAGAAACATTAGCGAAATTATTGTAAAATTCTGACACTGAAAATTCTAATTCTGAAATTTCTGATAGTTCTTCAAATATTTATGAAGAAAGTTTTAAATTATGAAGACTATATTTCAAAGTATGATCAAGAATGTTGTAATAATTTTCGAGAATGTAAACGTTGCTTAAAACAAAATAATAATAGTGACGAAATTTTTTTTTATAAAATTCTTTCACAGTTGAAAGATTTTAATATTAATATGTTTAATAATGATATTATGGTAGAATTATTAAAATTTGTTAAAGCCCTTGATATAAGGTCAAAATTTTTTGATCAAATGGTTAATGAACCAAGTACTTCTAACGCTAATGTTCAAAAAATTAATAGATCTCAAGAACCTTACACTATGACTGAGGCCCGAAGAACATTAAAACAAAGACATAAGATTGAGGTCCCTACTATAGGACAAAGACTTAATACAAGAAGTCAATAGCCTAAAGAAAGAAATCAATGACCTAAAGCAAGAAAATAGATTTCTAGATGTAGGATAAGAAAGCTAGAAGCTTATAACAAAGGAAAACAAACTATATCATTTCCTGAAAAAAAATTTGAACTTCAAATAAGATTTTTTGAGGATGAAAATTTCCTTTCTACCTATGAGATGGTTATTTCACAAAAATGGTTTGTGAAAACTACTTTATTAATAGATAATAATTTTAGAAAATAGCTAACAACATTGGTTGATAGCAGAGTTGACTTAAATTGCATACAAGAAGGACTCATGCCAACCAGGTATTTTCATAGAGCCAACCACTCTCTTAGTTAAGCAAATCGACAAAAAATGGATATGAATTATAAAATCTCTAAAGCATATATATGTAAAGAGAATTCGTATTCCAACAAGTTTTCTACTAGTAAAAAACATCACTAATCAAATAATTATGGGAACTCCATTTTTAAAAAAGATTTTTCCCATAAAAAAATACAAATGAAAAAGGATTTATTGAAACCTTTGAAGGAAAATAAATAAATTTTCAATTTATAACCAAACCTTTTACTAGAGTACTAAATGAAATTAGAGAGTTACTTATAGCAAGAAGCCAACAAATGAATTTTCTTAAGCAAAAAAATAATATTCTTATTATTGAAGAAAAAATTGGGAATCTTGAATTAAAAGAAAAAATAAAACTAATAATTCATTTTTGATAGACTAGATTTGTCAAAATAGATTATAATTAATTTAATTTATTAAATTAAACTCAAAGTCCATGAAATTAGTTTTTATTTACAATAAGAAAGAAAAATACATTTGCTTATGCATCCATAAAATAAAATTTGTATACCATGTTCTCCATCTCATACTATCATCTCGAGGTAAGTGATGAATTAATTTTCTTAAAAATGTATTATAGTGTTTATAGTTACTTCTAATTATTTTTTATTTGCTATGACTATGAACAAAGTTAAATTTGAATAAAGGTTGAAGTCCTTATTGAAAGAAACAATTGTAACTTCTGATTTTGTGGTAAGTCTATTTGACCTTTGTTCTCACTTTTTCAGTTTTTTTTTGTGTGTGTGTGTGTATATATATATATATATATTTGTATTTGTTTATTTAATTTGATGATAGATAAACCTCTAGTACAAATTTGTTATAACACCATGCATTCCATATAGTTGTATTAGTTTAACATTCTTTTATCATTAATCAGAACATTCCAAAATCTTTGGTTGATATTTATGTTTTAGCCTTTCATTGAATTATTTAATCAACTATTTAAGGTTTGTGACAATATATACAAAACAAAGGACCCACCTTTGGCAAATTGGATTGTTATAAATTTTGACAAATCATGACATAAGGTTCAAACCTATTTTGAAAAACATACTATTCTTTTTCAGTGTAGATGGATTATCAAATTTTAGCTACAAATGGTGAAACAAATTACTAAGAGCAATTAAATTGGTCAATGAACACTACTAGAAAACAGTCCTTTTCGCAACGGATTTCGCCACGGATTATGGCCAAAATCCTTGGCCAAATAAAAAGGCTACGGATTTGGCCACGGAAAAATTCCGTGGCCAAAACTGGCGTGGCTAAAACTGGCCACGGATTATTTATGTTGTTGGCCACGGATAAATCCGTGGCCAATAATAATAAAAAATTAAAATTCTTATTTAGCTTAAATTAAAATTAGAAACCAATTAAAATTAAAATTTTAATTTTTTTTATTTTTGGCCACGAATTTATCCGTGGCCATATTTTTTTAAAAAAAATAAATAAAATGTTGGCCATGGCTAAATCCGTGGCCACAAAAAAATTAAAATTCAAAATTAAAAATATTATTAACGTGGCCACGGATTTATCCGTGGCCATATTTTTAATTTTTTAAATATAAATAAAAACATGGCCACGGATAAATCCGTGGCCAATAATAAAAAAATTCGTGGCCATATTTTTTTTACATTGGCCACGGATTTATCCATGGCCATATTTTTTATTTTTTAAAATAAATAAAAATATGGCCACGGATAAATCCGTGGCCAAAATTAAAAAAAATTAAAAATATTATTGTTTTGGCCACGGATAAATCCGTGGCCATATTTTTTTAAAATAATCAAAATAGCGACGGAAAAATCCGTCGCTATATTTACATAAATTTTCAATATTTAATTTGTTATAATATACCCCAAAACCTGCAATTTTTTTCGAGTATTCAAAATACCAACAAATCTAAATACTAACAAACTGTATATCAATGTAATACTAATAATTCATATAGCATATATATAATTAATAATTAATATTATTCGATAAGTTTAATACATGAAATCATACATAATTATTCATACAATAATGCATATATAAATATTTTTAAAGATGAACAGTCGGAACATCATCGTCTCCACCATCCTCGTCATCGTCGCCATCATCGCCTTCATTTTCATCCCGAGCAACAGGAGCAGACGAAGTAGAGCCCTTCTTACGCCGCGGAGCTAATCGACACGTGAGTTTCTTTAGGTTGGCTGCCATTAGGGACACAGTTTTCTGAAGGCCGGAGATCTCTCGACTATGGTTTTCTTCCATCTCGGCCATCTTCTGACTGTGTTTCTCCTCTAACTCGCTCATCTTCTGTGTGAGCTCCTCTGTCTTGGGGTCAACCCAAGTATTTAAGTCGATCCATGAGCCAGAAGACTCAACTGTCACGGTAGAGGGTCCACCGACAACCCCATACCAACGACCCTTCTTTGGACCGCTGACTGTTTGCTTCCAAATCTAAAACGTATATATATTTTTAATAAAGTATATATATAAATATATATATATACTTTAATAACTATATATATCTAATAAATACACTTTTGAATGTTACCTCCAACTTGTCGGGCTGCTAAATAGGTCCCCCCTGTGAATTTTCGGCTGGCTCGAGAACAAGCTTCGTCATAATTTGCTCTGAAGCTCTCCTGCAAAAATAACATACATAATTGTTATAAAAGCATTTTTAAAAATAATAAGTGACGATAAAAATTATTATAAAACTACCAGAGTAGCCCTTGCTCGGTCATCGACAAAATGCTCAGTTCCATCATCGGCAAGTGTACAATGGAGGGCCGCAAATGTCTCGTCTACTGAAGGTCGATGTCCATATTTCTCGGTCTGCAATAAAAATGGAGTAAAATATTATGACAGTAATGAGATAAAATCTTAAAAATCAACACTACTTCAATTAACTAAATAAATTACAAGGAAAAGTAATGACTTACCAAATGATCTTGCCACCTTAGATGAGATCTGGCTCCTCCCTTATGGCCAGGAAATCCCCTTCCATCATATGTCGATGCTCGGTTTGCCCTGTTCTGCTCCTGTATCCTCTGAAAATCTAGGCTGTCCCATATGGCCCGTAAAGCATCCCAAGATTCCTCACCTATCCAATTGGGCCTACGGTTGTCCCTATGAGCTTTAGCCAATCTATTTTTCAAAATTTCCAAACCTTATGCTCGAAGTTCTTCCAAATTCGGCTCGAATGATCAGGCCGCCAAAAGAATTTTGTCTAACAAAAAAACAAATAAAAAGAATCATATACGAACAAATTATACTAATAGTTTTCATTTAAGTTAAGTAAATAGACATACTTTAAACTGGGCAAACCACATCTCACGAATATCTAGGGGGATCTTTTTCCAAGTAGGCCACGGTCGCTTGAAACCATTCTCAAGTATCCGCCCGATCTCCTCGACACATTTCTCCACTACTAGAAAAAAGGCATTTAGCCACGGATTTTAGCCACGGATTTGGCAAAAAATCCGTGGCCAAGGAGATTAGCCACGGATTGGCCACGGATTAGCCACGGATTAGCCACGGATTTTTTCCGTGGCTAAAAGTGGCGTGGCTAACCTTCGCCACGGCTTTTTAGCCACGGCCAAGCCGTGGCCAAGCCGTGGCTAATAGCCACGGGCAAACCGTGGCCAAGTTTGGCCACTTTTTCCTAGACATGGCTTAGCCGTGGCTAAGGGCCACGGATTAGCCACGGCCAGGCCGTGGCCAATCCGTGGCTAACAGGCACGGATTAGCCACGGTTTGGCCTTGGCTAATCCGTGGCCACTGGAAAAAAAAAAAAAAAGCTAATTACACCCAAACCCGCGGCCCAACCCGGACCCGCGCCCCAACCCGGACCTGAAACCCGCGCCCCAACCCAAGCTTTTTTTTTTTGCGCTCAAGGAGATTCGAACACGGGACATCAATGTTATAAATGGAGCATGTAACCGTTGCGCCAAGGGAGTTCTTTGGTTATTGATTGATTTTTTTTATACTTAAACTATATTGTTACAATATTTTAAACTAAAATTATCTAATAAATTTCATTAGTTTTATCAATTTTTTTAATTTAATTTTAGTAATTTTTATAAATTATTAACCAATTATTTTTTTAAAAAAAATAAAGATATTTACCTTTGACTTTATCGTTCAATATTCAACTTTTTTTTTATGACAAATATTTAATAAACTAATATATCAAAACAAAAATTATAACAAAAGTCTATTTATATAATTTATATTTAGATAATAGCAACTTTAATTCGTGATAATTTGTCAATATCTTCGTATATGTGTGGTATTATATAATATATGTCAAGTATATATATCATATATATATATATATATCAATATATGTATCTATTTTAAATATGTCCATGTATACATGTATCAATATATATATATATATAAATGTCCAAGTATATATATTGATAGATATGTATCTATTTTAAATATGTCCAAGTATATATGTATCAACATATATATATATGTCCAAGTATATATATGTATCCAAGTATATATAGATAATTTATATTGAGATAATTAAAATATCAATAACAAAAATTTATCCGTGGCTAATTGTTTTTTTTCATTTTTTTTTGCACCACAGATAAATATATATATATATATATATATATTGATACATATGTAAATTTATATTGATACATATATTTATATATCCAAGTATATATGTACCAATATATATATATATATTTGTGACTAATCCATGGCTATATTTATATATATATATATATATCATGTATATATATACATATGTTCAAGTATATATATATCAATATATGTGTATATATATATTTCCAAGTATATATATCATATATACATATATAAATTTACGTATATGTCAATGTGTATCTCATATATATTAATATATTATATGTACATTCTAATCCTCTATATATAGTCTATATGATATAAGTATATATCTATATAGAACATATCTAATATATGTTATAAATGTAGTGTACGTATATATAGATCCAATATATATATATATATATATATCTAATCATATGTACTATATATATATGATCAATCATCTATATGAAATAAACATATATTAGTGTATTATATATCTAATATATGTTATATATGTACTTATACATCTAATATATATACAGCTAATTATATATAAATACACATATATATAAGTATATCTAATCTTATACGTATGTAATATATCGAATCATTTATTATATATATCAATATATATAATATAATATATATATATTACTTAAATATAGCAAAAATTAATTATTAAACAAAAAGTTAAAGTGGTGTAGTGGTTTAATGCTCTAACTTTAACTAACAGGTCAAGAGTTCAAATCATATTTGTTGCAAAAAAAAAATAAAAATTTTTAGCCACGGCCAGACCGTGGCTAATTTCCGTGGCCCTTAGCCACGGCCAGACCGTGGCTAAATAGGGCCACGGATTAGCCACGGCCTGACCGTGGCTAAGCCAGCCACGGCTAGACCGTGGCTAATCCGTGGCCCTTAGCCACGGTCTGGCCGTGGCCAAATTAGCCACGGCTAGGCCGTGGCCAAGCCGTGGCTAACCATTGGCGGCAAAACTGGCGCCAAATTTAGCCACGACATTTAGCCACGGCTTGGCCGTGGCTAAATTAGCGACGGGTAATCCGTGGCTAAAGCTCAAAAAAAATTTTCACCGAAAACCGTTGCTAATCCGTGGCTAATCCGTGGCTAATAGCCACGGATTAGCCACGGATTTTTCCCGTGGCTAAAATCCGTGGCTATTTGCTCTTTTTCTAGTAGTGCTCTTCGATATCAAACCTATTGTGCAAGTTAAAAAAATAATATTATACACTGCAATGCACATAAAACATATAGAATATATATCTATTTATTGATAAGAAGCAAACTTATATAAATCAATTTACTTACTCTTTTCCTCGTGGCATTATTAGACGCTGATGGCCACCGTTATCACTGTTTTGAGACATATCGGCGGATCGACCTTCATTCATCGGCATTGATGGGGCGGACCCTAAGGCAGGGGATGGAGGATCTGATCTCGAACTACCTAAACGGATGTTGAGATTGATCGGTGGAGGCATATACCGATTAGACCCTGAGTCTGATACTTTCTCCTTGCCTTTTTTCGATCTCCCGGCCATCTGTTTCAAAATTCTCAACAAATAATCAACAAAATTAATAAATTTCGAAATTAGTTTTACGGTTTACAAAATATCTATCTATACAATAATGAATAAAATATTTTTGTAAATTTCACCGGACAAGATCAGAATATATTTTCAGGGACTTACTATTCTTTTTTAATCTAGATGGGTTGTCAAAATTTAGGCATAAACCAAAGATAGATTACTAAACAATCACCCCAAGTACGTATTTGAATATATATATATATATATATATAATTTCTTTAAATGTTTTGAATTAGACAATTCTGAAGTTAAATAGAACAACATAGTTGATTATATGTTTCTCTTTTATTCCATGTTGTGTTCATCTTTCATTTTCTTTTGGGTGAGTGTGGGTCTTTTTTCGCTTGACATACTTAGAGTGTTTCGAATGAATTGTATCAAAAAAAAAAAAAAAAAGGTCTTTCAACCTAAGACATCAATAGCAATGTGCCAACAAATTAGCAGTTGGATTTTTGGGAATTAAATGTTGATCTAATTGTTTTTTTATATTTTTGTATAATTTCTTATTGTTTTTACTCTACAATTGTTTTATGTACTTTTAATAATTTTTTGTAATATGTATAATTTTTAAACCCATATTTTGTTGTATCAAATACTGAAAAAATCATGGCTTATCATTGCTCAATTACACAATATATTTTCAAGCCATATTATTCCGATTATAATTCTAGCTTTCTGACATTCATCCCCTAAAATCATACACATGCATTTTGGTAATTTATTTTTTCTACTAAGTCAGCATATAATTAATTTAATTCCTTAAATTACGTTAAAAGTTCCTAAAGTTGATTTATACTAAAAATAATGTGGGAACATCGTACACAAATGTATAATAACGTTTGTCTTATTTTTGTCTTCATGTCCAACGCCGTTCTTTTCTCTACATCTGGTCGTTTATTTTTTATGAAAGTGTATTTTTGTAACTTTATGTTTGAATAATTGATCATTCATTTCTGCAATTTAAATTATTATTTGATTGTTATCATCCATTGCTTATTTAAATAATGAGGTGGACAAGTTGTCTTATTATTTTGCCATATAAGACGTTTGCTATATTCACATTTTCACTCTTTAATTCACATTAAAGTCTTTCTAACATTAAAATTACATAATAACATTGTTGTCAATAATATATTTCAAACTTCTTAAATTGTTCCTTATACTTAATTATTTTCTTAAACATAATTCCAAATTATATCCATTGATTAGTTTTTATAATTGTTAACGCTTTACCAACTAGTTCAAAATTTTAAATTGTGTACATATATATATACATATATATAAGTTTCTCAACATGACAAGTTATGTATTAATTTTAATATATAATGGTGTCCTTGATTATTGCTTAAACTTTTCACATTTAATGTCATAAATCTAATCTAAACTAATATATATATTTAAAATGAAGTTCACCTGATGCATCCATCCCTTGTTTATGTGGACAGTAAGGTGGACAAATTGTCCTTTCATTATTTTGCCATATAGGGCATTTGCTATATTTACATTTTCACTCTTTAATTCACATTAAAGTCTTTCAAAGATTAAAATTACATAATACCATTATTGTTAATAATATATCGCTAACTACTTAAACTGCTCCCTATACTTAATTATTTTCTAAAACATAATTTCTCATTATACCCACTAATTAGTTTTTCTAATTATTTACGCTTTATCAATTTGTTCAAATTTTTAGAATTTGTATATATATATATAAGTTTCTAAATATGGCAAGTCATGTGTTAATTTTAATAAAGATATGAATTTTCAATTAAAAGGAATATGAAATTTTATTATAATGAACATAATACATAACTAAGAAAGCTAAATTCAAGAAATTGTGAACTCAATAACATATCAAAGCTAAAATCAATAAAATAATCTTAGATTTTAAGTTACATTCAAATTATTGTCAGATGCTAAGATTTTAATTTTAGTAATATATTGAATCATTTACAGACTAGTGCAATAATTAAAAATCGCCAGCTTTACATATACCTCAAAAAGTCCATCCCCTTCCACATGTATACCAGAAAAGCTCTTCTATAATTCATGGAGATTTTCTTGAATTAAATAGTCAGAATTAATTTATATGTCACTTACTAAAACCAATTATGTTTGCGCCAATATAAATGTTAGAAGAAGTTCACATCGTCTACTATGCCATAAAATCAGACAACAGCTTCAAGATCTTCAAAAAAACTTCAAAATCATAACCAGTCATGGGGCAACTTTCATTGGCAGTGACATTCATGATAATTTTGGTTTTAGGCATAAATGGTACATCTCTCTGTTTATTCTATTTGAAATTCTCATTAGTTCTATATATATATAATTTTTATCTCCAAAAAACACGCGAAACTATATATATATATATAGAATTCACATGAATTATTTTCTTGAATTTTAATATCTATATAGATATATATATATATAAACATAGCATATTTAATTTCTTAAAGTTAAATAAAATCTACAAAAATATTTGATGTTCGTGCAAATCATTTTAGTACAAATATTTTCTTAAATGTAAAAGAACACAGTTCACTAAATTTATAATTGGATACCAAAACGCTAGACATAAGAAAATCAAGGGTAATTTTGCCCCAAAAAAATATAAAAATTAATTTATGAAATCCCTATAATTGAAAGTGCCTTAACAATTGCAATTGTCATGTAATTTAATTTATTTTAGTTCTATTATAGCTAGACAACTTTGATTGTACCACACACCCAAAAACACACAATTAAATATATGAAAAATGATAGTTAATTTATCCAAGCTTTCTTTTGTGTGCAGAAATTTCAGGGAATTGTGCCGTGGTTGAAAAACATTCACGAACAAAATCTACCTACTGCGAAGATGATAAAGATTGCGAGCAACTGTGTGATTTCTTCTGGCATATGGTTAGTTGTGGTTGTCAGCGTAATAATTATTGTTGTTGTTTTCCAAAGCCTGAATTCCAATCTCGAGTTAACTAAAAAAAAAAGCAACTACTAAATAAAATAAATGACTTCAGTTGGGAGTATCACTCAACTTATTTATTTTTCTTTGTTATTACATAATGTTGGGGATACGTTTGAGTTCGAATACTTTTTTTTTTGTTATTGTTTATATTTCATTTAATTATATCAATAACTCATGTATTACAAATCAAATTATTACATCATCATAATTCAAAGTATAAACACGAAACCAAAAAACTGCTATTAAATTGGAACAAGAAACTACTATTAAACTAAAACAAGAAACTACTACAAATAAACAAGCTACTACATCATTCAAACCCTAAGTATAAACACGAAACAAAAAAAGCTACTATTAATGTCACGACCCGAAAAAATACCCTTTTATTTTATTAAAATATATTGGACTGAAACGCGCAACGGTAATATTTTCATAGTTGTATAAATAATAATTTTCACATAAAATTTGTACAAAATACAAGAGTTACAATTTTAAAAAGAATAGAAAAGTATCTGTATTGTGTAAAAATGCTTCCAAATGCTTTTGTTGCGCCACTCTGATCCGCTATCTCATTTCTTTCTACAAAATAGTCACATTAAGAAATAATCAACGCGACGGTTGAGTAGAAATTTCACTTAATCACATAAGGTGCTCGTGTGTATAATATGTGCACATAGTCATGTAATATTTCACATAATACTTTACCTTTGGATCACACTATCGTGATCGTAATTTTCTTATAACTCCCACACAATATTCACAATAATGACACAAATTCCAACCAATCTTGATGTCCAACCAATCACACCGGTGGTCATATCTCGAGAGTATGCCAATTTCCTACGACCCACAACCAATACATGGAGCACTCCGTCCATGCAAGATGGGATTAGGACATGGATGGCGAGAACTGTTTTGAGACCGGCAAGCCCACTGCTGCTCGACTGAACTCTAGCCCCATCCACACCGAAAATACATTTGGGCCCAGCATGCACAAATAAAGATTTTCACATAAACATATTCTCACATAATTTCACGTAAGGAACATACTTCCATACTTATAACTTTAAATATAAAAGCATACTAAAAGCATATTTTGGAATAATACACATACATGCTTTCATATTAATTCTATGAACATAAAATATAAATATAACTAGAAACATACTTTCTAATAACTTGTAGTAGCATACTGAAGCATAATATCATGATAATAAAATGATAAACTAGCACTAGAAATTAACTTATGTAATTAAGGAAATTCCTACCTTCAAATGTTTTTAGGGAAAAAGAGGGTATATAAAGGGCTATATTGAAGGATAATAGGTGTATATGGATGTAAAAAGAAGTGTTTACATATATACATATGTGGGTGGAAGATATTTTATAAATATGGAGTGTTGTTGGTATTGAGAGTAGAAGTAGAGTGGGGGTGTGTTTTTAGGCAGAATTTTGGATGAAAAATGGGGTTGGGATTGTGATCTATTTATAGAGGAGGAAGAGAAGAAATGTCTAATATTATAACAAAATAAATATATAAACCATACATTCTATATGGATATTTATATGTACACATTACTATATTAATAACCTAGTGTATATATATATTTATGTATGTGGACATATAGGTGTTTATGTAGATGTATAAATGACCACTAGTGTATATATGTGGATATGTGTGTGGATATGTAGATGTAGAAATCACCACTAGGTGATATATGGATGTGTGTGTGTATAAATAGATATATAAATTACCACTAGTTGATATATGGACATATGTGTGTACATGTAGATATATAAATTACCCCTAATATATATATGGATGTGTGTATGTACATGTAAAGATATAATTTACCACTAATATATGTATTAGAGGAGATATTTTTGCAAAACAATCACAAAATAGACTAAAAATCTAGACTTTATATTTTTCATTAAATTAAAATCCGAAAATTAGGTTTATAAATAATTAAAATTCGAAAATTATGTTTATAAATAATTCATTTTTGAAAATTATACATATAAAGTCGGAAAATATATTGTTGTATTTATAAAATTCAAAAATTGTATAATTTATTTGTAAAATTCGAAAATAAAATAAATGAGAGCCTAAAATATGTATTTAAAATTTTTTCCAAAAAATAATAATCACAATTCAAAATTAATACTTTAAGGTTTAAGTTATAAAGTAATTTTAAAGAATAAAATTTGGAAATCATAAAAATTTCAGGAATTAAAAGATTTTATATCAAATATTTTGCATGAAACATAATATATAATAAATTCTAAAATACTAGGAAGTACCGGGGCATTACAATTAAACTTGAACAAGAAACTATGTGCTACTACTATAGTAGAATAAACATGTATACATTTCGAAGGGGAAATCAAACGCAAGCCCTCATAATCTTAGAATCTTGAGATTTTAGTTCGTCAATTGAGTTAGATCTCATAGACACATTTAAATTTTGATCTTGAATTTTTGTTTTTTTAAGAAAAAAGAAAAAATAAAATTTAAGATTCAAAACTAATATTTTGTTGTGTAGCTAGTAGTAAATAAACGGCTTTATTTGGGACTATCACTCAACGTAGGTGATGGAGCCGGGGGGTGAGTTGGGGGGGGGGGATGGGGGGCTACTGATGGTAGCGATCACCCCCCTAAATTTTTAAAAGTTTATTTTTTAGTATATCTTTATTAGAATTTTAAATTCCCATCCCTCCCCCCCCCCCCCCCCCAAAAAAAAATTAAAATTTTGACTTTTATATAAGTTATATAATAAAAATTTTAATTTTCTCTACTCTATTTTATTTTTACTGAGTCTCATTAATTTACCATGGTAATTAAATTCTCTCTCTTTCTCTTTCCTCTCTTTTTCCTTTTTTCCTTCAAATTAAAATATTAAAAATTCTATTAGATTTTACTTCTTTCTTCTATTCCAATTAAAAGACCAAAAATTCTATTAGAGTTTTTCTTCTCTCACAAACCCTATAGTATTCAATTTTTCTTCAAAAACAACCTACAAGAAGGTATTGTGTATTAATTTTAGAATTTATGCATTTATTTATTTCTTTTTTTTTGTAATTGATTTTTGTGTAGAGATTTGAATCTTAGGATTGTTGATATAAATCTTACTAGTTGTTCAATATTAAACTTAATGAATCTTGATGTTTATTTGTTGGATTTATTGAACTTGAGTGAATCTTACAAATTTAAGACTTCATATTTAATTTGGAGTGATTTGGGGAATGTAATGGCAGAGAAAAAAGAAAAGATATTTTTTGAATTTTAAATATACTTTTTAATGGTGAGAACAGAGAGAGAGAGAGAGAGAAACAAAATCTATTTTAATACTTTTTGAGTTTTGATTATATATCATTATGTGGATTTATGTCAATTTTATTGAGTATTGTTTAAAAAAATTTTGTTAAATATTTTTTAAAAGCAATTCATTGTCCACTATATTTGTGTGTTTTTGAAACAAAGAATAACTTGTTATTTTTTAGTATCAATTTTGATATATTTTTTTGATTGTAGCACTTTTTGTCACGCCCTAAACCCCGTGACCATAACAATCGCCGCAAGCTCCAAAGTAACTTGCCAGGCTCACATTATGTTCACCCACACACCCGCGTATAACCAAATACACGCGTGGCTAATATAGGCCATTTGACTATTATAGTGCTCTCCCAATAAATAAGAAAGATCAGATAATGGAAAAATTAAAGGTTATTAAATCTATCTCAAGCCACTAGGATATAGTGTCACTAAACAAGAGGAGATGAGTTTTAAAAGAAAATAAGCGAACAATAGTATTCCATGCAATAGCCTTCAGCGCCTAAATTGGAGAAAACATATATAAATGACTGAGATCACATTCTACTCCAAAATGCAAGCATAAAAAAATGGCGTGTAAAGTCTCTAAGGCGTTTAGGTACTCCATAACTTCAGACTGCAGCCTAAACTTCAATATCTGAAAAGTGTTAGAGGAATCATGAGCACGACAGCCCAGTAGATGACCCAACACTCGGCCAGTTGGTTTAAGCTAAAAAGGCAACTTAATATTATATGAGAATAAATAAATAATTAAAAACGTGCACACGAGTACTTCGATCCCAAAGGATCATGGTTAATTTAGCAACAAGGATACAACAATAATCAACATTAATATGAGTAAAACCCAAGTGATAGTATGCATGAAAGAATTCACCATGCAAGACAACCACACATGTGCGACCACCTTAGCCAAGGACAGATTTGACCCCTCTATCTCGGGTCCTAGTATAGGCTTAACCCCCCTATACTGGGTCCTGGTATGGGCTTAACCCCCCCCCCCCATACTAGGTCTTAGTACAAGCTTAACCACCTTGTACTGGGTCAGTGACCAACCCCCATTACACGATTAGTCGCGGTTCTCAGTTGCCTATTCCGGAATAGTCAATGATACGTGGTTCTAACCATGGGTTTTTTTAAAAAAAGAAACACATCAAATGTCGACATTAACAAATCTCAAAGTCAAACTTCACAATTCACAACATAGTAGCGAATTCAACAACGTTCACAGTTAGCACAATGTACACACGTAAGCATGCTCGACCCAGATCACAAAAGAGTTTTCACGAGCACACCAAATCATTTTATATGAGCTTTTATACATCTAGACGAGTGAAAGATCACTTACCTTAATCAAATCGACTCAAGTTAACAAGACACTCGTCCAGGATTCTTTGCCTCGCCTCCAATAGAATCTACGTAATTAACCGAAGTCACTAATATTCCTATTCGATAGAGGCATAAAATAAGTAATAAATAAATAAACATAAGCTAAAAAGAAATTATTATTATTATTATTATTACTATTATTATTATTATTATTATTATTATCATTACTTTTGAGCTAACAACACGCTTGCGCCCCAATGTTCGGGAATGATCTTTATTTTTATTTTTTATTTTTTTTTGTTTTTATTTATTTATTTGTTTTTTTTTTAACCTAAGGAATATGTATCGCATGCATCTTGTATACTACTCAAACCTCGCATATCGTTGTTTATAGTATGAGACAAAAGGTACAATCCGATTCATAGTTCAAAGTTCCCCATCCTTATGTACAGACAATTGCTCACGTTACATATATATATTCGTACATACACATGCTCCTATCGAGATAAACCAGCTGCTGCATAGTTCATGAGTTCCTATATATATATATACATACATCCATACACAAACGCATTCCTACCGAAATGGACCAGCCGCTACTGCAACTCATGAATTCCAAGTCATACATACATATATATATATATATATATCCGTATAGCCTGCTTATATTGAGATAAATTAGTTAGTGCAACAAAGATCATGAATTCCCCATTCTTACACATATATATACATGCTCAATGTGATCCTAGCTGTACATATGTACACGTGCTCCAAGATGCAAAAGATCATGAGAATATAGCACACCAATTTTGACTAAGAGAATTGTGATGACATAGCCCTCCGATTTTGACTAAAAGAATTAAGATGATATAGCATCCATTTTTTTTTTTTTTGCCCAACAAACTCGTGAGGATATAACACCTCAATTTTGACTAGAAAATCATGATGGTATTAGGGGAAAACAAGGGCAAAATTACTTACAATTGCTGCTGCATTTTTCAGCCATATGCACACACACACGCTGGCTTTCGTCCCTCTTCTTTTTTTTCTTTTTCTTTTCAGCAATGTATTCTAACCGTCTAGCTTATTGTCCTTTTTCTTTCTATCCTTTTATAAGGAGGCATATGCTAGAGGCTAGGGTTTAGGCTTATTAAGTCAGATTTTTCTCCTAGGCCCCAACAATTATAGTTATATCATACTTAGGCCCATATTTACATTCTTATCTATGTGTGTGTATATACATACATATCTATATATAAATAAATGCGATATTGTTAGTCTCCCCAAATCCTAACTTTAACACACATAATTTAGTCAGATATTACACTTTTTTTATTGTAGAACTTCTAATTGGGTGTGTACACATAAATATGATAATTTTTATTATTTTATATGTTAATATTATATATAACTTTTATATTTATACATTTCAAAAACTAATGATCTTGAAAAAATTTCGATCCCCTCAATCAACTTCCTGGCGCCATCCCTGCTCAATTTACTTAATTTTCTTTGTAATGGAACACAATAAGATGACACGAATATTTACTCTATGTTCTCTCTTACTTTATTTCAAGAGCCTTTTGCACATTTCATTTTGTTTTATCGTTACAATTTTGAATATAACAAAATGTTAAGTTGCATGCCAAAATTATCACTAATGATGGTATGTATATATTTTTGATTTTTATAATTTTATTATGGAGACTAATTGTATTTAAATCAATATTTATTAGTCAGAATTTTTGTTGATGCGTAGTAGCCACTGCACATGTCTCGCCGATTGTAATAGTCACAACTTCATACAATCTTTTGATACTAATTCTTAGGACATCTTTGATTCATACTTATAAGATATTTGGACCGCTTAAAATGTATCTTTAAGCACATTTGATTTCTTGTCGAATTTCTTATGAGCCGATCAATTGTAATCCCGCTTGCATTAGAAATGCCATGCAATACGGTATAACAATCTCACCTAGGAGGTGAGTTTTAGCATTTCAAATTATGCATTTCAATTGGCTCTTGTATATTGTCCATTTTATCCTTAAAATTGACTTGTGAATTACTAAAAAGTGGCTTTCAATGGGGGCAAAATCGAATTTTGTATCCGTAATACTACGTTACACAAACAAATCAAACATGCACTTTTTTAAAGAATTTTAATTAAAAAAATTATCATGGCAAAACAAACATACTTATGAAATGCTAAAATATGGGCTCACCCACTTAATGCATTAAACATCTTATGTGTGAAATTCATTATCAAATATGTCCTTAATGTATTGACAATATATACACTACTGTTATCTACACAATTGAGTTTTTAGAATTTTCTAATTTTCTAGTATCAAATATATGTAATTGGCAGCAATTTTCTATTATCAAATATATGTCAGCGGCAGTTTTAAAACTATGCTAATCAATTAACTATTATGAGTATTTTTCTTACACAATAAGTTGTGTTGTCATTTCAGATGGCAACTAAGCCACAAAAGATTCATTAATTTTAACATTTTTTGATACAAAATTGATTTTAACATTACGGTCACGCTATATCAGTGATTATATGAAGTTCATCTCTACTAATCAACATCCAACCATATATGTACGTCCATGTTAAAAATATATATATATATATATGTAGTCATAAAATTTTTGAAATTATTGTTTTATCACTGTAAATTGTCAATTTGTCTTGAAATATTTGAATAATATAAAAATAAAATCATTAAATAGTATACAGTCATAGCACCTAATATTTTGGGAATAGATGTTTTCCTTAATTTTTTAAAATATTAAATTTGAAGAAAGTTTGACTATAGTTTCTTTTAATTTTTCAAGAACCCTAAATCTCATTGTTATTTCCTTTTACATTTTTATTTTTTATAATCATGTATAATATTATTTATTTTTGAAACTTTAATATTATTGTACGTCGAATTACTTTAAAAATATGGAAATAGATTCATCGTTCTTAAAAGAGAAGAACAAATGAAAAAATAGACAACACTTGATAATCGAAGAGATATAAATTTTGTTTTCACTGTTTATTTTTCTTTGAATTTTAATGATTAAAGCATAAACACGTCTCTTATTTTTCTAAATTCAATTAAATTTTTTTTTTTTTGATGGTCAAGTCGCGGGAGAAAACTCCCGGAATTTTATAACTCTTCCAATAACTTATTGATGTACAAGGTACGATTAATACAATTCGGGATCTCATCCCCCCAACAATCGAGTACAACTAAGCTACTAGAGGTAAATTTGGCAAGACAAGTTCGCAGAACGGCACACATGGCAGAAGCAAACATCCTCAAAGAACTTCGCAATATGTAAAATGGACTCCACCGTGCGCCCAAGACTTGATATGCACGGCCCTGGAATCTTGATAAATTTAACTGCCGTTAAGCAATCCCCTTTGAGACAAATGTTGTGCAACTCTCGGCTCCTAGCCCGCTTTTGGCCTTCTTCAATACCTCTTAATTCCATGGCCAGCGAATCAAAATGATCATGTAATAGTACTGATTTTGCACCCACAAATCCCCCTCTAGCGTCACGAGCAACCAAGCCCAACCCAATACTGCCCTTTCAGAATCCATCTCTGCGTCAACATTCACTTTTATCTTATCTTAAGTTTTCCTGCTCCACAATTCTGATGGGGGTGCAGTTTGGAAGAGAGAAAGCTCTTCCGCCTCAATCTCAACCATATCTAAAAGGTGGCATTGCACGTCCTGTTGTACACGAACGAAATGGGGCATCAATCCCTCCATGTAAAATTTGTTACGCAAGAACCAAATCTTCCAGCAGGTTATGATCACTTGATTTAGGCCTTTCCCCATACAAACCAAGAGCTCAGCGACAGTGTTTGGGCGTGAACTGAGTGCAAACGGGAAGCCTCTTAGTGGAAACGTGGCTGCCGTGACCCCACAAACACAAAACAGATGATCAGCTGTCTCCAAAACCCGACCACACAGTTGACAAAGCTCGTCGACAAGAACTCCCCTTCAGTGAAGATTTACTTTCATTAGGAGCCTATTTCGAATCAAACGCCATGCCCAAACCTTGATTTTTGTAGGAAGCTTTGATGCCCACGCTAGCTTGTATAACCGCACACTGCTATCATCCGTAGTACTTTGTCATGTTGTCGACGACTCTCTTAATTGGTG
This sequence comes from Petrea volubilis, assembly GCA_026212405.1. Taxonomy (NCBI): domain Eukaryota; kingdom Viridiplantae; phylum Streptophyta; class Magnoliopsida; order Lamiales; family Verbenaceae; genus Petrea; species Petrea volubilis. The sequence continues at coordinate 301,886 of CM047885.1, forward strand.
AAAATAATGGTAGTCCGACCCAACAGAAAATTGGCCCGATGTCTCCTTAGACCAATATGGGAGAGAAACCTCAGCCACTTGGCGCCACTGAAACCACAATTTAAGCCAATTCTTACCCGCTACTATGCTTTGCCAGACAAATGAGTGTCCCGAACCTGCCTCATACCCTAGGAAATCCCCATGAGCAGAGTACCTCATAGAGAGTCCGGTTGAGTCAAGATACACCAAGCAAATTTCGCCAATAAAGCACAATTAAAAGATGCAAAATCCGGAAAGCCCAATCCACCCCCTGCTTTTGGCAAGCACATATTAACTTCAGGGCAGAAATTGACTGGAAACTTAATAATTCCCATGGTATAAGTCGGTATAGCTTGCGCCACAACTTTAATAAGAAGTTCTTTGCCTCCCAGTGACAACAATCTCCCCTTCCAACCCTGAATGGCATGCCATATACGGTTCTGAATATACCAAAAATCCCTTCTCTTGGAACGCCCGAAGAAAGTCGGAAGCCCGAGGTACGATGTCATGGTCACAAAAGAGCACCCAACTAATCCGCACACAAAGTCTCGCATCTCCTGCCTCGTATTAGAACTAAAAGAAAGAGCAGTTTTGTCTAAGTTCACTTTTTTGCCAAACCAAGATTCATAATTCACAAGAATAGCCCTAAGCTGATGGACCACCCTCTGATTTGCTCTGATGAACAAAAGAGAATCATCCGCAAAGAATAAGTGCGTTAGTCTTGAGCCCCCACTAGATAATTTCAGGCCTCGTAGAAGCATATTGGAGTGGCCCTGTTGATTAAGAATCGAGAACCCCTAAGAGCATATAAGGAAGAGGTAGGGAGATAGGCGATCCCCCTGTCATAAACCTCAAGTAGGCCGGAATTCATCCAATAGAGATCCATTGATGCACACCCGGAAAGTAACAGAGGATACATATCGCCTAATCCATTCAATCCACTAGTGAGGGAATCCCATGCGCTCCATAATAAAGAAAAGAAACCCTCACTCCGCCCGATCGTACGCCTTGGAAATATCAAGTTTTATTGCCACTTCCTCGGTTCGCCCGCGTCTACGGCTTCTTAACATGTGGACGGCGTCATGGGCAATTATGGCATTATCATGGATAAGTCATCCTGGCATGAATATTCTCTGGTTCTTGGATATGATCGAACCCAACACCCTCTTTAACTTGTTAGCAAGAACTTTAGCAACAATCTTGTAGATCACACATTGCATAGGCTTATAGGCTGAAAGTCCGTAATTTTACACGCCCCGGATTTCTTAGGAATGAGCACAATCTTTGTCTCATTAACAACAATAAGAGGATTCCCATGGGCTTCTTGGGATTCCAGAAATCGGTTGCACGCAGAAATCACACCAGGACTAACAGTGGGCCAGTTTTTGTGGAAGAAACCTGGATTGAAACCGTTTGGACCTAGCGCCTTCGACAAATGGATACTCTTTACTGCGGTAACAAATTCAGTTGGGCTGAGAGGGGTTATGAGGCTGTCCCTCTCCACGCTCAAAAGCTGGTTTGGCTCCAGTCTCGCGCTGTCCATTGGCTGAATTGGGGCGGCGGTCGTGAAAAGATCTAAAAAATATTGCGTCTCCACCCTTCCATATCTCTTTGGGATGTCATCGTATTCCCCTCCGAATTGATAAGTGTAAAAATGGAGTTCTTTTGGCGCCTATTTGAAGCTCGTTGATGGAAGAAACAAGTATTTTTTTTCCTCGATTTCATCCATTCAATTCTCAATCGTTGATGCCAAAGTCAAGCTTCGTCAGCCTTGAATGAAATGAGACGGTTTCCAAGTCTCGAATCTGGTGGTCCGGGTTTGTGAGGGCACCTGTTGGTGCAACTTATTTAATCCATCTTGGGCAGCTTTTATCATTTTTGTGATATTTCCCAAATTTTGTTTGTTCCATTTACCAAGCACCGACGCCGTTGACTTCAATTTTTCATTTATGTCCGCAAAAGAAAGTTCTTCATTTGGATCATCTCCCCCCAACTATTCTTGATCTACACATGTACATCTGCTCTTTTACTCCAAAAATTCTCATAATGGAACACTCTCGGCCTCCCACCTTGGAACTCTTCAAGTTGCAGATAGATGATCATATGATCAAACACCACCATCGGCCAATGCCGGGGCGCACGCCCCATGGTAAATGTCCAGCGAAGCCGTGTTAGCAAGTACCCAATCAAGGCGAGCTTCCTTGTAGTCAGCCCTATCCCTTTTATTAGCCCAGGTAAAAGGACCGCCAATGAAACCAATACCACACAGGCCACAATCGTCAACCACCTCGCGAAAGGCGTCAATATGGGATTGTGGATGGTGATTAATATTATACGGCTTCGCTCGAGTGAGCACTTTATTGAAATTCCCCATGAGGACTAATGGACTGGGGCTATTTTGCCACAATTGTTTCATTATGTTCCATGTAAAGTTGGTTGAAAGTTGGCTGATACAGTTAGTTATCCAAGGAGATAGTTGGAGGATTTCTGTATGCTAGTTCAGCCAGAGAGCTTTGGGTAGATCTGGAGCAGCGGTATGGACAATGTAACGGACCTCTATTGTATGAAATCAAGAGAGAATTATCCTCGATTTCACAGGGCAACTCAAACTTGGCAGCCTACTTCAATAAACTGAAAACACTATGGGATGAACTTGCTTGTTTACATGTGATTTCGGAGTGCAACTGTGAAGGTGATTGCAATATCCACCGTTTTGTTGAAGAAACACATTCTTCAGATATGCTCATGCAGTTTCTAATGGGACTGAATGATAGTTATGATGCCATGCGTAACCAAATTCTGGTTATGGAGCCGTTACCAACTGTAAACAAAGCTTACTCCATAGTGCAGAGGGTGGAGTCTCAAAGAGAAGTGCATATCTCTTTTCAAGGTATTGGCGAGAACAGTGTGTTGTTAGCTAGGAACACTGGGAACAAATTTCAAATGCAGAACAAAAACTCCTTCAAAAAGAAGACAGACAGGTTCTGTGAACATTGCAACACTCCAGGCCACACCAAGGAGAGTTGCTTCAAGTTAACAGGTTATCCTGAGTGGTACAAGCAGCTTAAAGAAAACAAGCAGCCTAATACAGGAAGCTTCAAGAGGCAAACGGCTAACACTGTTGAATATCAGGAAACACCTCTTGACATCACCACATCGAGCTGTAGTAACAAGTTAGAGTTCAATGAGTCCATTTCAGCCATCATTCAACAAGAGATTGCTAAGTATATGAAGGGGAAAGTGTGAACTTTGCTGTGGAATTTGCAGGTAATGCACATAACTCCAGCTTCATTAGTTCTGAATCTAAGAGACAAGGTCTTTGGATCATTGACACAGGCACCTCAACACATATTTGTTCTAGCTTGAGCCTACTTGAAAATCCTACTGCCATTACTCATCCTAGCAGTGTTTACATGCCTGATGGAACCTCTAAACAAGCTAAGTTTGTTGGTCAAATTACTCTTGCTGATAATCTGGTCCTGAAACAAGTCCTTTGTATCCCTACTTTTAGATATAACCTCCTTTCTGTCAACCAATTAACCAAAACATCGAATATCATTTTTAACTTCTTTGCTTCTCATTGCACTCTACAAGACCAGAGGACTAAGAAGCTGGTGGTTGTTGGTAAAGTCCTAGGTTCACTATATGTACTGGATCAAGATTCTTTCCTTGTTGTCAATTCCATGATGTCTGTTTTAGCTTCTCCTCATAACTATAGTCATGTTGTTAATTCCAGCTTTAATGAGCCTTGTAACAAACTGAATCAAGTTGTCTCATCTACTTGTGCTGACTCTTGTTCAAGAAATAAACATGTTTCGTTTGAAACCTGGCATCATAGATTGGGCCACTCTTCTCCTAGTACCATGCAACATCTAAAATTTCTTGTCAAAGATGCACCAAGAACACTTGATCACTGTGAAACATGTCATCTCTCCAAACAAGAGAGACTTCCTTTCTCTCGTAGTCATATACAAACTGCCCAACCTTTTGATCTCATACACCTTGATCTTTGGGGGCCTTATAAAAAACCATCACTCTCTAGTGCACACTACTTCCTAACCATAGTTGATGACTATAGTAGATGCACCTGGACATTCCTTTTAGCCCATAAGCAACTTGTGTACTCCACACTATCTTCCTTTCTCACTTTAATCCAAACACAATACAGTCACACAGTTAAAACTGTCAGGAGTGACAATGGGACAGAGTTTGTCATCACTCTTTGTCATCAAATGTTTCAAGAGAGGGGTATCATTCACCAAAGGTCTTGTCCACACACTCCACAACAAAATGGAGTGGTGGAGAGAAAACACAAACATCTATTGCAAGTGGCAAGAGCTCCATGATCCACTCCAATTTGCCAGCCAAATTTTGGAGAGACTCTATCCTAACAGCCACACACATCATAAACCGTCTACCAAGCCATTTACTTAGTTGGAAGTCTCCTTATGAACTGCTACATGAAAAAACTCCTGACTATCATCATTTGAAAACCTTTGGATGTTTATGCTACGCAGTTAATAATATGCCCAACAAAGATAAGTTTGCTCCTAGAGCCCTCAAATGCATTTTGCTAGGATATGGGAGTGGACAAAAAGCATATAAGTTGTATGATCTACATTCTCATAACATTCTCTACTCTAGGGATGTACACTTCCATGAATATATCTTTCCTTTCCATTCTCACACTCCCTCATGCAAATCTCCTTCATTGCCCCTGATCAGTGAGGATACTTCCACTGATTTCCTTGCATCAGCTTCTGCTCCTACATCTAGCCCTCAGAACTCTTCTCTTCCACCACTTGTCAATTCCCCTGACCTCCCTAATCATGATCCTACACATATAGAACCGGGTGTTAACAGTAGCGCACCATCTTTGAAGGTCAGCACTAGACCAAAACGTGCACCTGCATGGTCTCATGACTATGTCTGTAATGTTTCTGATCTTGCTTCTTCCTTTCTTAACACTAATTCCATCACCTTTTCTAAACCATATCTTCAGTTTATGGCTAATGTGTCAGTGGTTAGAGAACCTACCTCTTATACTCAGGCTGTGAAGCAACAGGAATGGATTGAGGCAATGAACCAAGAGCTGGATGCTCTCGAAAGGAATCACACATGGGAGCTTGTTCCTTTACCTCCCGGCAAGCAAGCTATTGGTTCTAAGTGGGTTTACAAGGTAAAGTTTCGACCTGATGGGACAATTGATAGGTACAAGGCACGTTTGGATGCGAGGGGTTTCACCAAACATTTGGGGTGGACTACTTTGATAGTTTTTCGCCCGTTGCAAAGTTGGTGACTGTGCAGATATTTCTGGCTTTAGCTACTACACGAGGCTGGCCTATTCATCAACTGGATATGAATAACGCCTTTCTACATGGCCATCTTGATGAAGAAGTTTATCTGCAGCCTCCTGAAGGTTACACTAAAGCACAAAATAATGAGGTGTGTAAGCTCAAGAAGTCCCTTTATGGACTGAAACAGGCTTCACGGCAATGGAACTTGGAGTTTAGTGCATTGCTTCTAAAGCATGGTTTTAAGCAATGTGAGCATGACCATTGCTTCTTCTATAAGCAGTCCTCAACATCTGTCTTGGGAATTATTGTGTATGTTGATGATGTGCTTGTTACTGGCTCAAACGAGGAGGAGATTCAGGATGTTAAACAGTTCCTGCATTATGCATTCACTATTAAGGATCTCGGTCTTGCCAAATACTTCCTAGGACTGGAGATAGCTCGAAGTGAAAATGGCACACTTCTTACACAACGTAAATACATTCTTGATATCCTTAAGGATACGGGTTTTGAGAATGCCATGGCTGCCAATACACCTCTACCTCGTGGTCACAAATTTCATGAGGATGATAGTCCCTTATATCCTCACCCAGACCAATATCGCAGATTGATAGGTAGACTCTTGTATTTGAATCTTTCCTGGCCTGACCTATCCTTTGCTATGCAGCAGCTCAGCCAATTTGTTAATCGACCCACTCTCGCCCATTGGGAAGCTGTCACGCATGTACTGCGCTACTTAAAGGGCTGTCCTTCAGCAGGATTACACTTTCCTGCTCACTCATCTCTCCAACCTCAGGCCTACTCTGACGCGGACTGGGCTTCCTGTCCAACAACTCGAAAGTCCACCACAGGTTATTGCATTTTTTTCGGGGGTGCCTTAATCTCTTGGAAAACAAAAAAGCAGAACACGGTATCGATTTCTTCCTGTGAAGCGGAGTATCGGAGTCTCGCCACAACGGTTTGTGAGTTGCTTTGGGTCTCCTATATCTTGAAGGATTTTCATGTGCCAGTTTCATTACCCATCCCGCTATGGTGCGACAATAAGGCAGCAATTCACAACACTGAGAACCCAGTCTTTCATGAACGCACCAAACACCTTGACATTGGTTGTCATGTCGTGCGTCACCACTACAAAGAAGGCTTCGTTGTTCCATCTCATGTGTCATCTACCGTCCAGCTTGCAGACATCTTTACGAAGAATCTATCAGATCTTTTATTCCTAAAAATGTTATCCAAGTTGGGCTTTGTGTTTTTCCACCAAGCACCAACTTGAGGAGGGGGTGTAAAGTTGGTTGAAAGTTGGCTGATACAGTTAGTTATCCAGCTGTCATGATTGTATAACCGCCAGGGGTAGTATGTGTAATTTGTGTAACTGCCAGGGGTAGCGCGTGTAATATTTATTCCTTTTCTGTTAGTAGTTTGTTATTGTTTTAGCTGGCTTACAGCGTACATTTTACGTCCTTAGTGTGTGTATATAAAGGAGCCTGTATTCTGAACTTGTAGATATGTTTTTGGTGAATATAAGATACAATTACTTCTCTCCATTTTGCATGCTTGCTTGAGTATACATTTGTTCATCATACTCTTAGATATTTTTACAATGTCTCTTCACGTCTATGGGCCTGTGGGTGCCCATAAATCCCAGTAAAAAACCAAGCACCTTTGTCTTGAAGTGAGCTCACCTTAACATGAATATGACTATCTGACTTTGAAAGAAACTGGATGGAGTAGGGGGTTTTCCATAGGAGAACCAAACCGCTCCATTCCCTTCCATTTGACGAAACTTGCAATCAACTGTAATACTACTCTCATAGCCAAGCTCTCCACCAACTTTAGATACGTTTTTCTCTAGAAGTCTAGTTTCAGAAATAAATATAATACTGGGTCCTTTTTCCGGACAATGGTCCAGAGATGACGAACGATGCGGAGATTCCCAAGCCCCCGCCCATTCCAAGCCATAAGATCCATCTAAACAGCACGGGGCTGGGCGATCACCCCAACCTCAGCGCTGTCCTTTGAGTCATCATGTTCTTCGCCTCGTATCCGCTTCAGTTCAACTTGGTCGATGTCATCCTCATCATCCCAAGCTCGAACCTGCCCATGAGCAATTTTTTTAAGTTCCAAAAGTGTAGTCCCTGTACTACGATCACCTCGCTTCAGTCTTCTAAATGAATGTTTACGTTGTCCCCCCTCGTTACAAAATGTAATCGTATTAGGCAGTATAGCTGGAGTCTCGGGCACTTCTTAAGGTGACCAAGTATCCTTGTCAGCCTTATCCATAGTGACGTGGTTCCCTACTTGAGTGGGGCACAAACTAACCAAAGAGTCCTCATAAGATCGATTCAGCACCAGACTTGGAGTCCCACATGCACCAAAGTCCCTAACCCTGCAACACCTCTTCATTTCAAAAAATTAGAGATTTGCTAGCGTGAGAATCAAGATCTTTCCGTATCCCTTCCTTCGCGATTTGTGGAATGATATCGCATCCCCCACTTTCAGATTGATCCTCGTCTATCGCTTGTCCCGATCCGTCATCGAGATTTTGGGGACCCCCCGATTCTTTTCGGCCAGCCATGCTCTTATCCACTATCTCTTCCTTGAAATAAGCATATCCTGTGCCGACTATGTGGCTGCCCAACGCCTGTGGTGGAAGAAACCCCCGCCGCGCACCAAAATGGAAGAAGTTCCCAAAAAGGGTTGCTCCATCACTGATACCTCCACCCTTCGGCGAAGACAGGCACCTTTTAACCAAATGTCCCAGAATGAAGCCCACAGTGAGAATAGAACCCGCCCAACTGTTCATACTAAAACCATACCCAATGACCTCTGATTCCGGAGAGATCAATGAACCGACCCCTAGAAAGAGGTTTTGTAAGGTTTAGATTGATCCGTAATCTCAAGCCTCCGCCCGTCACTTCCCAAGAGTCACACCTGCCTACTAATTCCCCAATCTTGTGAGCAGCATCCTCTTTATCGCAAAGAGTCGGGGTATTTCCAACTCGGAGCCAGTAAGGTGATGAACAAAGATTTAGATTCTCAAAAGCAGTAACTGGAGAGAAGTCTTCCATAACCACTATCTGACCTTCGAACAGCCACGGGCGCCCTTCCAGTACCTTTTGTTTATCATTTTCCTTCTCCAAATTTATGAGATATAGAATCGGTCCTATATCTATAAAAGTATACTTCGCACTCAATTTCCACATCCTCTTCCATGAATCCTTGAACTTGTCTTTAGTGTACGCTTTATGTGACCAAACCGTACAAATAATGGCATGCGGGCAGGTCTCCTTTAGATCCTCAATCGATCATGTTTGTACCGAAAGCGTGGACAGATCGTCTGCTAACAATTCCACTCCCTCCATCTCCCTCCTACTCTACCCACCCAGAAAACTAACAAGGTCTAGGCAACATAGTTCCTGTAGCACTCTTCTAGGAAACTTAGAGGCACTCAGCTGGAGTTTTTATCGGAGAGCACTTCGTTCGTAATATATAACATATAATTAAAGTTAAATTAATGTTGATTTGTGTAAATTAATCACAGAATTGGTACATTATTACTTGCTCCGTAGTTAAACTAATTAAATTATTTAAGAAAGTAATCTTTTTAAATGATCATTGTTACTTGATTATTATTTTATTTATTTGTTCTGTTAATATAACATCTATGAGATATACATACACATATGATCCTTGACATCCACATATGATACTTTTTATATCAAATACACCCAAATTTCATTGGTCTAGACTATCTGTATATGTGATCTGCAACCAAATAATGTTTATAGAGATAAGGATTATATTATCAGAATAAGTGATTTATTATTTATAAGCTATGAGTTCTATGAAGTACATGGCTTTTATTATCAATAGTTGCTGGGGCACACTCGGTGTGTGAAAAATAAAAAAAATTAAAATATAATTCACTTACATATTAAAATTATGAATATAAAATTAATATATTTATTACATTTTGTAAATTATTTTATATTTTTTTAATTATTTTTAATGTATGTATTTTATTAATTTTTTGTAAAAAATAGTTTAAAATAAAGATAGAATTATAAGATTAACAAATAAAGAAGAAATAAAAAGTTGATAAAAAGAGATAAAAGATATATGAAAAATATATATATATTGAGAAAGGAGAGAGAACCAGAAAAAAAAAAACTAAAAGCACCTTAAAAGTGGAAGAGAAGGGAGAAGACAGTGGAAAGAGAATATAAATGAGAGTGGATATACAAAAAAGACCAAAAAAAAAAAAACAAGGTAGTTATTAAAATCTCTAAATGTTTTATTAATAATATAGATAATGAAGTAGATTGTACGAGTTTAACCAAAATGTTTGAACATACATATGAAATTATTGAAGAATACATATCTAAATAAATTTCATAATTTCATGACACATGAATATGAATGTAGTACTTGTACAGAAATTTAATTATTTCTTATAAATACTTATATATATATATATATATGTATGAACATGCATTTTTTTAATATGCTTCAAATCAAATGAAATCATGAAAATACGTACTATTCCCACTCATCCACGACCTCTAGATTTCTAAAACTGTCTCCTGTTGAATTTCTCCCAAATATCATTTTTTCCATCTCATCTAAATTAGATAAAGGGTTGCAAGTGTAAAACATGCCTCCAAACTGTTGGCAAGACATCTTTATATAGTATATATTGATTTTATACATATTCATGGAAATTTGTTTAATTCATCAAATCTTTTCTTTTTACATATAATATTTAGTTTCTTTTAGAATAGAATTGCTTTTGATTTATGAAATATTTAGTTTTTTTCTTTAGAGTAAGATTACTTCTAATTTTATCTTTATTTCCTTTTATTCACAATGTAATTGTACATATTTATACCCCTATCATTTTTTAGAGAAGGAATGATATTCCAAACTACCATGTTTTTACATGGTACCTGAATTATTCATAGTCGAATTGTTTGATACAAATTGAATTTTGTATCATCGAACCCATATCTAAAATAATCATCATAGTTTCTTTATCCCTCTTGTTTTGAATAAATGGAAAATTTTGATTCCATTGTTCTAACCGTAACAAAGAACCTAACAACACCAATTGCTATACATCAAGAAAACTACGTATTTTCTACTAGTATCATACTAGACAAAAATGATTACCTTGTGTGGTCTCAACTCATGGAGATGTGAATCGATGCCCGTAACAAAGCATGACACCTCACAGAAGAAATGAAGAAACCCAAACCCTGAAGATCCCAATTTTGGGACATGGATTACTGAAAATCTCAAAGTAAAAAGTTGGCATATTGATCCGATGAGTTTGTGGCTAATGCAATGATTTATTCATCTTTCCACTACCAAAGAGATATGGGAGGCCATATAAAAAACCTTTTGCGATGGATCAAACGAGACGTGCCTTTTTGAATTAAACCAAAGATCTTTCTCTACTTCGCGAAACTATCGACCATTATCAGCAAACTATAACGAACTTGTGGCTATTTTTAAGAAAATCGATCAAAGGACTATCTCTCAAGAAAAAATAGTTGAAGGAGTAGTTTAGTTGCATTCCGCGATAGCAAGACTCTGAGTTTATATTTTTTTTGAGTGAACTTGATCATGAATTTGATCAAGTCCGTGGAGAAATCTTATGAAAGTATCCAAAGCTTGACCTAAGAGTACATATGCAAATGTCAGGAGAGAATACCAACAAAGACACACAATGGATGCCCTTGGCTAGTGTTTGAAAGCACTACAAAAAAAGTAATGCATTTTAAGTAACAAAGTAATGGTAACCAATGTATATTTTGTCACTAAAATTTGGTTTTTGGTGACAAACTATGATTTTGTTACCAAAATGTTACTTTTAGTGATGATAATGATAATTCGTTATAAAAAGCAATTGTTTGTTACCAAAAAACAAACTTTAGTGACCACAAGGGATATTTGTTACGGAAAACAAGTTGTTGTTAAAAAAAATTACTTTTTAGTGACAAATGAAAATATTAATTACGAATAATATAGTGTTGTCACTAAAAATAGTTTTTATTTGTGACAACTTTGAAATTTGTAATGAAACTTTAGACATGATTTATAATATATACTGTTTTATAGAACACTAAGATTTTTTAATAACCGCTTTGTGCTTTTGATATCAATGGACTATTGAAACCTCTTTGGATGTGCTTTTTTTTTAGAGAAAAAGCACGTGTTATTTTGAAAAAAAAATAGCACTTCAAAGGAAAAAAATGTGTTTGGATGGGCATTAAAATTTATGAATATTATTCGTTAAGTTTACTATATGTATGAAAAACAAAAGTATTTTTTAATTATTCCTATGTATAGTACTACATAAGTATAGTACGTGTTTTAACTAACAAAGCTCTTATAATTATTAGAATTTATTTAATTAATACATAATTAATTAAATTAAATTAAAATTAATCAATGGAAGTAGATAAACAAATAAGGATAATAAAACACCAAACTTTCAGCAAAATGTCACTTGGTGTAGCGGCAGCCCTTGGATGAGTTATACCCGAGGTCAGGAGTTTGAATCTCTCCAGAGACAAAGCCAGAAATTCCAACGGGTTCGGCACGGGGTTCATGGGTTCGGTGTAGGTTTTGGCCTGTTAACTTTTTGTAACGAAATATTTAGTCACAAAGAAGTACCTTTTTCGGATGAAAAACTAAAAGTCGTTATAAAAACGTTTGGCGTCGGGCTTTATAAGACGACTTTTGGTAACGAAAATATTCGTTACCAAAAGTTATAGTAACAAAAAACAGACATTTTGTAACGAAAAACTTCATTACAAAATATTATTTTTTCTGTAGTGAAGTTCCACTATGCTGACCAACTAAACTCCTCAAGGAACATCCTTAGGCGTGTTGAAGAATCGAAATACTCAATTGACTGTAAAGCCTAACAACTTGGAATGTACTAACTGTCGTGAAAAAGGTTACCTGCAATAGCTATGTTATGAAATCATTGGTTATCATGAGTGGTGGGACTTCACAAAAAGACCAATGAAGAAAACTGTAGGGAAGGCTATGGTGATGTCCGTTGACGGGCCCAAAACTTCTTTGAATACCAAGTCATAACCTACAACTAACATTGCTCACTCAGGTATTGTTGGTAAGCCAAATATTTTTCCTCTAACTTCTAAGAATAATAGTTAGATTATTGACACATGTGCATCAAATCACATGATTGATGGCCCTAGTCAATTACAATCAGCTCACCATTCTTTCCAGTACGTGATCTCTAGTTAGTGGGGTGAGCAGCAAAGAGTGTGCACAAGTGTGTGTGTGTATTGTGGTTGAGCATGTGTGCTAATTGTGCGTGTGTTGCGTGTGTATATAAGAGCAAGCATGCACGGTGTGCAGAGTGAGCAGTGCGCGAGCGTACATATGTGGTGTGAGTGGGTATGGTGTGTGTGTGGATACTATACGTATGTGCGAGATGTGTGGGTGCAAAGTGGGCGGAATTTTCAGTGTGTGTGCAATGCATCGTGGGGCGCGGTGTGCGTGTCTGACATCTCCCAGCAACTAGCCAATGGGAAATGCGACACGGGCCATCCTGAGGTTTGTGGTCTATCTTATATTTTGAATGAATGGAAAAGCACTTTAGGCAAGTCAGACCTGGCTTAGTTACGTGGTAATTTATAGGTTTGAAAACAAACTCTTAAGAACGTGAACTTTTGAATAAAGAACTTAAGAAAAGCTCTAAGTGGGATTTGATCCGTTTTCATTAGAATTAAGCTCCTTTTGCTCTTTATGTGTGACATGAATTGTGAATTCTTACATTGTTTGTATGACCACTTGATTTATGTATTAAATCGTATGCTTCTATTATTCGAATTCCGAATGAAACGTTCTATAATAATAACAGTATATTAAAATATGAATAAGCATGTAATGACCTTTGGGATGCCTAAGGTATGGAATTGTTCCAAAGTTTTGACCCTCTTAACTGGTGTTACGCTAGGCTTCAAACTAGGGGTGACAATTTCTGACCCAACACAACAACCCAATATGAACCCGACACAAAAACAGCGAATTAAGGTTGAGAGTTTATGGGTCGGGTTGAAAGTGGGTTGACCCCTAAAGCGACTCGAAAATGATGGGTTGGGTTAGGTTGACTTGCGGGTTAACCAGATAACCCGATTCCTTTTATGGCTTAACCGACAACCCAACCCAACTCGACCCAACCCAACCCAACCCAAATCATTTTTTTTGTTTTTTATCTTTTTTACTCCTTTCCCTCTTTTTTTATAGAAAAATATATTAAGTATAAATTATAAACCATAACATTTTCAAGGGTTGTAATTAGTCATTAATAATATAATATAGGAAAAATTTATGAAAAAGAGAATAGGAAAATTTTTAAAATTTTTAAACATACAAAAATGTTTAGATACTTAAAGATTAAAGATAAGATATTGTTAAATCTTTTAAATAAGTTAAAAGTCAATTTGAATGAAAAAACTATATTTATGTTAGTTATCATCTTCTTCTTCTATCCAAAAAAGTATATCTTGATTATCTTGTTTCTTTAATTGTTTGTTTGAATTTATTGAAGTTTTATATTGATTTATTTTAATATTGAATAAATTTTTTTATCAAATATTTTTATAGTACATTCATATAAATAAAATTGAAATAAACTAGAGTAAGAAATGAACTCAATAATTTCTAATATGTAAATTCCAAACGCGTATCTTGTACGTAGTTGGCCATCACTGTAAGAATTAAAAATACATACCTTTCAGTGACGAACCAATTATAAATTTAATTTTCTATGTTGGATTTCAATTATAACAAATTTGAAATTTGTTAATAAATGCCTTGTTAGTAATTATTTATTTTGTTCTATTTACATTGAATTCTATTATTAATCATCACATGATGTGATCATACACTAAAATTGTGACAAAATGTCAAAATCTTTCTGTCACAAATTTAGCGATGCAATTTTATTTTTTATATTTTATGATTGCTGTTACTATTAAGAATTCGTTCTTCAAATTTGGAGATTAGATTTTTGTTGTTTTCTTTTAAGTACTCTAAATTTCTTATATATGTTTTCGAGATTGGATTTTGATATGGATATTAGAGAATTTTTTTTTCTTCTGAGGCATAGCAAACCATTTTTTTGAATTGTTTTCTGTGCAACATCTTGCTACTTACCTTTAATTCAGGATGGGTATATTCCTTCTCTTTTAGTGTACTTGTTGGGGCTATGCAAGTGCATGCAGTCACACAAATAATACAAAATGAGTAGAGTGTCGAATCCTACAGGGATTGTGATTTGGCCCATGAAAGTTACTTGTTTGAATTAGTTAAATTAATAGAAATGGAGTGGGTTTGTTTTCCTAAATAAAAGTTAATATTAAGCTAAAAAAACCTTGCAAATCAAAATTATAATAAGTACTGAATATGATTAAATCCAAGTGCAAGATAATTTCATTAACCTAATTCTCTATTCCAATCCAATCCATAAATTAAATGGTTTCGTGATTGTGTGAAGCCAGGAACAAATATATCCACAATCTCTCTCGAGCATCGTAGAATTCACTCATACAATACTTTCTAGGCCTAAAACTAATCAATTCTCATCCAATTAATCCAAGCTTTAGAAAATATTTGTATAAATTTTAATCACCGCCTTAGGGCTCAATCAATATTAAATTCATTCTCATGCAATTTTAATATCAATTGATCTTGTCTAACTAGAGCAACAATCATGAATCGTCTCTTGACATCAACGGTTCTCAAATTCAATAATTAGGGGCGATCAAACCCTAACCAATCATTAAATACTTAAACAAGATTCACACAAAAACATACGAAATCACATTCATATTCGTGGGATTTTCATGAAATAGAGAATAGGAAACCTACACCATCCTTACACTTAGTATTTGATTTAGTTCATAATTAATCTAAAAAAGAGAATGAAATCTAAAAAAGAATCCATAAAGGAGAAGAAATAAACTTATTTGGTAGAGAATTCAGATACAAACTTCCCTCCAAAGGTCGTTCTTCCTTCGCCTCTTGAACCCTTCCTTCTTCCATCTTCAAAAACCCCCAAAACTAGATGAAAATTGAAATAGTTCTTTTGTTTTTCTCTAAACCCTAGCTAAAAGAATGTGTTCCTCTTGTTTCCCTCTGTATATGGCCTCAAAAAGGGCAGAAAATCACCCAAAAGATCTTTCCTAAATAGAGTTCTAGTCAAACAAGGAAAGTCTTAAATTGTTGTCTCAGATTTTGCGTACTTACACAAATTTACATATTCGTGTTTTTCTTTCAAATGGTTGGAACTGGGTCAGTACTCAAGATTCCTTGAGTACATATACATTCTTGCAGCCCGTTTCTCCTCTGGATCACATAAATTAGGCTGTAACTCAAAATATTTTGCGTAAATATGCAACTTTTGATTCCACTTTTTGTGCCCTTTATGGTATTTTTCTCATCTCACCTATAAAACAACAATTTAACTCAAATTTAACCATAATAAGGCTAGAATAGAAAAAAATACACGATAAGTCCGACAAAATAAACACTAAAATCAAGTATAATTACGGACTTATCAGTACTTAAACTCCATTCTTTTGCAGATATTATCCGCTTGATTACAACTTTGTTGAAGGTATAAACCTGCTTGTTATTGTTGGAGTAAAATGTGAAAATTCACATGACCCAATATGCATGAGTATATTCTCATAATTTATTCTTTGTTTATAAGAACTTACAGCATATGATATTGTATCCAAATACCTTTGCATTGGGGTCCATGACCCATCCTTCCATTGGAGGTCTTTATTTTCCAAGAGTATTATCAACTCTTTATTAGTATTTTGTTCATGTCTAGGGGGTCACCATTCTCCTCTTCAATCACAGTTTCGCAAAAGAAAGATTATTATCGTCTTGCTTTTTTTTTTCTAGGAATTCCATAAATTTCCTATAAATAGGATCATTTTTTTCCTTAGGTATATGACCTGAGGATGATGCAATATTGTCGGCTATTAGCCTATAGTGTCCCATTTGGGTTAAAAAATTTCCTCTTCTTTAGGTATAACTGCTCAAGGTTTCCTGCTTTGTTAATCACTCTCATGTCAATGAGGTAGCGCAAGCTTTATAAAACATGAGCCTCATATGGGCTTTATAAAACATGAGCCTCATATGGGGCTCACCACAAGACTGCAAGGCCACCCCTTTCTCTACTATTCTCCCTATACTGACATCCACTACTTCACAATTCTCAAACGCCAACTCTTCTCTAATTTGCACCATAGCTGAACTTACAAGCCATGTTTCAAAAATAAACACAAGCCTGGGAACTTTAAGATGAATAAGACTCCGAAGGTGTCAAATAGTGTGGAGGTTCTGAAGCCCCCACTTGTTCCATGCCAAAATCAACATTAATTCTTGCGGGGTTGGGTGTAGAACCCAACCTTTGCATTTACGATGCTTTTTTTTTTTTTTACCAATTTTAGCCTACTTGATTCGCTTACTTGGTGCATCAAAGTCTTCCTTCATGTGTTGTGTAACTCCTCTTGTTGCATTTTTCAGCTTTCTAAGAGTAGTTCGATGGGATTGCTTCATTCTACTTCAATGTCTCATTCTTGTGGACACGATGCTGAGTTTTGTGATACTCCTGTTGTAGGTGTAAATGCTATGGGCATGCTTTCTTTATCGCTTTTCTCTAGCCCATTCTTATTCTCAATAGGGATCGTCTTGTGTGTGGGCCCCAACTGATTACTATTCTAGTTCCTCAGTTCCTTACCTCGACTCGTAGCGTCACCCAAGTTCAAGTCAGAGCTGCCTTGATTACTCCTAGGATCATTGCTAATTATTATATCTAAACTTTTCCTATTTAACTCAGGAGCATAATCTAGAGAATCCCAACTAATTAGGATTACCTTTCTTGTGGATCCCTCCTAATTTTCCTCGGCCCCTAGCGGATTTTGCTCATCTGTTGATGACCCTCCCCTTCGGTAGTCATCTCCGTCTCCCTAGCCATGATAGTTTGTAAAATTGACCTCATACCATCGACTGTTGGTTGTTTTATGTAATAGTGTCCCATTTCCGTTGTATTTATTTCTTTTGCTTGTGTTGGGATATAGCCACGTCCCGATCTAAACTGCAAAAAATTGCCGAAAGTGTTGTTAGACCCTACTCTATCCGTCTCCCCTGAATTTCCCCTAGTGCAAGACCAAGTTTGATACCCAATTATGCCGCACCATCCACAAAACACAGGAAGACATTTGCATTTTATCCAAATCCAGTGTATGCCCATCTATGGCATTTTAAGAAATTGTCCTTGGCAGAGCAGTTTCGTAAGATCTAAATTCACTTTCATTTGCACACCATTCCTAATCACCTCCGATGCCACAATCCCCCTGTGTGCCTCCCCCATCCATTGTATCTAATTATCCTTATCACATAACTCTAGAATGTTTCCCACCCTAGCCATAACGAGGATATGTTAATGTCCAGGCTCTGAGGATTCTCAACATGACGTGCCTCTTGGAAAACCACAACCTGCCCTTCAAATAAACAAGGCCTCTTATCTTTTTAATATAGCTTATGCACCCAAATAGTATAGACAAGTCCATATTTTGTAACCTCCTTAAGCTCTGATATTGGACATGATTTAACTGAGAGTTTCGCTAACTCCTCCCCTAAATGGTCCACTGGTGCATCTGCGGTTACCTCCCCCCCCCCTCCCCTGCGTTCTCACTCTCTCTTACTCTACCTTCTCCAATAACGACACAAGGTGAGGACCCATCTTCAAACTAGCAACGCGCCTTGGTGAGACTTAGAGAGAACTCAGAGAGAGCCTTGACTACCATTTGGGGTGTTTTTGATTGTATGTTGTACAATGTACTATCATTTTTTAGTTTCTTTTTATGCCCATGTGATTTGTTAAACTTGATTATAGGCTTGCCGTATTACGATGTATTGTGAGAGTTGGAATCCCACCTAGGGCTGAGACTAGTAGTTTGGGCACTTGTATTAAAAGGATTTGGGATGTTTTTTTTAGCACTCCTATCCTTGTACAGTGCATGGAGTTTTTACAAACATGCCATGGTTGATTTTTAGGATGGAAAAGTCACTCGGATTATGTGTTTCTCACGCTATTGTTATATGTAGTTTTTTTCAAAAACAAAATATTTGAAAAAAGAAGAAAAAGAATTAAAGCAAAAAATTCTTAATATATTAAAATAATAAATACTAATTTAATAGGTAGAATATTGCGCGTTGATAGGATTTTAAAAAAATAACAAATGAAAAAGCTTGAAAATATTCAAATCGAAAATTGATTATCAAATAATTCAGTTTGTTGATTGCATCTGTTAAATGAATCTTTTATTTCCTAAGTTATTAAAGAAGAAACAAGATTGAAGTCTATATAAAGAAGAGATAATGTCAAATTTTATAAACAATTTAAGACATCGTTTTACATACACAATGATGCTACACATGGGTATATTACCATGTGAGAAAATAAAAGTGGCAAACAACATATGAAATTGGGGTCATTTTGGTCAACTAACCTAAGTGCACAATCCAGTGATCAAAATAAAAGAAGAATGAAACGCTATTTGCCCTTGCACAATATTACATAATACTCCATATCAGACAAGAATACCATATACCACTTATGCCACATTATCTCCAACATTCCCAATATTCACTACTTTAATATGCTATATGTCGAGATAATTTTGTAACTTAGTGATGTATAGTTTGTTGTTATGTGCACCTTGCATATACGAGAGTTTTTAACTTATTTATTTATTTATTTTTTCTTTGTTTTTTCACATTATCATCATTATACACAAATCATTACATTATTTTTAATTTCAAATTCAATGTGGGATAATTACACCTAGCTACTAAGAAGTATGACCAAATTATACATAAAATTCTTAGTTTAAGGAAATTATCGAGATAACTTTGAGGTATACAAATGTTATGCATATGTAAACCTACGTCTATTGTTGTTAGAAATTTCAATAGAAACCATTAAATTTCAACATAATTTGTTTCTAGTTTACCCTTTTTGTCAAATCTGACTAATTTTAGTAAATAGTCCAAAATTCATTTTGTAATATTTTTAAATATATAAAGTTTGTTTTAAATTTTACCAAATTAGCAAACAAAATCGTTGCTAATTAAATCAATAAAAACAAAGGATACTAACCTTAGGATCCACACACACACGCAAAAAAAAGGGAATTTCATCCAAAAATAAAAAATAAAAAACTAAAGCACATGTTAAATTTTCATAATACACCACTACATGATACCTTAAGTGTCATTCTCGATGAAAAAACTAAACTACTTAAAAATATTATTTTCGATGAAAAAAAACATCATTCTGAGTCATAGCATTTGCAAACAACCTTAAAAACAAAAACTTAAATACATACAAACATTTGCATGAGTCACATTTTCAATGGTCTTATAAACCACAAACATAGTATCTCTTGGTTTAATAGGTTATTACTAAGGTCTTTTTTTTTTTTTTTTGTCAGAAGAAAAAGTATTTTTCTTGATCCTTTGCCTGCAAGATGAAATGAAATAATGTAAGGATTAAATTTGGCAGTCTCCTTATTAACTTTTGTGATAGTCTTTGTAATAAAAATGTCTCTATTAATATAATCTTTGAGAATATTCTTTGTAATAACAAAAGATTTGATGAAATTTTGTCTTTATCAAATTCATGTTAGCATTACAGTTTAGTATACATACCTTAAGATTATCTAGGTAATTTTCTTAAATCAAGGGTAAATTTGTAATTTTGTCAAACCTCATGATAGTTTAGTGTAATTTATCCGTTTTTAATAGTAAAAGATCTAAGGGAAATTTTATCTGTCTCACATCTCTGTTAGTATTACAATTTAGTATGCATATTTCAAATTTATTTAAATAATTTCCAAAAATCGAGGATTTCATATGTTGTTTGGCCATACCCTAGGGTATTTTAGTGTAGGATTAAATACAGTTTACCTCCTCCAACCATATATCTTGTCTCATTTACCCCATTAAACTACTCATTATAACACCTACCCCTCAAATAAAATATCGAGACAATATCACCCTTACCCACAAACTAACACTTACCCCTAAACTAATTCTATTTATATTAGTCTTCATAAAAGTGTGTGTATATATATATATATATATAGCTTTTCATATATTTAAAGCATTTAACACCATATATTGAACTTTGAATTTTTATTATGCATAAAAGAGCACTTTCTAAAAACATAAATTGATAAAATAAATATTACATAATTAAAGAATTTAAATAGAATAAATTAGCTTAATAGTCCTGAAAAGTTTGAACATAAAAATGATTCCAAAAATTTTAAGTTAATGGAGTTCTTAATATTATATTCTAAATAAAACTTACTATTTTCGATCAAAATGGTTAAATATATTTTAGTTATCTTAGATTTAAATATGCTTGTTTATGGAAAGTGAACTATAATATGTTAACGTAAATATTAGACTCTTTTGGAAGAAAGTAAATATCACTGTTTATCTTAAAAACGAAGATATATAAATTTAAATTGATAAAATCATACATAATCTTTCTTATTTTATTACATTCATTTGTTATTTTTTGCTTTAAATATTGGAACCACATTTATTACTTAGTTTTTTATAATATAAATTAAAAATAATTTAATTTAAAATTTATTCGAATTTGAACTTTATGTATGAATTAATTAATATACTTTGTAAAACATACATAAGTAAATCTATATTTGTATAAAGTCTAAGGGTAATTTGGTCTAAATATTTAATTGAAGAGGGGTAAATGCTACATTTTTTTTTTTTTGGTTATTGGCGTGGAGGGTAAATGATACATAGGCAATAGTTAAGGGGTACAAAGTGTACTTTACCCTAATGTTAACAATATTAACTTGTAGCTAGACTAGTACTCAGATTTATCAAATTTAAATAGCTAATACATCATGGAGCCTCTATTTTATGGGAAATTCTAGCCCAGAACAAGTTCGGCCGAAACAGTATTAATCATGTGGCGAGTGTTTTACACTTGCCCTATGAATGGTCGATAATCTAGGGAACGTAACCAATCACTTGGAAAGTGCAATACAATTGCCATATGATTTGTTAGATTTGGCCAAACCAGGTCCATGTTGGAATTTTCCTATTTTATTATTAGCAAGGCATCGATGACGTCAATTGTGATGAAAAATAAAAATCCATCAGTACTCCCAATAAAACTATCCTCTTATTTGTATAGATTTTCGTATGAAAATTGAAAAGGTGTAAGTTTTCGCACATTTTTAAACAATAGTCTTTAGAGTAATTAGGAGCTAACGTGTCAACGTACATCACTTAATTGAGATCATAGTTTCAAGGAAAAAAAAAAAAAGTCTTCTCCAAATATATATATATATATATATATTTCAAAATATCCCAAATATTTAAAGATGAAATAAAGAAAAGCATGTTTGCCAACATAAATTAAAAGTTCAATAAGTAAATATTCCACGTAACTTTTTCATTGTTAAAGTACAGAAGATATACTATTTCCCCAGACTGAATTAAAAGTAAATGTTGTGGGATGATGTTTTATAATCTGATGGGTTTGAAGTATAAATTTGGTGTATTGTAGAAGTTTATCCTTACATAGAGTTGATCTAGCAATATCACATCATATATTATTATGTTTTCCCCACACAGAAAAAAAGTTATAAAAGAAATTTATGTCACCCTATAATATTACATCTTACATTTACCAATAGACAACATATGTATCGATGGGTGTTGAAATAAAGAACAGGAGAAATTTATGATCTATAGAAAAAGTTTGGGTCTTATTATTATTATTTTTTTCTTTTATCTAAATGTAACAAAAGATGCAACACTATCATAATACAAATTGATTCTCCATCACATTTGTTTCAACTTAGCAAAATAATATCTAGGTCATGTTTATGCCTTCCTGCATAAACACTTGGGTACCACTTTCAAATTTTAATCATGTATCCTCGAACATGTGAATGGTACCAAGAGTTCTTACCAAGAGTTCATAAGACCAGGATATATTATTCTACAACACTACCTCAAAACACCAAGTGATTGCACAAAAAAAACCACCACCAGTTCAACATAGGTTCCGCATTGCATCCATCAAGGCCTTTAGTTGACAAAATTATCAACAAAATTACCCATACAAATCATCAAATACAACACAGATCGATCAGTAGAAACCATCAACTATAATGACAAATACATCTGTGATTTTCACTGATTTTGTGGCCTACACAGTGTGAGCCAAGCAGCCAAAATCAGATTATTGCATTTATTTTTCAGAATTTTCTTTTATTAGGAGCTATGAAGCAATTACAGAGCCTTTAGGATATCCTCAGCACTCGAAACGGTGAATTCCCCACCGGACTCAACATTGGCGACTTTCACTTTGAGGTCATCTACCAACAGAGCAAACCTCTTAGACCGAACACCAAATCCTTTATCAGAGAAGTCGATTTCAAGGCCAAGTGCATGAGTGTAAATTGCAGAGCCATCAGCCAAAAACTTGACATGCTTATTGTCGGGATAAGTCTTTGCCCATGCTTTCATCACAAATGGATCATTGACTGAAATGTAAGAATCAAATATACTGTCAATTCTCACAAAGGAGTTCTAAGCAAGCAAGAGAATATACAATATTGGATGGTATGGTTCAAAGGCCATTTTTTTTTTCTTTTTTTTTTTTGTGGGTTTGGGACACTTTGTCCTACACCCCTTGAACTTTTGCCTAAATAAACTTAAACCCCCTAAGGTTTGCACAATTACATAAACCAACCCAAGTTTTCAACTTTTGTCGTATACCTAGAGCCCTTCTGATGTTGGCATAGCTACAAAATCCACTCTTGTCGTCAACTTTCATCTACAGTTAGAACCCTAAAAATTGACAGCAGGGCTGATTCTGTAATTATGCAAATCATAGGGAGTTTTAAATGTACTCAGGGGGTGTAGGTATAATTATCTTTTTTTTGGTTTCAACAAGACAAAATGACTTGAACTGTATTATAAATAAATAAATAAATCACTTGGCGGATGTGTTATGTAATATTGAAAAGCTTCAAGACTCTACAAAATTTAAGGAAGATCAAGAATTTGATGCTGTACAAATCATCGCCCTCACGCAATAGGCCAGTTTTGGATTGGAGGAGCTGTATTATAAATTAACTCCAAAAGATGTATAAATCATAGACTTTTTCTTCTTCCGAATATTGCATATATATATTTGAAATAAGATTATATAAATTATATACTTGAGTTTCACATGATTTTGAAGCTATATCATAAATCCAATTACTAAATTATGTGCGTTAATGACCCCAAAACGAGTTCAATTTTGTACCAAACAACTGATAGGCAATTTGATGGAGTAGGTTTGGCTCTCAAAATCAGTTTGGCTCGTAGCCCCCTTCTATGCCTATCCAAATCCGTTTCGAGTCATTGTATTTGCATAATATATTTCCAACCATTAAAATTAAACAGTAACATTACAATTACAATCACCATCACTCCATAACCCACCAATGTAGCTCCAAGAACAACATCGCATGAGAAACCTCCGAAATTCATATAATCCAGTCTTCTGAAAATCAAATTTTCTCACAAAAAATAAAATAAAGTAAAACAATAGGTTCAAATGCGATTTGAACAAGCCTAGCCAGGTGAAGTGCAAAACAAAGTTAGTTTAATTGTTGTAAAAATCAGCCCACCAGATCCATTACCAAACGATTCATACTCGACAATGCCAATCCAAAAAATAAAAACATACCACTGAGGCACAAAATTTCGTCAACGCCCTTGGATTTCAGCTCCTCCGCCTTCTCAATGAACCCAGGCACATGCTTCATGCTGTTCAAACAACAATTCAACAACTATAAAATGCAAAGAGAGAGGGAGAGAGAGAGAGTGATTTTGAGAGTTCACCAGCAACTGGAGACAGTAGATACCTGCAGGTGGGGGTAAAGGCGCCGGGAACGGCGAAGATAACGACCTTCTTGCCGGCGGTGAGGGAGTGAACCGAGACGCCCTGGAGTTGATCCTGATCGTCGAAGTGGGCCAGGGTTCCATCGGGGATGACGTCACCAACTGCTATCGGAGCCATTGACTTTATCGATTCTTCTACTGAGGGAGTGTGGTGAGATTTTACGTAGTGTTTGTATTTTGAATATGTATAGCGAGGGCCGGTTGGGTTTTATATCGGGGTTTGACGAGTGGACATGAAGTGGTTTCTGTAGCTGGATTTGGAAAGGATGTTGGTGTCGGGGAATATGCATTTGGCAATTGTTCTCCCTCCCAATTACAGTTTTCGTGTCATTTAGCTAATAAAATGACTTAAAAATGGATAAAAATGATGTATTCGCCTATAAACTATATATTTTATGGAAAATTTTTACCCAAATTTGGTTTGATCAAGCCCAACTGAATCATATGACAAGTGTAATACACTTACTAAATGATTGACCACTCTCCTAAATTATGGACTATTTACGGAATAAGTGTAAAATACTCATCACATAATTAATATTAATTCGATCAAATTATGTATAAATTAGAATTTCTCATATTTTATTGGGATCAAGTCAAAAGTAGTATTGATTGTGTAAGATGGAAGCATAATACACCCCCACATATGGGCAGCCTTTAGGGAAGAGAAATAAAATAAAATACACCCCCACATCTGGGCAGCCTTTTGGGGGAGAGAGGACAAATCTCGCCACTCCAACCACACATGCTATTGTACATGGTGCTATTATAGAAGTATATACCTTTTGCTCGCTTGAATTGTTAAATACTGCACGCTCGACATGTGCACATAATTAAAAAAAAAAAAAAAGACAAAATACATTTTACAATCCTAAACTATCAATAATACATTATTTATCCCCCTCAATTATAAAAAATAATATTTACCTATATAAATAATGAGAGTGTATCATTTATCCCCTTAATTAAATATTAGTTAGAAATAAATACCCTTTATTTTTTTATTTCTATTTTATTTACTTTAGTCTCTTTTAATTTTTCTTTTTTCCGTTATTTCTAATTTTCCTTAACATTTTGATCCTCTTCAATCACACATCCAAGTCACTTCTAAAAAACTAAAAATAACAATAATATGCACCGCTATCATCACTTATTTCTAGTTTGAAAAGAGATTATCCATTCCACAAAAGAAACAACAAAGTTTTTAATTTAATTTAAAAAATAGTTATTAAAACATTATAAATAGTATTGGAAAAATGCAATCGTACAGTACAATCATCAAATTTCTAATAATAATTAATTTACTGAAAAACCTTTTAATAAAATAATTGAATCACTAATAATTTTGTCATTAATTTAATTATAAATATTAATCAATAGTAAACAAAAAGTGTTTAAAGTTGAACAAAAATGTGAACACGTGTGCCAAAGTAAATATATTTTAAGTATGTATGATCAATTAAATTGTACTTTTTAGCACTCTAATTAATTTTGATAATATACAATTAATTCACTAAACAAATTAAACTTAATAATAACTTCCATTTCATTGATGGAATGTGAAAAAATAGCGTAGGATAAATAAGTAATTTTTGACAATATTTAATTTAAAAGTGTATCATTTAATAGGGCCCTCTTTAATTATAAAAGTTCCAAATTTTTAACTTGTTTGATTTAAGTGTGCAACAATTTAATGCTCAAAGTTTAGTAGGTGGCTAGGAAGAAAAGAAATGAAGATAAACAAAAAAAGAAAAGAATAATAGAAAAGAATAAATTAATATAAAAGAAAAAAAAATGAATTAATGTCTATGAGCATAATTGTTTGTATATATTTAGAGGGGGGTAAATGATCCACTATCGTAGTTCAAGAGGGTAAATGATACACTATCAATAGTTAGCGGGTGTAAAGTATATTTTACCCTAATAAAAAAATATATAATTTAATTTCATACTTCAAAGTTGATAGTATCTATGCTATCAAAATATTTTTGTTACTTATATATTAATTAAATTAATAATAAGTGAAAGTCAAATAATTTTAAATAAACTGAAAACTAAGAAACAGATAAAAAAAGAAAGTAAAAAAATATGAAAAATATGAGAGATGTGTGGGGGGGGGGGGGGAGGGAAGAATGTGGAAAAGAGATGAGAGAGAGAGAGAGAGAGAGAGAGAGAACAAATAAAAGTTTAAAACAAATTAACAAATCAAAATGAATGAGATGTCAAATATAGTTATTAAAAGGTACTCATACCATAATATAGACCAAGATTGAGGGGATGACTGATCTCAAGGGGGGTTAAAAGGTGGGAAAAAGTGAAATCTCTTAACCTATGAGGTAGAAGCAAACATGAGCTTGTTGGGAGTACTCCGATTAAGGATATTCGATACTTAGGTCAGTAAACATGTAGTGAAATATTGGGTAGAGCAATGTTCTAAAAATTTCGAACCGGATGTCGAATCAATAGCCTTACTAATTTGTGGTTCAATCAGGTGTCACATCATAATACGTAATAAATATATTCAATATATATAATATTATTAATATTAACTAAAATATAAAAAAATGTAATTAATATAAGAAAATTAACAAAATAAGTTCCCCAATTTTCAATAATTCCTTTTAGTAACTTTTTGAACAATATTATTTCACAATCAGCCAACTATAACATATCATATTATTAATCAATAACCAACCATTAATAAAGATCACAAATACTCATTCTAAGCATTACTTTCAAATGCAATACTTAATAAGACATTGTCCCTCAACATTGAATAAATTAAACTGCGTCGGATGCATATTGACGACAAAAAATCCTCTCATTAATTTCTTACGAAGCCTGGGATCAACTCATTTGACCATCAAGATCTTCTTCGTAATCCCTCTCGAGCTCCAGAGTGCGGGCTCCAAAATCAATAAAAAATATTTAACTAAAAAAAACAAAATTTCTATGAAAGAATTTTTACTAAAACAATTCTATTCTTTAAATTTTCCAACTCATAGAATGTTAAAGAATTATTGCTTTCATTTTGGTGTGTCTTGAGCCTATTGTCTAGCCTCTCTTTTATAGAAAAAAAAAAGTGTGAGGAAAATTATATTTTTTCCGATGTGGGACAAGTGAAAAAATCAATAAAAAATTGATTTTCTCACATAAACAAAATATTGATGCTAGCTAAAGTCAAACCTCGACCTTTCAAATGACAGCAGTCCTCCTCACCACTGGACCAGTCTACATCTTCATGCAAACTTTTATTTTTGAAAGCTATTTATTTTATTCGAAATAAAATTTCATTTTTCTCCTCAACCTTCAGCCAATGTGTCCATCTCATGGAAAAGTTAAATATTTTTCAGACGAGTTATAATTAGAGAGTTGTGAAGGGACCTTAGGGAAAATTAAATTTAGCTCCAAATGGGTCAAATCTAATTATCATCTCATGATAATATTTGACTACCATTTAATAATATATAATTCCACTAAATAAATATTGTTGCACTCTAAGATTAATTAAAGTATTTTACAAGTTCATGATGTAACAAGTATTTGCGTTTGACCCCTCTATAAGATATCCGTGAAAAATAAAATCCAACCACTATCAAATTTATTTTCAAATTTTATCCTACATTCCCGCTTTGTCTTTATCAAATTTAAAGTATCAATACATGCTTAAGCTTGCATTTACAATAGATATATATCCATTCCAGTACATTAACATAATAAATTATACGTGATCCACAAGTTTCCCCTCATCTAAAGTTCACGTCTGATTTTCATCTTCTCCTCATTCCTTGCCTTTCATTTCTCATCATTATCCCAGTCCTATGGTAACAAACTCCTCTTGTCTTGCCGCCTTTTACCCACACTAATAACATCATATATTCCTAAATTGGTCCAATATTTCTTATTCGGGGTGACAAGTATGTATTGGTCGGCCGGCCCAGCCATACCCGCCACCAAATTATGACAAATACACCTCTAATGAATCTTATTGGCTCAATCCTGTCCCCTCTCTAATCCCAAAATCCCATGCCAAGGATCCTTACCCGGTACAGCTTAGGCTTTAAACCCAAGCTCTGATACCACCTTGTAGCACCCCGGCCCAGAGCAGCTCACCTCGGGCCGGTCGCTAAACGAGCAAACACCTGTCATCATAACGAAACCTCAAACAATATAACTTCGCATTCAAACCTGTAACAACTCACATATATACATACCTACATAACTCAAGTACATATGTATATGATTAGTCTAACCGGCAAAAACATGTACATCCGGCTACTACTCAAACGGGTGGCCACAAGCCTACACACTCTTTACACATACATAGGGTTCACACAAACTCTAAACTCCATTAGTTACTACATATGTACACAAAAGCAAAACATCCAATCGATCGCGACAGCCATCGAACAACCCTTCAAGCGAACTTCTACCTTCTAACAGTTACTAGCTCTCTATATCTGAAGAGTAGAGTAAACAGGTAACAAGGTGAGTCCGAGTGACTCCGTGAGAGTGTCTCAGGCAACAAAATGTATTACGATAGAAGAAACAGAATGAAATAAATATGTCACATTCGAGTAAAGGTTAATTTGATTACGTGATTCAAATGAGTGTACATGAAAGGAAATAGTGGTAAGTATAGCCGATATCAGCTAATGATAGTCTAAACAACAAACAAAATGATTTCCACCTTATCTCCCCATATTCAAGAGCCTCTAAGACCCTTCCTTATCCCTCCCAGTATTCTGGGTGGCCACTCCAGACAGTAAACAGTTGATCGAGGGACTTCCCCACCCGACCGTTCCATGAGAGCTTCCCATGAAACAAACGCGAACTATGGGCACCCCCATAGTCGCCAGGACAGTACAATCCCAGTCCAATAAACAGGCAGAAAGGTTCCAAAACAGTACAATGTAACACAATAATCAATAATCCCAATACAGGAGAGAACAAGTTCCCGTCAATACAATACAATAGAACAGGTAACAAACAACAACCACAAGCAATCGATATCAAGAAACAGTGGGAACCTATCACGGCTCAACTAGGTTGCAAGCCCGAACAACACGTCAGATAAGGCAACAATCACGAGAAAACATGCTAAACAGTAGCAGGATTCAAACACAATATGAAAATGGGCAACAAGCTGAAAACAGTCCAATACAAGAGTGTCGACACAAGAGATCGATCAAGAATTCAACACGGTTATAACAGGCGGCAAGCCTAAACAATTCGAAACAATAAGACATATTCGAATAGAAATATGGTGGCTACATGCCCCAACAAGAAAAGGTAGAACCCTCACCTTTTAAGCGTGGATAACTTTTTAAGCCCGCTACTATTACTCAATGTCCTTTAGTACACCCCCACCTATTAGATCAAGATACTCAAATTAATCGAAGTAATTGTAGTCCATTTTTCAAATTTTGTATACGTATACATATACACTCAAAAGAACCTAGGTCTTGTAATTCATAATTCTAATCTACCTGAATTCTTATCAAGTTGATCAAACATTTACAAAGCATTAGGCTCACTCAAGTCCATATCATGTATAATTGTTTTAATATATATATCTAATACTACTATCAAAATCATCATGCACAATTTCTACAATCTATCCGATAAATATGCCACTTATTAGATTATTAATCTCAAATCTTCCACATTATTGCTCACTACACTAATTTTCACCGCACACATACTTTTATATGAATTTTCCCACCTTCAACTCGTATTTGGCCAATTCAAGTCTTACTAAATATCAAATAGGGTTAAGATCGACATATTCAAGACCTGCTCGTGAAGGGGAATAACCTGTCCAAGAACCGCCGCGAGTCGACGCCGGAGCCGCCACCACTGCCGCCGCCGCCCGTTGCCGGATCACCGACCTGTTTCACCCCAAGATTCGTCTCGATGCGATCTATCAAAGCCCTCATTCAATTTTAGTGAATCTCTAGCTATTAAAGTTTAATTGAGAAAATTCATTAATAGAAACCCTACCTTACCCCGCTTTAATTCAATCCCCTCCATCGATTCTAACTTAAAATTGACCTCACCAACAGCTTTCCCAGGTCGAATAGTCGAAGAATCACCTCAAGTTCGCCGGAAAACCTCACCGGAAACGGAGCTCCGCCAACGCCGCCGTCACTGCTCCTCCACCGTTCGACGAAACCCAAAAATACCACCACCTATGTGTTCCTCTCGTCGCGGTGATCGATTTTGATATATAATTTGCGCGATTTGGTGAAAAAACGAGTAAGATACGGTCATTTGAAGATGTGAAATTTCCTTCCAACTTGTATGTATAGATGTAGCATTTGTATCTATCTCTTTTCCTCCTCACACGATTTTCCAGCTGTTATAAGGACAGGAATTCTCCATTTTCTTGGTTATCTCCAATTCACCCCTTAAGAAGGTCTAAATTTGCAATAACAACCCCATTGTAAGCATTTAGGTCCTAAAGGTTTTATTTTCGTCCACTTACCCCCAAGACTTCTTTATTATGCACAATTCAACTCCTAACTTCTTCAATTAGACTTTCGATACTTTTATGAGTCTCCTACACTAAATTTATTTATGGTCCAAGGAGTCATTAATTCATTGAAACTTTGTCGCATACCCAAACTATTCAATCATGAAAAATATAATTAACTCATGAGATTTTGGGGCATTACAATTCCACATGAAAATCACATTTTCATATAATTTCGGTGACACTTCACTCGAAATACTTTGGCTAAAGATTTAGAATTAATTTGAACTTTACAAATCAACTTATGGGATATCTATATCTTCAAAAGAGTTATAAATTCCATCAACTATTCTTCTGTAGTACATTTCATGAAATCACCTAATCTATAAAGTATGTTGGTCACTTACGACCTCACTCCCAAATACATTAAAGTAATTAACACTACATGCCCAAAGTCGCAATATTTTTAAGATTTAGAGTCAACACATATGAATTATTCATTTTAGATAGTAGTTCATAATGAATAATTCAAATGGTCCAGTTAAGTGTTCCAATCTCATTGATGAACACCAACATTCTATAACTTGAATTACAATTCCCATGATTAAAGACAAATCATCATTTATGGCATATTATAGTCTTAGCAGATAAGAAAAAGATACTCTTATCACTGACTACGAACTCAAACAATAATGTATGATTTTAGTAATTTAAGTCTTTCCATAAAACAACACTTTCATTTAAATTACAATCATGCATCATTAAATATTATGTCCATCTAATAGCATAAATGTAAATAAACATAACTTGAAATATATTCAATTTCATAAATAAATAAAATAATACAATATTCTTATTTAAATTGAATTTTAGGGCACATATTCCTAACATTCTCCCACTGGCCTTAAATACAATTTGCCTTGTATCTAACACCCATCACTTCTTAACAAGAAGCAAATTCTTGTGCCAAGGTTTTAACTAGGGGATTAGCCGGATTATTAAATAGGACTTTTGTATTCTGCAATCATTCCACATCCACACTTATTCTTATATAATGTGATGCTTTCTTTATATATGCGTTTTACCAACTATTGGTTTCTTGGTCTCTACTTATCAAGTTATTTAATAATTCCAATAGCTTCCAAAGCTACCAGATATTCAGTCTTAATATTAGAAACAATACGTTATTGTAGTTACTTTTCCAATTTGAAGACTGCTTATCCAAAGGTAGAGACATATAAAGAAGCGGGGCATTATTGACTTAAGTTCTTAAGTCTAAGCGCAACACCTTAGTAGGTTAGCATATAATTCCAATACATACCATGTGTTAAAATATGCTCTGCTAAGACTAGGTGTAATGACCCCTTAATATTTATTTAAGAAAAAATTTAATTAAATCTTGACTGTGGACAATATTTCTACATTATTCTCAATATATAATATATTGTCCACAAATAAATTACTCATTAAGCACGTTATAATTTCATTCGTGATGTTTCTTGTACAAATACGGTATCCAACATTACTCAAATCTATAAGACTTGATAGTTTTATTGATACTCCATAGATGCTTGAGCTTCTTTCAAGTCAAGAGGATCATACCCATGGGACTCAAGCACTAGAGCTTCCCAAAATCATTAATCAGGTAACTTGATAATCCTCCCGCTATAGTGAGGCTCTGGTGTACTTGACGTAACATCACTGTCATAATAGATACATCTCATGTATTATTTATGTTCTTAATAATTGAGCATCTTGATTACAATGCAAATATTGTTATGTACCTTTTAATACAAACTTTTTTTCTACCTTGTGATCATTTATACTTCTATAAGATACTGAGCATTTGTCTCACAAATACTTTATCCTTTTAGCATAAGAAATTAACACCACCCCCCCCCCCCCCCGGGTTGCTTTAGGATACTCCAAAATATCCTAATTAGGTAGCATGACTCATCATGTACTTTATCAAATTTATGAACATTTAATCGTTCTTACTGCAACACTATTTTATTGGGAAAGCCCAGTGCAATAAATTGAGTTCTAATCTCACTTGCAGTTTAAAGATTCTTTAATCAATAATATTCACAAGTTTGATCTTATCAAAATGATTTGATGTATTTATCTTATGATTCTCGACTTCAGTCTTAGATTTTTTGAACTTTTCAAATGACTAAACTTATGTCTCATTAGATGTACATATTCCCATTTTATGTTACCATCTATGAAGACGATGAAGTACTCAAAAGTCCACACCAATTTGAATCTCTAATGATCCCCAATTTAAAGGCGAGTCATTCTGAATCAATTCACTTATGAGAGTTTTAATGGTGAAGCTTGTATACTTGTATTAACGTTCTATTGCATTGCCAATAGAGTAATTAGAAAAATTAAATGTCTACTTTCTTTTCTTTAGCATATCTTTATTTCTGTGATGAAGCAAGTATACGATTTTATTACACTTTAGAAAAATATTTATCAAATGATACAAAATTATCTTTTGATAAGTAACCATGGAAAAATAATTTTGTCCAAAAGTAGGCACAAACAAAGATAATCTTATAAAAATTAATTATTACTCTATTTTCCAAAATATCAACTATGTTTGCTATACTGCTAGCATCCTTGCCATCATTCAAAAACCTCTTGACTATCTGGCTTGCTAGTTTTATAGCTAGACTAGTTATATTCTTGGCAATTCCTTTTAATGCCCTTGTTCACCCCAATTCGAACCCTTTCCTTTTGCTGGCTTTGCTTTCTACTGAACCTTAGCTGTAAGACAAACAACTTTGTCTTTTTCATTGTTAACCCCATTTCTTAGCTTTTCCTTGTTAGCCTACGAATTAGATGTTTGAGATAGGTGAATACTTCCCTTAACTTTTATCACTCCCTCTGCCACATAAGATTCTTTCACCAATTCAAACAAGTTAAGTTTAAATTGAATGAATGAACTTGACAAGGAATTCAGGATTATATCTTGTTGGATGTAAATATTAATATTCACATCCAAGATCTTCAGATGCCATAATCTATATGACATGCTTTTGAAACAATGATCGTTTAAACATCTTTTTGTGTCTAACATCAATCCGTGCCTAGTTGCATGACCCTATCTTTCAAACATTTATTTTACATACTACACCATTAATGTTACAGTACCCATGTTTCACATCTCATGCTTAAGAACGTTTGAAATTGAGATTAAAATACAACATTTAGTAAACTCATTTGACTTTTGTTACTGTTCATAATGGTCCTATGCATTAAATGCTAAAATTGATGGCCTTGGTTCAATAAGCGCATACTTGTATCCTTTATAGGTGAGCACAATGTCAAAACATGTAATCAGGACCAATGAGCTTGTTTCTTTTAAAATTGATTGCAGTGGGCTAACAATTATCACTATGAAATTGAAAAATAATAAAAGCAAGTTATGATGTGTATTTTATATTTTAGCAAGCAATCCAGTTATGGAATCCACATAAACCATATGATGATGCATGCAATGATGACTTTACTATCCACATGTGACTCCCCATCAGCAAGGTCGAAAAATGTGTTAGTATAAGTGAGAACAATTCTCAACTAACATATTTTTCTAGTACCTCTTGCTCGATATTGTTAATCGACCATTTTAATCTTTAGCCTCTAGGTCAATATAATAGAGCCCATCAGAGAGGCTAATATACAACCTAGTTAAATGTGTACCATTACTTAGATATTCAATAGGTAAGCAAGACACTCCACATCAACGTGGTCTTGCTTGATTTTCCCATACTTCAACCTTTCATGGAAGAGATCCAATCAGGTAAGAATTGTAATGACCCGGTGTTTCTAGATATTTTAAAAGTTAATTATATGATTAAATTATTTAGTATTTTATGTTATTATTATTTTATATGTGAACTATGTAATTAAATTATTTGGTGTTTTATTATTTCATATGTGAATGTGTAACAACTATTATGTTTTCATACCAACCATTTGATTCTACATATATACACATAAATCAATATATATATATATATATATATAATTTTGTACATGCATTTTTCAAAATTATAATAGGAATTATTTGTAATAAAGTCATATATATAGTTCGAAATTTATAAATATATATATATATATATATGTACATTTTCAAAATAAATATATATATAAAGTGTATATTCAAAAATATAGATAAATAGGATCATTTTTGCAA
This sequence comes from Petrea volubilis, assembly GCA_026212405.1. Lineage (NCBI taxonomy): Eukaryota > Viridiplantae > Streptophyta > Magnoliopsida > Lamiales > Verbenaceae > Petrea > Petrea volubilis. The sequence continues at coordinate 336,942 of CM047885.1, forward strand.
TATGGGATATTCAAGATAGAAAAGTGTTATTTTCATTCATTAAATCCTTGCTCTAGATAAAATCTTAGATAATATAAGAAATGATCATTAATTGTAGATTTTTATGAATTGTATGATACCTTAGACATAAAATAGATAAGAATAATACATTACAACACATATATATATAGATATATATATTAAGAAATTATTTTATGTATGACTAGAAATAGTTTTAAACAATACATATATGTTAAATATTTATCTACATGTATTTTCAAGAAATACAACTTATTAATTTGTTTGTAATAAAGCCATATGTATAAGAGTATATATATTTCGAAAATATAGCCATGTATATATATGTAATTTTTGAATTTATATGTATATATTATATAATAGGTCATAGTTTATCATATATACATATACTTATCCAAAAATATCATTTTCTCTTACCTCATGTCATTTTTTTCTAATAAATGTTCTTAAATACTAAGATCTTGATAAGATTCTTGATAAACATTACAAATTGGATAAATACAAAAATATCTTGAAATATATATCTATATAATTTCGAAATTAATATATATAAATATATAAGATTATAATTTTATTTCTTGAGGTATTGTTCATAATAAAAACGTTGGAATAATTATACAATGTATAAAAATATCCTAAAATATTTAAGGGGAGGGTTTTACCCTACCTATTGACAGGCCTAGTTGCTTGTAATATGTTTAATTCTTCACATATAAACACGCATAATTTCTTTTTTTTGTTAAATAAAAATATATACAGATATATAAAGCTAATATCGATGTGCTTATTCCAAGCCAAAAATATTTAACAATTTTTTTAATCTCTAAGCTCTGACATTGTGTGTTCCTTCAGCTCAGTCCCCATGTCTGCGAAAAGCCGAAAAGGTTCCACTGTTAGTGCTAACGTGGGCATTTAAATCATCTTTTATTTTGTAGAAAAAAATGCTTAATTTGATATCGGTGATTAAAGGCTTGACAAGTTCGATTTGTTAAGCATAAAAAATCAACTTAGATTAATACCAATTCCATTATATCACATTTGAAGCTCGATTTTATCAGTAAAAATAGAATAATGTATATTAAAGATATTACGCTGCCTGAATTGACTTAATTAAAGTTTGTTGGAGTAGACTAAGAGGGTGTTTGGCTAAGCTTATTTGAAATATTTTATAAATTCTTACATGGGTGTTTGCTTACGCTTATAAGCTCTTCAAAATATCTTATAAATTATTTGAGAGTTTATAAAATGGGGTAACTGTTTGACAAAAATTTTAGAAGCTCCACAAATAAAATATTTAAGAGCTTATAAGCTCTTTTTAAAAAAGTAAAGAGACTGGTAACTTATTTTTTAAAATCTGCCAAACTCTTTTATTTTTATCCAAATTAATTACAATATTATTATTACTAATATTTTATAAGCTATATCCCTTTTTATTTATCGAAACACTTTAATAATTTATTTTTAAGATAAGATCCAACATCTTATAAGCCCCTAAAATATCTTATAAGATGTAGGAGCTTATAAAATGTTTTAAATAAGCTTAGCCAAACAAGATATTTTAGAAGCTTATAAGATGTTGGATCTTATTTTAAAAATAAGCTATAATCTGTTTGGATAACTAAGATAGTGTGTAACTTATAAAATATTAGTAATTGTAAATTTGTAATTAATTTAGTTCAAAATATGGAGTTTGGTAGGATTTTAAAAAATAAGTTAACTCCTCCTTAGTTTCTAAAAAAAAAAACCTTGTAAACTCCTAAGCATCTTATTTTAAGAGCTTATAAGCTCCTTCGCCTAAATTTTGTCAAACACTCCACCACATCTTATAAGCTTTCAAATATCTTGTAAGATGTTTTAATTAACTTATAAGCTTAGCCAAACACCCTCTAAATTAATAAGGAAAACACACTAAAAAAAATCTTAAAATAAATTTTTGTATTTAGAAAACTCAAAAAATTATTTTTCAATCCTAAATAAACATCCTGGCTTTTTTTTTTTCTTATTTTAAAAAGTCCAATGGCTAAATTTTTACTTCATTTATAACCTTTTAGATATACGAAATTAACCAATTGACTTTTTCAATATAAAACTTTCGCTAAATTCCTTAACTGATTTTTATCAATCATGATTTTTTTAATAAGTTAGACTTTCAAAAAAATATATATATTTAAACTTTAAGATGTATATAAAAAACATACTAAATGTTTTCATAAAAAAAACATACTAAATTATATTTTCTTCACTTTTAAGAGATACAAATTGAAATTTTAATTGTTTTAAACTAAATAAAATAGAAATATTATATCCTCATAAATGAACTTTAATAACTGTATTTTCTTAAACGTAAATTAAAATATGTAAAAAATATTCTAATTATAATTAGACATTGAAAGAAACAGAAATGTAAGTTGTTCCGGAAAAGGGGTCACATTAATTAATGATTGGGCCCTTTTTAAACGTAAAAAAAATGGTGGAATGGATTTTTTTTGTATTGACAATTAATTCATTGATTTTTTTTTAGATATTAAAGTTAATTTAGAGTTTTAGTATTTTTTTCCCAATTAATAATTGAATTAAATTGCTTTAATCATAAAATCGGTTGTTACTTGTTATTTACCAATAAACAAATAAATAAATAAAATCGTTTGTTAGGGACAAATATATATATATATACATATATATATATATATTCATAAAAAGAAAACAAAATTGCTTGAAATATAGTACCTGAATTTTGCCATCAGACGTGCCAATGAGCAACATATCTTGAGTGGTATCAAGAGCCATGCAAAGAATTTTGGCAGTTGAATTAGTTTGAAGTGTTTCAACTCTATTGTACTTCTTTTTGCACCAAACTTCAATCACACCACCTTTGCAACCCAAATAGATTAGCTCTGAGCTTACGGCCATAGTCCTCACTTCCGACGTCGATGCCACTGATCCAACCATGTTGTAGTTTGAAGTGTTCCATATCTAATCAACAAACATTAGAAACATCGATTTTATATGTGTGGATAAGAACATATATTTATTTATCAAACAAAAAAATAAAAAAAAAATATGAACATACATATAATTTTGATAATTTCGGTAAGAAATTTATCAAAAAGTGAGGTCGAAAAATATTATTAGTTTTTGTGTGTGAATTTATACTAAATGGATTTACAGTACGAGTTAGGACGGATATTAATGTAAGAAGTTAGTTTCGCTGCAAAAAAAAGTAATATTAATGAAAAATATGAAAATTATAATATAAAAATTGTCACCAATAATTATATTATGTAACAATTACCTTCTATTTGTGGCCAATTAAATTTATAGTGAATAACTTTTATTTTATCACTATATCTCTCAATTGTGACAAAAATTAACATTTTAATTGTCACCATTGACATACCTCAAGCGACAACTTGGCGACAAGAAAAGTTGCCACTATAATTTTGCAATAAGTTTTCATTCCCGCTAAATTGTCGCCAAAGTTCTATCACTGATTACTAATAGCGACAACTTAGACACACTTTCGTCACCACTGACATTGTGCAAATTAGATTTTGCGACGAAATAATTTATTTTGTCACTGAATGTATCTGATTAGTAATAACTTTTACATTATCACTTATTATATTGTTAACAATTTACTCATTTTCTTGTACTGTGTCTTTTGAAATGAATGAATATTTTGGTCATTTCTTATTGAAAACTGGGAATAGAGTCCCAGTACCAATTTTAGTGTGCTAATACCAATTCCCTAATTTAACTATTTTGAGTTTTTTTTTTTTTTATGGGTTCACTAATGACAAGGAAATTGGGGGCTTGTTTTCCAGACAAACAATACCTTGACATTAGCTCCATCAACTGAAGGGCCTGCAGCATAAATTAGTCCATCATGAACTTGAAGTGCAGATATAGGATATGCTTTTGTTAGCAGTTTCCTGGAGCCACTCTGTATATTTCCAATTGTCCCTGTCACCAAATCAATTTCCTGCAAAATCAGCCAAATATGGTACATGTTATTTTAATTTTTGAGTATGTATTAATTTGATGGAATCAAGAAAATAGTACTAATGTTTTATGTTTCTGGTACCTGAATGCTACTATCTTGGCATCCACAGTATAGTTTTCCTTGTACAAGAGCCAAACGTTTGACATACTTCTGTTGATTCACTAGTTTAGAGGATCCATTCCATGAGTGTACCTGAAATAAACATGGGCCCCACATGAATATTAAGAGGCTTTTTGGAAAAAAATTATTAAATTAAATATTTTTAAAACCTTTTTTTTTTCAATAGTTCAAGATTATGTCGAATGTCTTATTTTGATATAATTAGCTCGATACACCTTATAATATCAACCGAAACATCGCACACATACTCTCACCCAAAGGTAGAGGGGAGAGGAAAATAGAGTTTGAATGCATGATATCAATAGTGTCAGGTTTAAATCCCCACCACCAAACTACAAACCTAGTGGCGAGTATGTTGAATGTGTGATTTTGCATTTTCAAGTGAAGAAAATCTAAAAGTAATAGCAATTTCAAGTTTTTTTCATTTTTTTTTTCTAACGTAATAACATCTAGTAATTTGTAGTAGTTAATCCCTTGTCTTAAAATTTGAAAAGTAAGTATCTAAAAAAGCAAAAGCCCTTGCAAACACCCCAACAGTCGAAAGCAAACCATAATGGGCTACTGGGATCTTCCAATACGAGTCTCGTGTGCATATACTGATGAGTGTAATAAAAAATTTAGCACTATTTCCTTAACAAGATTCGGAGAAGCAGTAGAAGTGAAAAAAAAAAAAAAAAAATGCAGTACAATTTTTTCTTACCTTGACACCTGCTCCCTGAGGGATATAGCATGCCATACTATTAGCAACAACCATGTTACTTATGTGATCCTTCATCTCCTCAACTTGTTCACAATAAATTCCTTCCTCATGTACTGACCAAACCTGCCAATAGTTTTGCAAACTTTTTAGCCATGCAAAAAAAAAATCAAACTCAACAACTTGACAAAAACATAATAATAAGCGATAATTATCAAAAAAATAAGGAACCCTGAGATTTATTCATATTACAAGAAAACCCTCTATATATTGAAATTATAGTTACGTGCTACCGGCCTTGAGGGTTGCTTCCCTCTTACAAATAGTAGCAGGTGTTAATTGCTCATTTGCACAATTTGTTATTGTCAGGGGGTAATCGTAATTTCAATAGATAGAGAGGTTTTTCTGTATTGAGGCGACTTTAGGGGACTTTTGGCAATTATCGCTGATAATATCAACATCACAATTTGTACCCGCACAGTCCTATCAAGTGATCCGCTGTAGAATTTGTCCGATGAATGCAGCACGGACAAGCTAGTAACAGGTTTTGTGTGTTCGCGTACTTCTTGGAAAAGTTGTAGCTCGGAACCTCCGCAATTCCATACCTTTATAGTTCCATCCGAATGGCCGGAGAAAATTTTGCCTTTGAAGCAAGTTATTGTGAGAACTTCTCCATTCACACTGCAATCTTCTTGACTTAATTCCTTGTGATTCCATATATCCTGCAAATTAAATCCCATGTAGATTATTAAGGCTTGCTGTATATCTTGTGAAAGAAAAAATTAGTGAAATCGGGAAAAAATAAATGAAAAAAACTTACGGCACTGTTGTCATGCTCTTCTGAGAATACTTTTAGCATCTCAAATGCCATACTCGAGGATTTCTTGAGCTCCCTCAAGCCTTTTAGGATATCCTTCATGTGACTGGATAGGTCTTGCAATCCTTCTGATAATTTGCAATTGAGGATCAAATTTTAATTCATGATATGTTCACTATTATATAGGGATAATTACACCTACAACCCCGAGGTTTAGTGTGAATACACTTAGACCCTCTGAGGTTTGCTTAATTACACAAAACACCCTTGCTGTAAATTTTTTCTGTAGGTCCAACTGTAAGACAAAAGTTGGCAGTAGGGGTGATTTCTGTAATTATGCAAATCTTAAGGGTTGCAAATTATCCACACCATAGCTCAAGGGGTCCAGGTGTAATTTTCCCTTATATGTATGTGTATAGCCCACCTACCGGGGTCAAGAATGAAGCTGTTGAGTGCAAGCATGGAGAGGGCTCTATCTTCGACATTCTCCTCAGATTTGAAAATCGAGATGAAGTGCTTGAGCAAACAAACACGAGCTGCTCCTCTAATTCCCGTGTCCGGGAGAATGGAGAGCATGTATATGAGCCAAGTTGCTGCCATGAAGCACACCGAACGTAACTCCTCATCTTTACTCTTTAGGCCTTCAGCCAGAGCCTCAAAAAGTAGCCCGAATTCATGGCTTACAAGAACAAAGGCCACTTTTCTTTCCCACTCTTCAGCAGCTTTCTCGTCTTCCTGCTCAGTTAGGAGAACCAAAGAATTCAAGCATCATTGTTAGTATTAATGGCACAACTAGGATCCTTAGATTTAAAATCCTTTGTGAAATATAGCAAAAAGACAGATGTTGATTTTGAATCAAAAGAGAGATTTCAAGAAATGACAGATCATAACAGTACTAAAAACAGATGTTTATTGAAACAACACTAAGTGTTAGTATAGGTGGATATTGTGACATTTTAGATTTTAAGACACTATCCAAGAGCGAAACACAATTTAGTGTCCCAACAGCTTACTTTTGACGTTTAAAAGTGTCAAAAAAAATTACATTTTAGTGGACGTTTAGTGTACTTTGTTGAGACAGTTTTTCAAAATATCACATTATATGTGTTTAAGTTATGTCTGTTTTTAAGTAGGGTAATGGGCCTAAAGCATAGATGATAGTAACAAATGACAAAATATCAAGGATCCTAGTGACGACATAATAAGTTTCGAAAAAGTAAAGGCTTTCAAGTACCAAAGTTACGAACCAAAGTTTGCTGCAAAAGATGAGAAGCTAACCATGGTGTCTTGAGATTCAGCAGATGTCTTAATATAACGCTGTTCCTTTCGCATAAAGGCTCGATAACTCCTGTCAAGACCAGTACGTTTTAGGAGAATGGCCCTGGAAAGAGACTTCCCTGAATAAGAGAACCTTCCTTGCAGGGACAAAACTGTCTCTGCAGCACAAATTTGAGCAACTGGGAGCTCCGAATTTCTGAGACATGAAATGAGAGTATCTATGGCCTCTTCGCGATATATGCTCATCTTTCTTGGTTCATCCTGGAAAGATAGATTATCACCAGTTAAAGTACCTTCCTCTCTCTCTCTCTCTCATAGATTATCACCAGTTAAAGTACCTTCCTCTCTCTCTCTCTCTCTCTCTCACACACACACACACACACAGAGATATATATATATATACATATACAGAGGTCAAGAGGTTCGTACAGACAGTCACAAGAGCCCCTCTGAGATTGTCAAATTACAAAGTCCTCCAGTAAGTTTTATAATAACACTGACACCCCCTCTAAGTTTAACCATTTAACAAATGTTATCTTCCATTACAGTTTTGCAAACTTTCGGAAGAGAATATCATCTAAACACTTTGTCTAAACTTGTAAGACTAGTTTTAAAAGACTTCCAACTGAGGAAGTAGAATTATTCGAGGTGTTTTAAGTGAGAAAAAGATGAGGGTTTTTTTATACTGTTTTGAATGTGGGAACAAAAAGAAAGAATTTTTTTTTTTTTTCAATGAATTGAGGGGAATATATATGTTTCGAGAAAAAGTAGAATTTTTAGTTTCTTTTTTTTTTTTTTCAAATACTATTAATCTTGGGCAATTTGGACTCTTTGCATTTCTAGTCTAGGTTTATCAATTACGCAAAAATAATAAATATACATGTCACACGTTCTAAAAATTCATTCTTGTCCCCTGCTAAAATTGTGGCTCCATTTCTAGACATGGAGAATAGAGAAGTACCAGAAGATCAAGTTGCAGAAGTAAACCAGCCACAATAGGTGACTGATCCTGAGGAGCATTCTGTAGATATATAAGAAGTGTATGCATTGTACTAAAAGTACCCTCATCCTTCAAAATATGCAACATTTGCACATTCAAATTCCTCCTACAGAATTCAAACAGATCACTTCATCAGAACTACATAACTAAAAACTAATATAGATGTAAGAGGCTTTAACTTGTACCTGTTCAGTTTAACTAGCTCGAATAGGAAATGAACTATCTCGAACCGCTCTCCGTCACTCGCTCCCACGAACACATTCAAAACAGAGGCTAAGTCGGCTTTCTCAGCGATTATATTCCTACACTTGCCGTCCTCTATCATGCATCTCAACAATACACTCACGGCAGCCATCCTTTCCTCGTCTTCTTCACCTTTTAAACTAACTACAATCTTCTCGATTGCTATGGTCAAAAGAATACTTTTCACAATCTCCATGAGACGAGCTTCATCAGAACTTCGAACAATACGACCTAGAAGAATCAAAGCGGCCGTTCTTGGCTTCACGCATGTTTTCTTCAAATCATCATCATCAGCACCATCACCATCATTACCTAGCATTTTCAAGAGACTGTCAGCCAAATCCATTTCTATTAGGCTCGCCCCGGAAGGCTTCAAGAGATGAACCAAGACAATAGCCTCTGACAAGCCTTTCTTGAAGAGCTCAACAATGCACTCGACATCTGAGTCGACTCTGGTCAACGTTTGGATGACGCTATCGTCTTTCCATCCGAGCTCGGTCAGGAGAAGTATACTGGCTCTCAAGACATGTCTGTCCGGAGAATTGAATAGTATCTCCACAAAACCGTTGATAACGGGCGGTTTCACGAGCATGGACTGCATGATCTCCATCTCTGTCTTCCCCTCCCGCATCCACAACCGCTCGATCTTGAGCACAGCTAATTCAGCCTCTCTCAAAATTTCTGAGGTGCATAGGTCCGTGATTGCATGCCTCAGCTCGCTCATGGTGACATCGATGGCGGCCTGGCTTATGACGCTGTTAGGAGAAACGGACCTGGTCGTCGTTGTCGGTCTGAATCTATTCTGTTGGAAAAGTGATTCGGCTTGACTCGGATTTTGTTCTAGCCAACTCGCGATGAGCCGTTTAAGCACGTAGTTCGTTTTCGGGAGCTGAGTGCTTTGCAGGGTCTGGCGAGTTATGGGACAAGTCGAACTTCCCCTGTCTAGCCATTCTTGAATCGCTCTTCTTTCGTACGTCTGGCCCGTCTCGAGCGTCACCGGATCATCGAATATTTGTGTTGTTATGGGACATACAAAGTCCTTCGGCGGCGTACTTTTTACTCCTCCACCGGGAAATTTGTCACTGTTTTCCATGAAATGATCTGGAAAACTGATGCATCACGAGATAATCAATTAAATACATATTTTTCAATTATTGTACCACTACTACTAGGAAAAAGAAATACTGGCACTAATGGCCAAACAGAAGCATAAATCATACGGCAGCAAACATTCTTTTATTCTCCACACATTACACATTCTCACAACCCACTGCCAAAATATATTTTTTCCAAAATACCGTCTTCGAAAGTACCAAAACACTACTCCCTTTTTAAGTTCTTGAAAAAAATCGTTACCGGCTCGATTGTTCTGCAAAAAGAGGCTGCTTTTGTTTGATCTTAGGTTGGCTCTGTTTGGACAATGCCACTTGCTTGATCTTCTCCTACAAGAAAATAAGCAAAATCCTTTTAAAAATGACTAAAAATAAATAATTAGCTTCGGTTTTTCAGAATACATAGGGAGTATCTGTATTCTTTTTTTTTTTTCATTGTTTCTATCGAATTCACCTTTTGTTCAGCTTCAGAATCTGAGGAAGAATAATCACTCAAGTTGTCATGGATTTTAGCAGCAAAATCATTATGTGTCGATCTTTCTGAGGATGTTTGATTTGTGATGTGTTTTGGAGAGACTCTTTCAGGAAAGAAAGATGGATACTTGGATAGGGTCTTGGTCCCTGCTGTTGCTGCTCAATTCAACTGATTTATCTTCTTCAGCCCATATTGGCTGCAAACAAGATCAAAAGAAGAAAAAAGAATATCATTCTTTTATCTTTTTTTTAAGAAGTTGAGTGATTCAAAACAGTTACAAAATGTAAAGAAGCTCATAAATTAGTTTTATCCCAAGTTCAATTATTAATTCTCTGGACGAACTACTTCAAAGAGTGGGAATTTTATTAAAAAAAGAAAAGAAAAGAAAAGAAAAGAAAAGAAAAATATAGACCCATTTTCACAAAATATCACGTGATATATGAAACTTTACAAATACCTCACTAATGTTCGATTTTAAATTACAGGTACCCTTTAACACGACGAGGAATTTCTAATTCGAGACCAAGTACTATAGGATATTGGTAATTTTTTCACATTGTGAGGTTTATTTTGGAAACGTTCTGTGAGATCTTAGGGAGAGTTTTTTTGTAAATTAACAAAACAAGGAAAAAAAAAAAAAAGATATTTCTTTTGTTTGCTTGGTACTTGTCTTAATCCGGACGGTATCCCCTACCCCAATCTGCCGATAATTAACATAATTAAACAATCTGCCGATAAGCAAATCTTGAAGGTTTACACGTGTCATGAATCTAGAGTATGGAGCATGAGATGGGGCATCATTTTGGGGTAGGGGATCCCGTCCGGTCTTAATCCGGTCAAAAATAGCAGTGGAATTTTTCTTTGTCGTTAATGGTTTTCAATTCCTCTTGACATTGTCAAAGATGAAATTTTGGGCAAGTAGAAGAGATACAAACAAAAAGCAGTATATTTTTAAAAGCTTTAATATTTATAAGTTTCAAAACGAATATTTGTAGAATGAAGACCCCGGCGGAGTATGGACAAAGAACATCTCAGCAGGAGAATTGAATGGTTCTACAAAATTGAAAGCCTACCTAATATATATATATATATATATATATATATATGGACACACACACACACACACTTAGTCCTAGTGGTATAAAAAAAAATTGCGAATCCCAATTTCCGAAATTACCACCTCTGCTTTTAATAGGGTAATAATGATAATCCCAGACAAACTTGAGTTCCTATTTAATGACTACACCCATGGCAGATTCTGAAATAAGAGATATTACATTGTCTAGGGTACTTTAAAATTATTGGGGTTAATTATATTCTACACTCCTAATTTATAGTTATATTGTATTTATCACGTAACTTAAATTACAAAATGTAATCAATCAATTAACATCTTATAATGGTAGTAGAAGAACTTAATAAGCCCCTAATATAATTTAAGGATGGATTTGTTACATTTTGTATTCAAGAGAGTAAATATGATATAAGGCATAATTTTGAGGTGCAAATTGTAATATAACACAAAATCATTTGGTCTTTGAAGAATTGGTCAAGCAATTATGATATAAAATTCAACAGTTACTTCTACACCTTGGATTGCTCTGTTTCTGACATGAATTCAGCACGATGGGGACCATACGTGTGAATGGGGAGACTAAATGTATTAATAGTTCTTGTGAGGCACATGATGGAAAATGCTTAAATATACTCGCATGTCAAATATAAAAAGGCATGGATGAAAACATGCCAGTATAGTGTGGAACCAACTGTTAGATATATTTTAATCTGTATCGTTGAGCGTTTGACATTGAATGTATAAAAACATTTTTCGATATAGGATTAAATGTGCAATTATGATAGTTAATATATAAATCAAATCTGTCATGCATGGTACTTAAAAGGGACCAAAACGTAATTTTGATATATACCACAAGGTGAATAAACATCAGAAAGTATGGAAGAAATATCTAGCAAATGAAATAAAAGAATTGGCCGATCAAGTCTGCATGAATTCAAATGAAACAATGCTCCTGTGTGGTTTATATTATTAGTCGTTTTAACATTAATTTTTCCACATTTTATTAAAATAAGAGAATATTTAATGCGTTTTTTACCCTCCAAATTTACCCTCACGCAACCCTTTAAGTATTAACACGAACATTTAATGAGGTCAAATTAGTCAAGTAGATTATAAAAATTTTAACAATTAATTTTTTTTCTTAATATGCCTATCATGACCTTAAACGACTATTATTACTAGCAGAGAGGGCACAATGGATGCGTGTGCAAAATAAAAATGAGATATAATTTAATTACCTATTTAAATTTTAATAGTATAAAGTCAAATATTCATTAAATTGTTTATATGAAGTACACATTTAAATTGTTTTAATATATTTATTAAATTTATGATAAGTAAAAAACGAAATCTAAAATAAGATAAATAAAAAAATGAAGGTGAGATGAGAGGAAAAAAAAGAGTAAAAGACGGTTAAAACACGTGTAGAAAGAGAGAGAAAATAAGTGGGATAGCGATTAGATACCAGACCAAAGACACCAAATGATAGTTATTACACACCTCCCCCACTTTATATGTAGTATATATATTATTATAAAATTAGTAGATGTATTATAAACAGAAGGAAGAAAATAAAAAATAAAAATAAAAATGAAAGATAAATTCAAGAAAATTAAGTATTACATTATACCGTCTGTTATTCGACCCGAATGATTTTTGGCTTTTGATCATCTTCTCTTTATCGCTAGAAACAACCTTATAATCACCAGTACCACTTCGACTCCTTTGCAGCACTATTCTTGGAGGCACAACACTCAACGCATCATCACCATCTTTGCTCTGCAAAACATCCTTAAAATACTCTACAAATATCCTACAATTTTCGTCGAGCAAATCCTCGTAATCCCTCTCCAAATCCTTGAGCTTTGAAGCTTGATCACCGCTCATTTTCGACAGCAGCATTATACGATCATCATCGCTGTTGCAAAAATTAATATGCGATCTTTGCTCGTTGTACCATTCGATTATCGGATTAAAATGTACAAGAAATAGTTCTTGGAACAAAAATGGTGCAATTTCTAGTCTTGCCAACGAGGGGTCTAAGTGAAATATATCGAGGAGGTTGAGGGCGGCCTCGGCCGGGCGGTGGTGGAGGTGGTAAATGAGAGATAAAAGGAAGGACGAAAACTGGTTTTTGGAGATGGAGAGGAGGATCTTCTCGGCGAGGAGGAGGGAGGAGGGGCTGCTGGCGGAGACCGCGGTTTCGAGGGTTTGGGAGGCAAAGTTGAGGGGCTTGGTGAGGGCCGCGGGGAGGCGGTGGAGGAAGGAGGAGGAGAGGTGGTGGCGGAGGTTGGGTTGGGAGAGGATTGACAAGAGGAAGGTGGTGGTGTGGTGGAGGATTTCGGCGGCGGTGGTGGTGGACATGGCGGTGGTAGGGTTTGGAGAGGGTTTCGTTTTTTTTTTTTCTTTGGTTTGTTTAGGGGAGAGGGTTTTGAGATGTGGAGATGGGGGACGGCAGGTTTTGACGTTTATGTGTTGTTTGTTGTGGCGCCAAATGTGTTGGGATTATGGCCTTCGAGTTGTGTGGAAGACTGATTAAACAAAAGAGGAAATTTGATTAGATTATATGTATATGTGTGTATGTATATATTTTAGATTTTAGATATTAAAAATTTTGGATTGATATTAATTAAAAAAAAAAAGAAGATTCTAGCCTTTATTTGGGTTTATTATATGAACGCTAAATGTATGTAATTAAAAAAAGAAAAAAAAATACTGTATGTGCATGACAAAGAATTAAATGAGAATCACTACATAAGAAAATGAGTAAAAATTTGCAACAATAAAACAAATGATAATGAAAAAATTATTTTTAATTATGTATATTTAGTGGTAATAAATTTATGTTGTCATAAAATATAATTTGCACATTGTCAATGATGATAACTTAATGTAAAAATATGACAACATAGTATAAAATTGACAATTAATGACATACTTATTGTGACAACTTAGTGTCAATGGAATCTTATCATAAAATCCTAATGACAATTTTTGTTGTCACAAAATTGTCACTATAGATGTGTCAATAATTGTCAATGGTAATAACTAAAATATTAATTCTTCAATTTGGATATTCTGTTACATAATCGTGTTACATCCTCTATTACACTCATCAATACACGCCACACATATTGGTGAACGGTCGAGATAAGGAAAGAGAATCTTTATATTTTTTGTCATATCATCAGTTTTTCTCTTTCCTTATCTCAATCGCTCATCAATACACGTGGCGTATATTGATGAGTGTAATAGAAGATGTAACACGATTATATAATAGAAGATTCGAACTGTTAATTCTTATCACCATTAAATGTTATTGTGGCTAAAAATTGTTGTAACTAAATAATCTTAATTAGTGACAAAATAAAAAGTATTGTCATTTATTTAATACAATTATTGATAATAACTTTTATAATATTATTTCTAAATCTTGTCAATAATATTATTTTTTTTAGTGAATATAAAAATTATTATTATAACATGGTTAAGTGACCGTTCCACTAATAATATCTATTTGGTGACCTTATTTTTTATCGTCACGATATCGCTAATCAACAATGACAAAAATTATTTGTATTAAATTATCGCTATTTATAATTAGCAATATCGCCATAACAATTTGATGTCAGCAAAAAAAAAATGCATTGATATCTAATGGTTTGTGATTATGTTCTTCTTTCTTTTGGGTGAGTAGGTTCGCATGTACGACTGCTATGGTTAATGATGACAATTTAGGTACATTTTCATCATTATTGGTCTTTTGAAAATTATTCGTGTGATAAAATAATTTCTTTCATCAAATAATAAATAATTGATGACAATATTGATTTGCTTGTAAATTTAAAGCGGATAATCTAACATAAAATAGAGAATCATAAATCAAAATAGAGACCAAAGGTTGGTTGCAACGTTTTAGCGTTCTACTTGGGGCAAATTACGTCTATATCTCTTGATTTATGTTATAATTACAATTTTTTTTAATTTTAAAATTTATAAATACCTCCTCGATTTTTGGAATTTTATTATAAACATTAATAGATATATATTCAAAAGATAACTTTCCTACAACCGTAGTTGTCAATCCAGCTAGCAAAAGATGCGTATCTTTGAATCCCTGAATCAAATTTTTTTTTTTAATTCCTTCAACCTTCGCAAAACAATTTCACTTTATATCACCACAATCACCATTGAGTATCATTACTTATAATTCGACACCGCTACTGCTTGTTTACTGAAATTGATTTCATATATAACTTCTACATTTTGTACTTGTGAAAACCATATGAATCTCACCTTAAAATTTAACCAAAATTAATAAAAATACAACTGACAATTATATCCTCCCTTGATGAATGATGAATTTTGTTAAGTTGATACATACTTCTATGAGTATTTGTAATTTTTAAAACCAGAAAAACTAATTTGTAATTATTCCATCTAACTTAAAAGCATTTTATAATTTATTGGCTCGTATTCAAAAATTAGAAAGGGTCTGGTTTGTGAGGAAATACCTTTTAAGAACTAAACTAGAATTACAATTTTTTTTTTTAAATAAAATTCTGAATCCTAAACCTTTTTATTAAACTCTCATTCTTCACTGTGGCAGGGCCCGCTTGCTATATTTCCAATCTTGACCTTCTCTGCCGCCCTCGATCGCCGGCCTTCGGCTGCTTTCAAGTCCAAAGTGTAAAATCACACTATCCAAATATTATTTTTAGTACGTAATGCTCTCAACTTGTTTACTTTTCTTGCCAAACCACGAACATTTTAGTTAATTAGTTTGAAGATATTTTAGATAAATACAAAATAAGAAGAGAGATTATCATTTTTATTTAATTATTATTGGCCCGTATTTCTTGAGACATCCCAATATATGATCCTACTTTCTAAAACGGATTTCCCTTTATCCAAAATTACGGTGACAATCCAAATAACTGTGGCACCATTAATTTTCAAGCGTTGGTAGTTGAAGACATTAACTTCGAAAATATAAGAAATTTTCTTCTTTATCAAATTTTATTTTATGTTAAAACTGATAAGAGAGTGAGTTTAAGAGAGAAGTTTGGAAGAGAAATGGGGAAAACTTTGTATCTGTATGTTGCCAGCTACCACTTACACAAATAATTACGGACTTGCTTTTATATACAAGTTTGGGAAAATGGAAAAACTTGGCTATATGCTAGTGCACCATAACTAACTACACTACATTCTGTACAACTAAGTGACTTCTAAATATCTAACTATCCCAATAATTGCATTCACACTCCTCTCAAGTTGTCGCTTGGAGCAACAACATGAAACTCAACTTGGACGTACAACATAGTTCGGAGAAGAGCTTTGGCTAACCCCTTGGTGAAAAAATCAACCAATTGATTTTTAGAAGAAACATGAGATGGCAGAATGAACCCCTCCTTGCATTGATTAATTGTGCACAATTTGACAATCAATGTCGATCTG
This sequence comes from Petrea volubilis, assembly GCA_026212405.1. Lineage (NCBI taxonomy): Eukaryota > Viridiplantae > Streptophyta > Magnoliopsida > Lamiales > Verbenaceae > Petrea > Petrea volubilis. Next base: position 353,243 of record CM047885.1, read on the forward strand.
CTTCGTGCGCTCATGCAAAACAGGGTTCTCAGTAATCTGAATTGTTGCTTGGTTGTCATACCATAAAGGGATGGGAAGCCGCAAAGTGAGCTGAAAATCTTTCTACACATAAGAAATCCACCATAGTTCACAAATAGTGCTTGCAAGACTACAACACAATTTCTCATGTCTATTGCATTAGAAGACAAGAAAAATAATAAAAATTAAATTTTAAAAATTAAATAAAACAATGTGGGTACAACCTCTAATTGGTCCTCTAATTCTTCCTTCAAAAATTTGAAACTTGAAGATTCAAATGTTTCTCGAGTGGGTTTGGTGGTTTGATCTTCTTGAAACTTGATTTGATATTCAATAACACAATTTGTAGCCTTCATAGCTTGATTACGAATCAAATGCCAAGATTTTTGATGAACGCCTTGAACATCGTTGACTTGACTTGATGTATGTTTGGAAAGAATGCCGATTTGATGGATTAGCATCTTGTCTGCAGATCGAACGCCTTGATTTGGTTGATCTTTGTAAAGAATGCCGGGAACTTTGCCTTGATTGTTGTTTATTTGACTTGGAAAAATGTTGATTCGCTAGCTTCGCACCTTGATTGCGGATTAAATGCCTGGATTTGATGATCTTCAAGAAGAACAACGAGAAGTTCGACTTGATCACTTCAAATCTTCTTGAGAGAATTGCGGGATTTCCTTCGCTTCTCTTGCTTTAAAGACTTCTTGTGCTTCGATGTGTATTTGGCTTGTAGAGAAGATCCCTATTTATAGGTGTAGGGAAGAGTTTCTTGCCAAGTTTATGTGATGATGTGGTGCAATTAGATTGGCCGGCATGTATTTGCTAGTTGTTCATTTTCATAATGAAAACATGTGATTCGAATTGCCGAAATAATAATATCTAACTTTCCTTTATTTGCAAGATATCATTTTTCGTTGCCAAAAGAATAATATCTAGCTTATTTGTTTGCAAGATATTATATTTATTACCAAAACAATAATATCTAGTCTATTTGTCTGCAAGATAGTATTTTTATTGCCAGACATGAAAATATTTGATTTAATCACCAATTAAATATTTTATATAATTTTGGAATATAATTTGAAAATTTCCAAAATATAAATAAAAATAAAACTGATTATTTTTTAAAAGAAATATTACATGTCAATTTATATTTGGCATAAAATTTCAATGTCTACAAATTGCCCCATCAAGACGTGTTTACGTTTATTTGTTTTAATAGATGAAGACAAGTAAATGAGTCTTGAAATCATTTCTTGGGAAAGTTAATCCAAAGCATCAATTTGAACTTAGATAATTTAAACTCATATCAAGGAGCCTTCATATGAGTTTGTAGATAGTTTATACTCTTATCATGGAGTTCTTTGACATCAATTTGTAGATAGTTTAAACTTGTATCAAGAAGCCTTCCTGTGAATTTGTATACAGTTTATACTCGTATCAAGGGGTACTCAGACACCAATTTGTAGAGAGTTTAAATTCGTATCAAGGAGCCTTCATTTGAATTTATAGATAGCTTATACTCGTATCAAGGAGTACTCAAACATCAATTTGTAGATAGTTTAAACTCATCAAGGACCCTTCTTTTGAATTTATAGATAGTTTATACTCGTTTAAAGAGTACTCAAACATCAATTTGTAGATAGTTTAAACTCGTATCAAGGAGCCTTCATTTGAATTTGTAGATCGTTTATACTCGTATCAAGGAGCCTTCATTCGAATTTGTCGATAGTTTATACTAGTATCAAGGAGCCTTCACTTGAATTTGTAGATAGTTTATACTCGTATCAAGGAGTACTCAGAAATCAATTTGTAGATAGTTTAAACTCATGTGAGGAGCCTTCTTTTTGAATTTGAATTTGTAGATAGTTTATACTCGTGTCAATAAGTCATTACTTGAATTTGCATATAGTTTATACTCGTATCAAGGAGTCATCCCTTGAATTTGTAGATAGTTTATACTTGTATCAAGGAGTCATCACTTGAATTTGCAGATAGTTTATACTCGTATCAATGAGTCTTCACTTCTATTTTTAGATAGTTTATACTCGTATCAAGGAGTTATCACTTGAATTTGCAGATAATTTATACTCGTATCAATGAGTCATACTTGAATTTATTTTTTTTAATTTTAGACAGCTTATGCTCGTATCAAGGAGCACTTGTCTTGCTTCTTGTTGAAACTGCTCTGTGGCTTGGAGCCTAGCAACATATCTGCATTGGTAAAGGACATTTTGGACATATCAACTATATCGTTAAGATGATCCTTCTTAGCAAAAAATTCTTCTCCACTCGTCATATTGCATGCTTCATGACTTTGCTTAAGCATCCTTGTTGCAGATTTCGTTATGGCCATGTTTGTTGCAGCATTGTTTTATTCTAGCGAGATTTTTCCTTGCTGAGCCACTTGCATCACTTTATCTTTGAATACGAAGCAATCAAGAATTGAGTGTCCTGCCAAGCGGTGGTATTTGCAGTACTTTGGATTACCAGTCCTTCTAGCTTCATTGGGCCTCTTCATTTTAGGCAATTCATTAAGGTTTGCATCTAGTAGATAATCAAATATGCCAGAGATATTTGAATTGAAGAACGAATACTCTTTGGCTTGCATCTCTTTCAGAGTCAATTTGCTCTATCTTCTTTCTTGATTGGCATTCCTCTTTTCATCGACCTTATCATTCTTCTAAATTTGATAGGTGTTGTGTATGCTGCCATGGCTTCTTTATTTTGAGTTTGAAGAAAAGACATGCCCCCTTTGTTGACTTCTTATCTGTCTTGGAATTTTTGAGGTTCTTGGATGAGTGGCCCTTCAACTCCACTTGCAAAGATGCTCAACTCCATGCCATGGGCTCTAGTAGCTAAATCTTAAAACGTCCTAGGTTGGATCCCCTAAAGGATGTACCGGAGGCCCCAATGCATTCCTTGGATGCACATCTCTATAGCTGAAGTTTCAGATAATCGATCTTTACAGTTGAGGCTCAAATTTCTCCAACGGTTCATGTAGTTAACGAAGGGCTCTTCTTTCCACTGGAGGGAGTTAGTGAGTTCAATCATACTTACTATCCATTGGGTACTATAAAAGCGGTTGAAGAATTTATGCTTGAGTTGCCCCCAACTATCAAATGAACTTAGCTCTATGTCAGTATATTAGTCAAATGTGTTTCCCTTCAATGATCGGGTAAACTGTTTGACCAAGTGTTCTCCGTAGGTTCTGGCATTGTTGCATGTCTCAATGAAGTGGGGCATGTGTTGCTTCAGGTTACCTTTGCCTTTGAATTGCTAAAACTTGGGAGGTTGATGGCTAGCTGGCATTTTCAAGTTATCAAACCTATGGGTGTATGGCTTAACTTATGACATAGTTGACTTAGAGCATTCGTTGAACTTGTCCTCGAGGGTTACCACGATAAACTCCTTGAGTTGGTCCATGCGAATGAGTCCATTCGATGAGATTTGCAACTCCTGAGCTAAGGACTTTCCTTTTTGGCTTGCTTGTTGCTTCGCAGATGTTTCAGCTTCAGCTTGAGCTTCAGGTTGCTTTTCTATGGCGCGGTTGTCATCGGCATGGTCAACTTAATTCATCAACTTTGAGATCTTGGAGTCTTGTTCTTGAACATGCTGGGTGAGTCCTTCAATGGCCTTTGTCAAGCTTGCAACTTGTTCCTACAATGTTGTTGCGCTTGTTACCATGGCGTATGCTATGCTTGAAGAGCTTGCTGTTGAACGAGGAGTGGATGGTATGGACTCATATTCATTATCTTCCTTTGACTTGGCAAAATGTGGTGGATTTTCTTAGGATCTTCAAGTGACTAGACCATAGAAGATATGTGTGGGTTCTTGGACATATTGCTTGCGGTGAAGCTAAAACTATCAACTACAGCATTTGAAAATTGTGATGTTGCGATCTCGGACTTTGTGTTGTTGTAGGTGATCACTTGATGTTGGAAAAACTTCTTGATGTTTGAAAAACTTCTTTATGAAAGGGCAAGATGAGCGATAGAGATGGTCCCACTGGGCGTGCCAAAAATTTGTATTGTTTTGGCAACAAAAAATAATAATGTCTAGTCTATTTGTTTGCAAGATATTATTATTATTGCCAAACATGAAAATATTCAATTTAATCACCAATTAAATATTTTATTTAATTTTGGAATATAATCTGAAAGTTTCCAAAATATAAATTAAAATATAATTGATTATTTTTTAAAAGAAATATTACACTTGTCAATTTATATTCGACATAAAATTTCAATGTCTACAAAGACTAACATATTCAGCTTCACATGATGATCTTGACACCATAGATTGGTTTTTAGTTTTCTAGGAAATAAGAGCACCCCACAAAATGACACAATAACATGTTGTAGACTTTCTAGGGATAGAACAAGTGGCCCAATTGACATCTAAATATGGCTGGAGTTAAAGATCATTTTTTTTTGTGGGGCAAAAAAGACCTGCAGAGGGACAACCCTTGAGATAGTGTAAGACATGATTGGTTGCGTCCCAATGAGCTTGTGTAGGTTTTGTGACAAATTGATTGAGTTACTATACAGAAAAAGAGATATCCGGCCTAGAGTGGTTCAAGTATAGAAATCTTCCAATTAACCTTCTGTATTACTCAAGAAGGACTATTATCTTCATGAAACCTATATCCCTAAGGTAAAAAAGTACCAACTGCCTTAGCATCATCAAACTTGTATCATTGGTTGTAAAATCCTTATTCCATTGCCTTGAAGCCTGCTTAAGTCCATATAGTGACCTTTTGAGCTTACACACTTGCCCCTCTTGAGCTTTATTATATCCTTCTAGGGGAAGTAATTATCAAGATGCCCATGCAAAAAAGCATTGTTAATATCCAACTGATAGATTGGCTATGAATAAGTTATATCCAAAGGAATAAAGATCCTCACTATAACTAGGTTAGCCACTGGAGAAAAACTATCAAAATAGTCAATCCCAAATGCTTGATTGTACCTCTTGGCAACTAATCTAGCTTTATACCATTCTACTATTCCATCAGGATTGAATTTAACCCTGTACATCCAGGGGGTAAAGATGTAATTTCCAAAGTTTCATTTGCTTCCAGTGCCTATAATTCTTTATTCACGGCATCTATCCATTCTTGATATATGATTGCTTGCTTATAAGAAGCAGGTTCAGGAGTAATTGACACATGAGTCATATATTGCATATAAGAAGTAGAAAATTGAAAAGAATTTGGAGAAACAAGCAAAGAATCAGAAGAAGTATTGTTAAAAATGTAATCTTGTAACTAGGATAGTGTTCTTATAGCTATAGAGCTGGACCTCTGAGGTGTGGTACTCCATTGTAGAGGTGGTAAATGGGGTTGGGTTGGACTTGGGTTGGGTTCTATTGGATCGGGTTGAAAATGGGTTGGGTTCTAGAGAATAGGTTGTAAATGAGTTGGGTTGAAAATGGATTTGAGACGGGTTGATAATGGATTGATACGGTTCTCTAACAGGTTCAATGTAAAATAACATGTGTTTTTTAAATGTAATTTTGTATTTTTTTCAACTATTTATTTGTTATCTAACATATATTTTAATTTGCAAGAATAATTTTATCACCAACTTTTCAAATTTGTGAAATATTATCAAATTATAATTTTTTTTTTGTTGAACCATTTAGGAACTGCATTGACCCATTTAGAAACCGCTTGAATCCATTTAGGACCCTAAAAATTTTGAAGCCCACTAAAGTCCAACTCGCTTAAACCATTTATAAAATTTGAAGATCCAAACCAAACCCAACACTAGTTGAAATGGATTGGAACCATGATTTTCAAACCATTTTGTCACCCCTACTCTATTGGTATGAACCTGCTCTATATGTACTGGATGTGAGGGAGCTGGGTTCGGTAAATTGGTGATGCATAAGGAAGATGTCTCATCAGAATTTAACGGAAGAGAAAGAAAATTAGAACAATGAGTGGCTTGTTGGAAGGGAAAGATATGTTCATGAAAATGAACATCTCTTGAATAAAGAGTTGTGTGAGATTGAAGATTATAAAGTTTATATGCCTTTTGACCAAAACCATAGTCTATCACTATGCATTTGAATGCTCTAGGGGCAAACTTATTCTTATTCACTACTAGAAAAAATGGATTTAGCCACGGATTTTGGCAAAAATCCGTGGCCTAGAAAATTAGCCACGGATTTTATCCGTGGCTAAAAGTGGCGTGGCTAACGTTAGCCACGGCTATTTAGCCACGGCCTTTACTCAGCCACGGGTTAGCCACGGCCAGGCCGTGGCCAATTTGATCACAAAATTCTGGAAAATATAAGGCCGTGGCTAATCTGAAAAAAAAAATAAAATAAAAAAATAAAAATGTGGAGACCCCCCCCCCCCCAACCCAACCCAGGTACCACCCCACCCACCCCCGAACCAAGCCCACCCCCCAAAGAGCCATGTAAATAATTTTAACATTTTTGCACTCCATGGGGTTTGAACCATGGACCTCATGGTTACAATTGTGGCATCAAAGCCACTAATGATTTTTAATCACTAGTTAAATCAAACTCGCTTTACTTTTTTTGTTCATATATGTATTTAAGTATAGCTCTATCTTTATATTGTGGGATAACTTTCATAATTTAATGAAATCATTTATGTTGAATCTAATTTATTACATGAATATACATAAATTTAAAATATTTTAAATTAAGTATATAATTAACAAAATAATTTGAAACACATAGTTCTATAGCATAAATCCACATTATGAAAAGTATTCCTTTCTTTTTTTTTTTTACTATTCTTTGGCTTTTCTTTTTTATTATTGAAAAGTATTTAGTGATTGAACAAGTAATTTATTAATTATAAAAAACATTTAATAAATTAATCGCAAGAACAAAAATTATCAGAAAAATTTATTTAGATAATTTATATTGAGAATTTTGCATAATTTATATTAGTTAAGTACAACAAAAACTAATTCTTCAACAAAAAATTAAAGTGGTTCAGTGGTTTGATACTTTAATTTCAACCAAGAGGTTAAGAGTTTGAACCACATCAGATTCAAAAAATAAATTTTTTTTATTCTATGGCTAACAACTAGCCATGATCAGACCGTGGCTATTAGCCACGAGCTAGCCACGGCTAGCCCGTGGCTAATTTAGCTACGGTCAGACCGTGGCCAAGCCGTGGCTATTAGCCACGGCCTGACCGTGGCTAATTTAGCCACGGTCTAACCATGGCCAGGCCGTGGCTAATAGCCACGACTAGCCCGTGGCTAATTTAGCCATGGTCAAACCGTGGCTAAACCACTTTGGCCTTATTATCCTAGTTATTTTACACTTAAATATTGTAAATTATCAATAACAATTATACGTTGTTGATTTATTAATAAAGCTATAATATAAGTGTATTATATCAATCATATATATATCAGTGTATTATATATCTAATATATGTTATATATGTACATATATATATGATATATATACATCTAATTATATATAAATACACATGTATATAAGTATATCTAATTTTATATGTATGTAATATATCGAATCATTTATTTTATATATATATCAATATATATATATAATATACATATACTAGTTAAGTATAACAAAAACTAATTATTAAATAAAAAGTTAAAGTGGTGTAGTGGTTTAATGCTCTAATTTCAACTAAGAAGTCAAGAGTTAAAACCATACTTAATGCCAAAAAAAAAAACTTGGCCACGGATTTTTAGCCACGGATTGGCTGTGGCTAAATTGGCCACGGCCAGGCTGTGGCTAAATTAGCCACGGCCAGGCTGTGGCTAATCCGTGGCTGTTAGCCACGGCCTGACCGTGGCTAAATTAGCCACGGATTGGCCGTGGCTAAAAATTGGCGGCAAATTTCGCGCCAATTTTAGCCACCCAAAATGGCCGTGGCTAATTTAGCCACAGCCAATCCGTGGCTAAGTTTTTTTCTTTTGTTTTTTTTAAATCCGTAGCTAATAGCCACGGATTAGATACGGATTTTTTCCGTGGCTAAAATCCTTGACTATTAGCTGTTTTTCTAGTAGTGAAAGTCATCCAAAAGTCCTAAGGTGATGATAAGCAAGTGCTCTTTGAAAGAGTATTTCATACGAGGATTTCTAGTTTCGAAGGGAAGTAGGTAGTCTATTTATGAGATAGGTGGCAATAAGTATAGAAACTCCCCAGAATGTCGGTGGTAATTTCGATTGAATCATTAAGGCTCTTGCAACTTGAAGGAGATGTCTGAGTTTCCTTTCCACTAATCTATTTTGTTGGGGTGTATGTTATAAGATTTTTGGCGAATTATGCTTTTTTCTGAGAATATTTATTGACACTTAGCATTAACAAATTCTGAACCATTGTTAGATTTGACAGCTTTGACTTTGCAATCAAATTGGGTACAAACCATATTGCGAAAGTGTGACGACCCGGTAATCTGTAATATTTAAATAATTGATTTAAAATCTTTTGCTTCTTGTAAATGTTATTATTACTTGTTGTTTTCAAATTTTCGTCTGCTTTTGCGATTAACTTACAATTTGAACGGTAAAGTGTCAATTTTCGAACTTTCTATGCCCTAAATTGCAATTTTCAAAAATATAACTAAAATATTCTTAATTTCTGAGAAATATACATATAATTTCAGATTTATAAACATTAAATTTCATAATTTTGGAATTTTTCTAAATTAATTATGAATTTTCGGAAAAAAAAAAAAAAAACCCTAATTTATGCCCTAAAACCCTAATTTTCAGTTTTTACAAAATAAATAAATACAAATTCGAATTTTTAATAAAATAAAGATATGATTTCAGATTTTATAAGATGAGGACAATCAAAATCAGATTTTATTAGATTTTATTTGATTTTATTTGATTTTGTGCTTAATATTTTATTAAAATATCCTACACTAATAGAAGATGAATTTCTTCTAGAAATTGTGCATTTGTGTGGTCTTCCATTCATCTACATTCATGACTCATGGATTAGGGTTACACCAAGGCTAGAATAGAGGAGGGAGGTGGAAGATTTCATTTAATTTGGCATTTAATTCTATGCCTAGTTGAGAGATTTGCATTAAATGGAAAGATTTGCATTTATTAAACCTTGGTCCCCAAGTCTTGCCTTCTACCCTCATTCTCCACTATAAATAGGACCTCCCACACACTTCCCCATCCCCAAAAACGTCCTCACACATACACACACTATACTCTCTCTATTTTCTTCCACAAACACACAAATCCCGCCTAAAAACACACCCCCTCACTTACTCTACTCTCAACACCCAAAACACTTCTTATGTATAGCCTATCTTCCACCCACATATATGTACACACAAGCCCTTCTATTTTCATCCATATATACCTATAAAGCCTTCTATATCCTCTCTTTTTCCCTAAAAACATTTCAAGGTAGGAGTATTGTTTAATTTCATGAGTAAAGTAGGAATTTAAGTATCTTGTAAGTTTTAGATATTTTATGCTTTCATTTTCATTATAGTATTATGTGAAATTATGTGTCTACGTGCACCTATTCAAACACACACGCACCTTATGGGGTTGAATGATATTTCTACTCAACCGTCGCGTTGACTCCTCCTTTCCAATACTTTTTAGACAGAAATGAGATAGCGGATCAGAGTGGCGCAGCGGAAGCATTTGGAAGCTTTTTACACGATATAGTTACTTTTCTATTCTTTTGAAAATTGTGACTTTTGTATTTTGTACAAATTATATGTGAAAATAATTATTTATACAACTATGAAAATATTACCGTTGCGCGTTTCTATCCAATTTTATTTTATAAATAAAAGGGTATTTTTCCGGGTCGTGACAAATGGTATCAGAGCCGCTTGCCAGCCGGAATACTGGGAGCTAAGTGCTCTGTGGGGCAAAGTGCTACGCATACGGGAGCCACCGCTTGAGCCCGCAGAGCAAATGTTACGTCTTGAGCCCACGAGGCCAAGTGCTATGTATTGAAAGTCTTGAGCCCACGAGGCCAAGTACTATATGTCTTGAAAGTCTTGAGCCCATGAGGCCAAGTACTACTTCTTGAATGTTTTGAGCCTGCGGGGCAAAGTGCTACGTGTGCGGGAGTCGCCTCTTGAGCCCACAGGAGCCACCTCTAGAGTCCCGACGCCTGGCAGATGGTATTGGTATGTGTGACTTTTGCTACAAAACTTCTAGTGTATCTATTGAATTTTGTATTTGATTGGAATATATTTTGGGTTCTAAACTCTTTTGTGAAAGCATATTTTTGGAAAAATACCCTCAACTCTTTTACAAAATAAAGTTGAATTTCGAGGACGAAATTCTTTTAAGGAGGGGAGGATGTGACGACCCGGTAATCTGTAATATTTAAATAATTGATTTAAAATCTTTTGCTTCTTGTAAATGTTATTATTACTTGTTGTTTTCAAATTTTCGTCTGCTTTGCGATTAACTTACAATTTGAACGGTAAAGTGTCAATTTTCGAACTTTCTATGCCCTAAATTGCAATTTTCAAAAATATAACTAAAATATTCTTAATTTCTGAGAAATATACATATAATTTCAGATTTATAAACATTAAATTTCATAATTTTGGAATTTTTCTAAATTAATTATGAATTTTCGGATTTTATGCCCAAAAACCCTAATTTATGCCCTAAAACCCTAATTTTCAGTTTTTACAAAATAAATAAATACAAATTCGAATTTTTAATAAAATAAAGATATGATTTCAGATTTTATAAGATGAGGACAATCAAAATCAGATTTTATTAGATTTTATTTGATTTTATTTGATTTTGTGTTAATATTTTATTAAAATATCCTACACTAATAGAAGATGAATTTCTTCTAGAAATTGTGCATTTGTGTGGTCTTCCATTCATCTACATTCATGACTCATGGATTAGGGTTACACCAAGGCTAGAATAGAGGAGGGAGGTGGAAGATTTCATTTAATTTGGCATTTAATTCTATGCCTAGTTGAGAGATTTGCATTAAATGGAAAGATTTGCATTTATTAAACCTTGGTCCCCAAGTCTTGCCTTCTACCCTCATTCTCCACTATAAATAGGACCTCCCACACACTTCCCCATCCCCAAAAACATCCTCACACATACACACACTATACTCTCTCTATTTTCTTCCACAAACACACAAATCCCGCCTAAAAACACACCCCCTCACTTACTCTACTCTCAACACCCAAAACACTTCTTATGTATAGCCTATCTTCCACCCACATATATGTACACACAAGCCCTTCTATTTTCATCCATATATACCTATAAAGCCTTCTATATCCTCTCTTTTTCCCTAAAAACATTTCAAGGTAGGAGTATTGTTTAATTTCATGAGTAAAGTAGGAATTTAAGTATCTTGTAAGTTTTAGATATTTTATGCTTTCATTTTCATTATAGTATTATGTGAAATTATGTGTCTACGTGCACCTATTCAAACACACACGCACCTTATGGGGTTGAATGATATTTCTACTCAACCGTCGCGTTGACTCCTCCTTTCCAATACTTTTTAGACAGAAATGAGATAGCGGATCAGAGTGGCGCAGCGGAAGCATTTGGAAGCTTTTTACACGATATAGTTACTTTTCTATTCTTTTGAAAATTGTGACTTTTGTATTTTGTACAAATTATATGTGAAAATAATTATTTATACAACTATGAAAATATTACCGTTGCGCGTTTCTATCCAATTTTATTTTATAAATAAAAGGGTATTTTTCCGGGTCGTGACAGAAAGAAAGAATAGTAGTGTTGGTAAGTTGTTTGTGGCATAAGTGTTGAGTCTATGTACACTTGATGTAATCATCCACAATTGTTAATAAATAATATGCCCCTGAGATAGTAGGCTTTCTATAGGGTCCTCGAAGATCAATGTGTATGAGTTCAAAAGCATGACTAGAGGATATAGAACTCCTAGGGCAAGGTATTATGTGTTGCTTGGATAGGTGACATGTTTCACAATGGGAGGATGCAAGAGAAGAAGTTTTTCAAAGAAAATTGAGATGTGCCATTGTGCCAACAGAAGTGTGCCCCAATCTATTATACCGCATATCAAAAGTAACTTGTTTATTCAATGGCACTGAGTTATTACAAAGGAATGAATCATGAAAAATCTTACAAGAGGAAAACCAATCGCATTAGGTTAAGACTATTGCGCTAATGCTATTAGGCTTGGGACTATTGAGTTAATCCTATTAGGGTTAAGACTTCTACTTGATTTATAAATCCTAAAGTGTGTCAAGCTATAATTAAACACCATATTTAATTGGAGATTTAGACTACTAATAAAACATAAACCTGTGAAAGAGGGAGAGCAATGGCAAGATCTCTCGACACCCATGGCAACGCCGAGATTGAGAAGTTAGCAGAGGTAATTTTGATTACGAGATTTAGACCTCCACCTTCTCACTATGATGAGATAATATATATATATATATATATATATGTATATATATACACACACACACACACACACACACACACATTCCCCCATCATGATTGCTAGACTACAATAGATAAATAAGAAATTGATCACTCATATTTGCTTGCGATCATGTTTCACGAGAGTAGGAAAAATGGCTTCTAGATTATATTTAATACCCTATACGATGGCTTCTATATATGTATATATGGATATAAACATACTTAATTATTTATATTACTAAGTTTTGATATTAGTGCGATGCATGAATTTGTAGAACATTGCTCTTATTATTATTCTGGTTGTTATTATTATTATTATTATTATTATTATTATTATTATTACTAACATTATTATTAGTAAAATCTTATTGGGCTTAGGATTATTAGGCTAATCCTATTAAGTCTAGGACTTTTAGGCTAATCCCATTACACCTAAGGCTCCTAAATGCCTGAAATCCAAACTATATATGTGTGTATATATATATAATAAGTCTTGATCACTAAATTAACACCCTAACACACTCGCATACACGCCTAAGACTTGCTTACATCGACGCCATAAAAGTGGTGATGCAGAACTAACATTACAATAGCAATAATTCTTGTAAGTATCAATTTCCATCTTTGATGTATGCAATATTTTATTCGTCCAGCAAATAACCTACCCAAATAATTAGGATATGAAGTCTTCATCATTACAAAAATTGAGCAAATTTGTCGTGGCTAGTTAAGGTTCCTCCACTCGAGATCATTATGGCCCGATATGAGGTTATTGTCAATACAAACATATATATATATATATACACATATACATACACGTACTTATCCTATCCATGCATATATTAGTTGCACCTATGGTAAGCACATGAATAGGTTTCATTTTTAATAATGGTTGGACACAAATGTCATCAGTTGTCGAGCATGAACTAGAAATTTGTCATTATTAGATATACATGCATATCACTACACATAATTACATATAGAACTATGTATTTATACATATGTCATTGCATATATATGTATATATAGATATACACGTACTTATCCTATTCATGCATATATTAGTTGCACTTTTAAAAGCACATGAACAGGTTTTGATTCTAAATTGGATACATAGACGTCAACAGGTGTAGGGCATGAATTACATGCTTGTCATTGTTAGACGTACATGCATGTCACTATAAAATTATATATAATTACATATGTTGCATGTCAGTATATATAATTATATATATAGGTTAATTATAGATCTTGATTTTGTATGGTTCCATGAGATATAAATATAAATAGGTTAATTATAATCTAGATCTTGATTTTTTACGGTAATACTACAATGGGATGTTAATTTTAAGAGTTATCCCAATTTGATAGGGTATAGTAAGATAGCTTATATTCACACTCTTATATTATTAGATTCATGCGACCACACTTAGTACCCGATCTGTGAAGTCCTGGATATCATAGAAACCCAAGTAGATTACGGTAAGTGGTTTCTTCTCTCTATTTATTTTATAAAAATAAGTTTTCTATAAATTTATGTTTTCGTTGAAAAAGTTATTTTCATATATAAAAAGGGGATTTGAGCATCCTATTTTATGAATTTTCTATATGAAAAGCTAAAATTGTTTTGTGTTGTGCTATATGTGTATACATGAACATGCTCCGAACACTTGGGATACTATTGGTAGGAACGAGTTCTAAAATTTCCGACCGAGCTACGGGGTACAGTAGCAATTTCTGAACCCACTTAACGGGGTTGTAGTTATGGCCCTCCTACGGGTAATAATAGTAGTGTCCGAACCCACTTAACGGGGTTGTAGTTAAGGCCCTCCTACGGGTAATAATAGTAGTATCCGAACCCACCTAACGGGGTTATAGTTAGGCTTGATCAAGTTGGCCAATAGAGATTTCGAATGTTCACGAGCATGGATATATAAATGAATTTGTCTGATTCTGTTTTGTTATCCATTCTGTTACTTGAAAGTCGATATTGTTGATTTTTGAATATTGTCTATGTGTGCCAAGTGTGATTTTAATGCTATATATATATATAACTTGCTCAAATTCGATAGAGGGTCAAGAGATCCCTTACTGGGCAAGTGCGCTCATACCACTAATAATCATTTTTGCAGAGGATAGTGCTGAGAAAGGTGACAAGGAACAATTTTGGGGTTGGTGAGTGGATTGATGGAGACCTTGCTTAGGGAATTTAGTGATCGCTATTTAGTTTTGACGGTTCCTTGTATGGCTCTATCTATTAAGACTATTATGAATTAGTTTCTACTTACATATTGGAATTGGAGATGTAATAGTTAGGATTATTATCTTTTTCTTCTACGATGTTCGACTAAGGTTTTTCAATAAATATTTTATGGTTTTTAGTATGTTCTGATTTCTGTGGCTGAGTGTCTCTGAGTCCTTTGGGCTTGGGGGCATCGCCGTGTTGTGTCCTGGATCCGGGGCGTGACATCTACAGTAGAGATGTGTATCCAAAGGATGCACTATGGGCTTCTCTACATTCTCCAAGGAATCAAGCCTCGCCACTTTGAAGAGTTGGCTACTCACGCTCATGATATGGAACTTAGCATCCCCAATCATGGAGCCAACTTTCCTACTGGAGATAAAAAGAAATAGAGAAATGTGCAAAGAAAATTGAGAAACATTTTAAGGCCACCGCTAAGGAGCCAATGGCTATCAAGGTGACTCTGGTCAAAATTCCTGGCAATGATAAAAAGAATAGACCAAAGTTTGGAAATCAACGCATCCTAAATGAGAGGTGTCGACCTTCTCTAAAAGAAAGGCAAGAGAAGAGTACCCATTCTCGAACTCCAACGTCTCCCACATATTTGATGAGCTACTGGCAAGAAACTTGATTCAACTACTAGAGCCCAAACGGCCCGAAGAGAGCGGAAGGGTGAATGACCCAAAATACTCAAGTACCATCGGGTCGTCAGTTACCCGATAGAAAAATGTTTTATGATAAAAGATAAAATCATGACACTAACAGGGACAAAAAGATAATCATATCAAGTGAGGACGCTACAGATACAAATACTACGAGCATGATAGTCGCTATAAATACCGAGAATGCACCCCATCACAAGCATGATATTGGTCTATCGTCAAGGCTCATGGGGGCATCGACGATGATCCAATTTGGAAGTCTAGATTCAAACTTTATCAAATACATGTTCGTCATTAATGTAGAGGATGAAAATGATGCAAATTCAGTTTCTAAAATTGAAAACAAGGGTGAGTGTATCCTTGTGACATACTGTTGAAGGCAAAAAGCAATATATGGAACAATTTCACCCTGTGCTGGCCAAGAAATTGAGCAAAGCCAAGTATAAAAATTCACGGCCCAAGAGTAACTCATAAGTTTCATGAGCTAAGTAAAAGAAAACAGCCAGAAGCTGGTGACATTGTCCTATCATTTTGGGTGACTTTTTCCCTGAGAAAATCTTTCAGCCAGAGATCAAAACAACATACACTACATCTGGTAAAGAAGAAGAATAAAGTTTTGTTGTTTGCTACACTATCAGTGTTACTATTGCCTTTACAGATGAAGACTTGTTGTTAGGATCAAAACCCTATAACCGACCATTTTTCATCTCAGGTTTTATGCAGGAGTAGAGCGTCGACATACTAGTTGATGGAGGTACTACCATAAATATCAAGCCAAAATCCACCATGAGAGACCTGGGAATCTCAGTAGAAGAGCTAGCTCAAAGCTGGCTCACAATCCAGGAATTCAACTAAGGGGGTAACGAGCTATCGGCATTATTCGCCTGGACCTTACAATTGGATAATTAAAGGTGAGCACATTCTTTCATCTCATCGATGTAAAAACCCTCTTACTGTCTGCTCTGGAGGTGACCATGGCTCCACAAAAATGGCATTGTGTTGTCCGCTCTGGAGGTGACCATGGCTCCACAAAAATGGCATTGTGTTGTCCGCTCTTGATCAATGCTTCAAGTATGTAAAAAATGGATAAATATTGAAAGTAGATGCGGAGGTGAAGCCGTTCTTAGATACCAAGTCACACTTCGCTAATGCAAAAATTCACACTTCGCTAATGCAAAAATTCACACTTCGCTAATGCAAAAATTCACACTTCACTAATGCCCGTAAATATCTTGATCGATCATCTTATTGAAAAGAAAAAATCGAGTTAAGGGGAACAAAAACTTGCAGCACGCCTCAAACAAATGATAAGGAAAAGGCAAGCGTAAATGGCCCAGTTAACTGTCAAATTTTGAAGTCAGAACTGACCTTGCCTATTACTGGATTAAACCTAACGCTGCATTTTTCTTCCATAGGGAGTTCATAGAAAAACCTCCAGGGGGCATTTAATCCTAAAACTTATACACTATTGCAAAAATTGAGTTATGATTTTGGAAACCCATCCATGTTAGGGAGTCTAAAACCTGAGTTGGCTGGTGAGAAGATCCACGAACTCAGTAAGGCACAACAGAAATTGAGAAAATAAGGGTTCCGTGTTGATCAACCAAGAACCGGTTTGGGATATACACTAGAGGAACTAGTTAGGATACGAGTTTCCAAGAAAGATAAGTGTCCCAATGTCCAACACATTACAACAATAAAAGATGAAAATAAGAAAGGGAAGAGAAAAGATGGTTAACGCATCTCAATATTTGATCATCTAGGAAGTCCAAATACTCGTACTTCTGTATTCAAAAGACTCAATTCTGCTAATCAAAAATCATCAATATATGATAGGATTGGCAACAATCGCCTTTGGGTTTTTGATGGACTTGGGGATGGCAAGCTGTAGCATCAAGTAAAGTAAAGCCATGAGGATGCTGAACCCATACCCGAGATAGAAAAAGAAGATCAAATAATTTATTTGTCTCAAACACATGGAAGTAAATCCTCATTGTTACTCATTTCTATGAATGGGATAATGAGTGTAAAGCAACACATCATTGATCATTCTTGTACGTCAGATAGAGGTGCTCAGGGTAATAATGAAGTAGAAGTCATTGTCAACTCCTATTATGCAAGTGTTGTGGACAAGCTAAAGACAAAGGCTCCTCGTCAAGCCATAAGGAATTTGAAGAAATTGTCAATGTAGGTTTTGTATAGACGACAAGTAGCTTGGGCTGGAAGATGAAGCTATGCCCGATCATGAACTCGGATGGAGCATTGAGATGGACCTTTGCATACAAAATGGCTAGAGCCTCTAACGACTATGATCAAAGTGCTCAATTTGATGATGATATGACCGAAGAAGTACAAATATGCAATCACATCACGATTGGTAAGGATTCTTGCTCTGAGGCTTCTCAAGATGAAATCCAAGAAGCCTCTCCACAACTTGAAGATAGTGGGCAAGCAACTGTGGATGAGTTGGTAGAAGTGAATCGAGGGACGACAAATGAGCCACCACCTATATTTATTAGCTCACTACTATGTTTTGAGGAAAAAGGGCAATATATTGAGCTCTTAGTTGAATGTGGGGATGGCTTTGCTTAGATGTACAAAGAAATGCCTACGCTAGACTTGAAGGTTGCGGTTCATCACCTTGGGATAAAGCACGGAGGAAGATCGGTAAAACAAAGTCCCGCTTATCGAGGCCAAAGTTAACAAGCTTATTGATGTTGGGTTCATTAGAGAGGTCAAATATCCAACTTGGATCTATATCATAATGCCTGTCAAGAAGAAGAGTGGTCGAATGCGCATATATGTAGACTTCCGAGACTTGAATAGGGCATGCCCAAAGGATAACTTCCCACTTCCCATCATTGAACTCATGGTTGATACGACCACGGGACATGAAGCTTTGTTGTTCATGCATGATGGATCATCGGGATACAATCAAATTAGAATAGCGCTAAAATATGAAGAATGCTTGGTATTTCACACTCCAAAGGGCATATACTGTTATAACGTTATGCCTTTTGGACTAAAGAATGCAAGTGCTACCTATTAACACCCCATGCAAAATATTTTTGACAATTCACGACAAAGTGGAGTGTTATGTGGAGGATCTTGTCTTCAAAACAAAGAAAAGAAGTAATTATCTAGCGGATCTCTAGGTGATTTTCAATCTGCTAAGAAAATACAACTTGAAGATGAACCCGCTCAAATGTGCTTTTGGTGTCACCTCATGAATATTTCTTGGTTTTAAAGTATGCCACCATGGAAAAGCAAGATAGATGCAATTCAAAAGATGCTTGTGCCGAGAAATCTTAAGGAACTACGAAGTTTACAAGGTAATCTAGCGTTTATCAGAAGGTTCATATTGAATCTCGCTAGGCGATGTCAATCATTCCGCCATCTGATGAAGAAAGATGCCCCATTTGTGTGGGATAAAGGATGCCAGAATGCCTTTGTAAGCATAAAAAAGTACCTCGTAAACCACCAATTTTGGCAGCTCCGACACTAGAAAAGCCATTCATATTGTATATTGCAGCTCAAGAAAACTCGATTGGTACTCTAATGGTTCAAGTGAATGAAGGAGGAAAAGAAATGGCCTTATATTTTCTGAGCTACCGTTTAATAAAGAATGAACTGAAATACTCCATAATTGAGAAGATATGCTTGGCTTTGTTTTATACGATCAAAAAGTTAAAACACTACTTCGAAACATATCCCATTCGACTCATCTCTTTTGCAGATCCTGTCAAATTTTTGATGTTAAAACTGGTACTTTCAGGAAAACTGGCCAAGTGGTTTATCATATTTAACAAAGATGACATCACATACATGCTACAAAAGGCCGTCAAAGGGCAAACGCTAGCCAATTTCCTTGCTTACCATCCAATACTAGAAGAGTAGGAACTATCCGACGCTCTTCCTATTGAAGACGCCTTCTTTATCGAAATCCTGCTAGCATGGATGATGTTTTTCGATGGAGCAACTAAAGTTGATGGAGCTGGAGCAGGGGTCGTTTTTGTCTTCCCAGAAAAGCTAGTATTGAAAAGTCTCAAGTTCTTTATTTCAGAAAAGTCTCATGTTTGGTGAAAAAATTTGAAAATATCATCCTAAGTCACATTCTAAGAAAAGAAAATAGGATGGCCGATACGCTAGCCAATCTAGCCACCACTCTAGCACTGTCAAAAGGGGAAACAAAAAATGTGCTAGTATGTAACCGACGGGTGCTGCTGTCATTAATGGCGAACCAAATCACGAAGAATCAATGGCCACGTTAGTTGCTGTTGATTGAGTACTTGAAGCACAGAAAGTTGTTGCAGAACCTGTGCCACAAAATAAAGGTGCAATGGAGGACGTCTCGCTTCATCATATATGAAGATATATTATATCGACGATCATTTGAAGGCAACTGCCAAAGCTGCTTAGGTGATGAAGAAGTAGCTAAAGCTATGGTAGAAGCACATTCTGGAGTATGTGGAGCTCATCAATCAGGTCCGAATCTCCACTTTTGAATCAAAAGCATGGGTTATTATCAACCCATACTAGTTAAAGACTGCTTGAATTTCACAAAGAGATGTGAGGATTGTCAAATGCATGCTAACCTCACACACCAGCCTCCAGAACCTCTACACCCTACAGTAGCTTCATGGCCATTTGATGCATGGGGTCTTGATATGGTGGGGCCAATTACTCCCATGTCTTTTGGCGTGCACGATTATGTATTGGCAGCTACCAACTACTTTTCTATGTGGGCTAAGGTAATCTCGCTGAATGAAGTGAAGAAAGAAACTGTAGTTGAGTTCATACGTTACAACTTAATTTTTAGGTATGGAGTGCTTCGATACATCATCAACAACAACAGAAGGCCCTTGCACAACAAGTTGATGGATCAATTATGCCTTCAATTTGTGCTAATCAATGTATGATACTACTGCAAATAGCTTAGCTAAGCAACTATTTAAAGAAAGTTGTGTCAAAATCGAAGAAAGATTGGCATGAGAAAGTTAGGGAAGCTTTCTGGGCATACCGGACAACATATCAGATTGCCACCCAGACCACTCCTTATTCTTTGGTGTATGGCATTGAGGTTGTGCTCCCTCTTGAAAGTGAAATACCTTCACTCCACATAGAAAGTCAAATACCTTCACTCCACATATCCATTCAAGAAGGACTCACTGCTGAGGACAACGCTTGTCTCATACTCGAGGAGTTGGAAGCACTAGATAAGAAGAGACATGAGGCACAACAACATTTGGAATGCTACCAAGCCCGCATTGCAGGGTATTTAACCAAAAGTTCCACCTAAGAACATTTCAAGTGGGCGACTTGGTCTTGGTAGTAAGGAGGCCCATCACCATCACCCAACAAATGGGAAATAAATTCATGTCGAAGTGGGATGGTCCTCATTTAGTCAAAGAGGTGTACACAAAAGGTGTTTAAAAACTAGTTGATAAAGATGAATTGCATATTGGCCCTATAAACGGTAAATTTTTGAAAAGATATTACCCCTAAAGCGGCATCTTGCTCCTGAAGTACGAGCCTAAACTACATCACACTCTGACCTACATGAGTATAAACTGTGTATGGTATCCACCAATGGTAATGCACGTGGTTAAACTTCTAATATACTCTACTGAAGGTAATGCATGTGGCTAAATATAAAAATACCCCACCTAGTCCAAGGTGGCTAAGTAATGGATACTCCTAGCTATATGAGTATAAACTGTGACTGACCCCCTCCCAAACCAAAAAAAAAAAGGATAATCAATTGAACTACGTAATGACTTGATCCCTTAACAGGGTATATAGGCAACTTGGTAATTATTCCAAGTTCAGTCATATCTTTTTTCCAATAAACATTGTTTGTTCTTATTGTTATCCTAGTCAATTTGAAGTGATAAGTTTATAAGTGATTTAATAATTTATTCATCAGTTTGCTAATATCTCATTAAATGCGTATGTAAAGATGTGAAAAAAAAGGAAGGGCGGCATATAAATTGCAGTGATGAGAATAAAAGAAAACCCAACTTTTATTGCATCTTGAATGTTTCATTTACAAAAAGAAAGAAAATAGCAAAAAAAAGGGGACAAAGTCGCATAACTAAGCTAAAGTGTTCATGAAAACAAGTTAAAAGATGTCAAGTCCTTGTGAGATTCCTAGTAGAGCCTCCATTCTCTTCAAAGCCTCGACTTCTTTGATAGACATACAATGGGTGTTCTCAAGCTCCAAGATAGTCTCTTGCTTAGTAGCTACATCTTTTTCAATCCCGAATAAGTGTTCTTCCGCGTTGCAAAGTGATGAAATAGTTGCTTCTTTTGCCTAGTTCCATGAGTTGCTTCTTTATCTCTTCTTGTTGCATGGTAATTTGGAGAAGTTGAGTCTTCAAATTGTTCACCTCCTTTGCCAATTTGTATTTTTCTGACTCTACCTCGTCAAGATATTGTTTTTGCAAGTAAAAGGGATTTCTCATGCATCTTCTGAGCCTCTTTTTGAGTGGAAGCTAGCTTAAGTTTGGCATATTTGGAAGCATGATCAACAAATTGATCCAGATGGCTCTCTGATGATGATGCATCATCCGTATGGTCCTTCATTTGATTAACTAGTGATAGAATGCCACCTTTATAGGTTCATTCTAGAAGAAGCAAAAAATCAAGTGGTGATGAGAATTTGGATGAATTCAATATATTGTGGACTTTTGAGGCACATCCTATTGACTTGGAAAGTAACGTTTTGTTAACTAGGAGAATGGAAGCTATTTTGTAGGGATATGGAAGAGTGACTAACGTTATTTTTGTATTTTAGTTAGACTAAAAAATCTGGACTCTTTAGCTATAAATATCTCCAAGATTGCATTGTTAGGGACATCAGAAAAGTTTAATTTGTATCCTTTTTATGGGAGAGTTGATCCTTCTCTAATTGGATCAGTTATTGCATTATCTATTTTTTAACAATTCAGCCTTTAATGATTATTTATTTCTTTTGCCTCTACCAATTTGGCTCCATTGCCAAGAAATGAAGAAAAAGATGGTGAACACCTCAATTCCTCCAATACCCAAACTGAACCCTAAAACACTCGTCCTTCCTCACCCATTCCACCCGCTGATCCTATTGCTGCTCAACTTGGTTCCATAGCTTCTCGTTTGGAAGCTATGGATGCCCTTAGAGTTGACGTAGCTGCGCTTAAAGCCCAATCACACATTACATAGCCATCCACCTCAAATCCAGCTAGCGACAATAGAGGCAAGGGAAATGATTCAGCCCATGCCCTCCGTGAATCGAGGCGAACTAGTTAGCCTTAGCAGAAAAAGGCGAAATTCTCTAAGAAGGCGAGCACTCTTAGCAGAGAAGAAATCTAGCGCACTACCTACACACTAAAATTGAATTTCCTAAATTTGATAGAGGGGACTTACGTGGATGGATTCTCAAAGCAGAAAAGTTTTTCCGCTATTATCAAACGCCAGAAGAATTGAAGGTGGATGTCGCAGCTATGTATTTTGAAGGAGATGACTTGTATATTTTCTCATGGATTAACAAAGAAAGAGCCCTTATTTACTGGGCAAGTTGGTGCAAGTGTTACAATAGAACTATGGACCTGTCGAATCTGGCAGACCGGTACTATATAAGAATACCGCTAGGAGTTTGCAAAATGATCGGCTAGAGTAACCAATTGGCCTGATCACTGTCTTTTGGGGATTTTCCTAAATGGTCGGCAAGAGGACTTGAAAGCCAATGTACGGATCCACAAGCCCCATACAGTCTATAAGGCTATGAGCTTACCTTTGGAATATAAAGCTAAGTTACGCCCACTACGCACCACAAAGGAGACTAGTTGGGTTGATACCACTAGACCCAATCCACCACTTAAACAGGTTCAAGCTCCTCAAACACGAGAAGGAAAATCGTAGCTCCTTTGACAACAACATTCTGTCAAAACTCTAATACCCATATGAAACATTAGGACGCCGAACGATAATCCAGAGTAGCCCGGGGTCTTAGCTTCTGTTGCAAAGAAAAATACAGGCCAGGACATCGTTGCAAGATGGGTTCTTTTTCACTACTAGAGGCAACACTAGAGGATGGAGAAGAAGTACCAGAAAATGAACCTGAAGATGGAGACCATGAGGATCCTTCTGTTGAGTTGGGAGGCATCAGCTTTCATGCGATCTTTGGCAAATCTTCAGCAACAACTATGAAGCTTAAAGGACTTTTAGGTTCTGAGGAAGTTCTAATCCTCGTTGACAGCAGGTCCACCCACAATTTTGTGGCTAACACCATTGTAGAGGACTTGAACCTAGTAGTTTAGCACATACCCCCCTTTGGTGTTGAAATTGGCAATGGTGACATAATTCGATGTAATCGTATATGTCAGAACATGGAGGTCCAGCTTCCAGGATTGAAAATCATGTAGGATTGCTTCACATTCTCCATTGGCGGTGTTGACCTAGTTTTGGGTATTCAATGGTTGGCCTCCCTCAACGCTATTCAGGCAAATTAGAATGAGATGTTTCTCATCTTTACTCTCAATGGACAAAAGTACATGTTGCGAGAGGTAGCCCACCAAATCCCCAACTATAGCCTCCTACCAATACTTAGCTGTAAACAATGGATCCAATAAAAACATTCCAACTCCCTTCCATCCCTAACTCATTGAATATGCCTCTTATTTTCCAAGAACCCAAAACACTCCCACTATTTAGAAATCATACACACTCCATTCCTTTTTTACCCAATTCCCAACCACCTAATATAAGACCATATCGTTACCCTTTTCTCAGAAAATAGAAATTGAAAAACATATGTCTGACTTGTTAGTCACAAGTTTCATACGCCCCAACTCTAGCCCTTTTGCTAATCCAGTGCTCTTAGTCAAGAAAAAAGGTGACACTTGAGGATGTGTGTCAATTACCGGCCTCTCAACAACATCACTATTCCTTACAAATATCCCATACCTAATATTGACGAGCTTTTAGATGAATTACATGGTACAACGGTCTTTTCAAAAATCAACCGACGGTCTGGCTATCATCCAATTCGGGTTAATTCAGATGACATTGCGAAGACGGCCTTTCACACATATTCCCGGCATTATGAATTTGTGGTCATGCCATTTGGCCTCATGAATGCACCTTCTACATTCTAAGCTGCCATGAATGACCTTTTCAGCCTTTCTTATGGAGGTTTGTTCTGGTATTCTTCGACGACATCCTAATTTATAGCAAAAATGTTGAGCAACACAAGGAACATCTCCAAAAGGCACTTCAATTGCTTCACATCAATAGATATTATGCAAAAGCTTCCAATTTTTTTTTGCAAACAACAGGTAAATTTTCTAGGTCATATGGTCGACTCCCAAGGTGTACAGATTGAACAAGCTAAAATACAGACAGTGCAATTGTTGACAACACCAATTACAGAAATTATCGACATTTTGTCAAAAATTATGGGATACTTGCTCGCCCGCTTACCCATCTCACTAAAAAAGATGGTTTCAAGTGGTCCAACTACAGAAAAAGCCTTCCAGAATCTCAAGAAAGTCCTTATTACAGTTCCAGTCTTACACCTACCTGACTTTACTCAGCCTTTCACGGTGGAGTGTAATGCATCAATAGAAGGAGTAGGAGACATACTTTTGTAGGATAAACATCCAGTAGCATATTTTAGTAAGGGCATTTCCCTCTCTAATAGACTTAAATCCACTTATGACTGAGAATTACTTGCCTTGGTCTTAGCACTATAGAAATAGAAGCATTATTTGCTTAGAAGATACTTTTTCATTCCCACAGACCTCAAATTTCTATTAGATCAGGGGGTTACAACCATCGAGTAGCAGCAGCTTTTGCTGAAACTAATGCCATTTGATTTTCTATCATCTATCGAGCAGGCAAGAAAAATAGAGGTGCTGATGCGTTATCAAGAAGACCACAACAAGCTGATTTCTTTGCGTTGGTTGTCTTTTTTAGTATTGACTTGTGGGATGTTCAAGCACTCCTCAAAGTAGACTCGTATACAAGCAAAATTATGCAGATGCTGGCATCTAATCCTTCAGCTTACCCTGACTTTTCTGGGGCAAGTCAGAAACTTTATTTTAAAAATCATTTGGTGATTCCTAATAATGCTATATTGCAGTAAAAACTTCATTTGAAGCCCACAATACTCCTACAGGAGGACATGGAGGTTTTTTGAATACGTTTCAATAGTTGTCTGCTCATTTTTTCTGGTCGCAATTGAAACAAGATGTCCGTCACTATGTTCAAAATTGTATGACTTGCCAACAAAAAAAAACCAAACTTTGGTACCAATAGGTCTTCTCCAACCTCTTCCCATTCCAGGTCGAGTTTGGGAGCATGTTTCCCTTGATTTCATTATGGGTCTATCCAAGTCGAACCACTATGACAGCGTTTTGGTAGTTGTTGATCGTCTCAGCAAATATGCACATTTCATTCCTTTGTCTCATTCATTTACTGCCAAGATAGTTGCTAAATCCTTTTGTAGAGAAATAGTTAGACTTCAGGGCATTCCACCATCTATTGTGTCTAACAGAGATGTTATTTTTCTTAGCAAATTTTGGCAAGAACTTTTTAAATTGTGCAAAACTCAACTCAAGACGACTACTAGCTATCGCCCCCAAACAGATGGCCAACTGGAAGTGGTGAATTGTTGTTTGGAAGCTTACTTGCATTGCTTTGCCCATGAACAACTAAAGAATTGGAGTAATTTTCTCTCTTGGGCTGAATACTAATACAATATAAGTTTTCATACTTCTACTGGCAACACTCCTTCCAGAATAGCATATGGAAGAGATCCCCCACCTCTTTATCCTTATATTCTAGGTGAAACTTTGATAGCGGACTTGGAAAAATAACTGCTGCAACGAGATGACATGCTAAAAATTCTTAAAGGTCTATGCGGATACAAAGAGGTGAGAACTTACTTTTAATATAGGGGACTCAATTTTTCTGCATCTTCAACCTTATCGCCAAAAATCTCTTGCCAAACAGTGATATGAGAAGCTTGCTCCTTGGTTTTTCGAATCCTTACAAGAGATCCTTCGACAAATTGGCCACGCGGCTTATAGGTTAGAACTACCTCCCAATTCTCAAGTTCATCCTATTTTCTCTTTTTCTTATTTCTACAGATTGGGAAATATAAATCTCCCCTACCCGGGTACTGTCTCACCGTTGGATCCTTGAAGTGGGTATTTCAACCTTAAAGCTACTAGTTGAATGGCAAGGCAAACTAGCTGCGGAGGCTACCTGGGGAAATTATGATCTACTTGCAGGTCAATTTCCCACTTTCTGACTTGAGGGCAAGTCACATTTTGGGGCAGGAAGAACTGCTAGAATGCCACCTCTACATGTTTATTCTAGAAGAGTGGTGATGAGAATTTGGATGAATTCAATTTGTTTTGGACGCTTGAGGCAAATCCTATTGACTTGGAAAGTAACGTTCTGTTAACTGGGAGAGTGGAAGCTATTTTGTAGGGATATAGAAGAGTGATTAATATTATTTTAGTATTTTAGTTAGACTAAAAAACCTAGACTCTTTATCTATAAATATCTCCAGGATTTTATTGTTAGGGACATCAAAAAAGTTTAATTGTTATCCTTTTTATCGGAGAGTTGATCCTTCTCGAATTGGATCAGTTATTGCATTATCTATTTTTTTACAATTCTGCCTTTAACGATTATTTATTTCCTTTACCTCTACCAACTAGGTTGTGCACAAGAGGCCTTATACGGGAAAGTTCCTCAAGTGAGTCTTCATGACCTTCTGGCAAATTCTATTCCAATAAAATTCAAGGAGAACCCGCTCAGCTTCAGTCTTTATAACTTGGGGGGAAAATTTAGATACTGTAAGAGCTATAAGAGGCCAAGATGGTGCTTGGAATGTCTTTTTAGGCTTTTTAAGGACATCGGATTCACCGACCACCTTATCTACCTCATGTACAGGAAGTGCTACGCTTGATTGTTCCTTAGGACCCTTGCATCCCTTATTTATGGGAATAGTTTGCAAATCATTTTTAGCAAGATAAAGAGCACTTACTTCACACAAATAAAAAGGATTAACCTCATTCACTGAGCCAATACTCCTTTCACAAGTGTCAAGGGCCCTTTTTTTACGCTCGACAAGCTGCAAAATAAATAAATAAACCAAAAAAAGGGGGGGTTGGAAAGAAAAAAGGAGAAGAAGAAGGACATATATGTAAATTTTTATAAGTTTATGTATAAAGCTAAGTCAGCTATAGGCAGCGAATAACTCATAGATTCTACAAAGAAGTTTTGGGTAATACTGATATTGTCTAAGTCAAACACCTTTGGTTTCTTTCTAAGTTGGCAATGATTGCTAGAATTCTCATTCAAGCAAATAAGGGTTGAAATTACTTTGTTTCCTTCAACAAGAGTATCTGTCGAGGTAGGGCTATGAGTTGAATTCTTGAGAAGTACCAATCGCCTCTTGGAAGTTATGGTGGGCTCTACAAAATCATTACTCTCCAAGATCTTCTCTTTCCCCTCATCGAACAAGTAGGGTTCTGAGGAATTAATGCCATTTGATCATCTCTAGAATTATTCATCGAAGCCCTTCGAGTTGATGATTGATCCTTTAGAGTAAGATTCTGTTCTTTCTTTAGCTTAGTTGGCTTTGAAGGTCCGCCATTGTGTTTTCTCAAACTTGCCCTACATCTTTGCAATTAACCTTGATAACAATCCCACTACTTCTTGCCAAGGAAGCTTTTCGGCATTCATCCCACCACTTGATGTATTCTTTTGTGGCTAATGGAAGAGAAGTGGCGTCTCCTGGTGTATTAAGCCTTGAGGATGTGTTTAATAACGTACATGATTGCCAAAGTTCAACAAGTCTTTTAAGGACCCGATTTTTTCTTACCTTTCCAATATTATTTATATATTGTTTGATGTTTAAATTTGTGTTTTATTAATGTTTATGTGATTAATTTATGTTTATTATGTGACATATTTCTTGCATTAAATATTTTGTAAAATACTTGTAATATATGCTTATTTCTATTCACAACATGCATAATGATTGAAATTATTTTCCTACTTAATTTAGCAATTATAGCATGCATAAATTTCAAAAATACATATGTATATGTATATACACACGTACATGATTATCTATATATATGTATATATATAAACATAGAATGAGAATAGTTTCTATAACATCTTGTTAATGTCAATTTCACTAAAATGTGTTATTTTCACACTATAATAATTATTTTTAAACGCTAGGTCATAAGACTATGATATACATATATATACAAAAATATCTTGCATTATATATAATTTAAAAAGGGATAATTACATCTACACCCCTAAGGTTTGGTGTAATTATCGATACACCCCCTGACATTTGACTATTTACAATTACACCCCCTCTACGTTAGAGCCGTTAACAAACAACCCCTTCCGTTAGTGGCCGTTAGGGTTTTTGTTTAAAACCGTTAGTCTTGAACTATAAACTTTCAAAAATACCCTTCAATTGATAGGAATTCAATTATCACATAATTTTGACTTTTTAAAAATGACTATAATACCCATAAAGTCTTCAAAACCTTCCAAAAATCACCACCACCATTACCATCACCATCATCATCATCATCATCATCATCATCATCATCAACCCTAGATCCACTACTATGGATGGCGGCAGCGGCGGCAACGAGCAAGGGGAGTGGAGTGGGGTTGGGAGGTGGAGGGGATAGGCGGTGAGAGGGGAGGGGAGGGGATGGGCGGCGGTGGCGGGCGAAGGGACGGAGGCGGCGGGCGTGGGTTGGGCGAGGGAGGCGAAGGGCGAGGGGATGGGGATGGGGTGGGGGCGACGAATTGGGATTTGGGGAGGGTTGGGCGGGGGAGGAGATGAGGGCTATGGGCGGCGGTTGGGTTGGGCGGGCGAGGGGACGGGGTGGGGTTGGGGGTTGGGTTGGGTTGGGCAGGGGAGGGGAGGGGATGGGTGCGGTGAGTGGTGGTTGGGGTTGGACGGGAGAGGGGATGGGGGCGGCGGGCGGGGGTGGGCGGGGGAGGGGATGCCCTATGGGATGGGGGAGAGGGGGGTTGGGTTGGGGCGGGGGACGAGATGGCCGGGGGGATGGGAGAGAGGGGGGTTGGATTGGGCGGGGGAGGAGAGGCCGGTGGGATGGGGGAGAGGGGGGTTGGGTTGGGCGGGGAAGGAGATGGCCGGTGGGATGGGGGAGATGGGGGTTGGGTTGGGTTGGGGGGGGAGGAGATGGCCGGCGGTGGCGGGCGACGGGATGGGGCGGCGAGGGAGGTGATGGGCGGCGGTGGGAGAGGGGATGGGGACGGGGTGAGGGCGCCGGTGGAGAAGAGAGAGAAGGTGGAGAGATGGCTGGACGAGATGAAGAAGAAGAAGAGAAAAAGAAAAAAAAACAAAAGAAGAAAAAGAAAAAAAGGGAGAAAAAAGGAAAAAGGAAAGAAAAAGGCAAAAAGGAGAAGGAAAAGAGAATGAGGGACATTTTTGTCAACCCACAAAACACTTTTTTTTTGAATTTTTTTTTGATACAAATATTTAAGGGTAATAATGTCTTTTTCATAAAATCGTTAGGGTTTCAAATTAAAACTTTGAATAGGGGGTGTAATTGTAAATAGTCAAATGTCAGGGGGTGATCGGTAATTACACCAAACCTCAGGGGGTGTAGATGTAATTATCCCTTTTAAAAATTTATATACATTAATATATAAGATTATATATTTTTTTCTTTAGGTATTTGTCATAATAAAAATTGCAATAATTATACAATGTGCAAAAATATCCTAAAAATATATAAAGAATGGAGGGGAACGAAATATATATGTATATATAGATATATGGTGTATATTGTGTCTTGCTCCCCAAGCTTCCTAACATCTAATGAATTTTACACTTGTAAACTTTCTTCTAGATATATATACTTGTATGGCTCATACTAACATAGATTATGAATCATGCATTTAGGGTAACACTTAAACTAAAATTAGGTTAACACTTGGGCATTGAGTTGGAAGATTTCATTTATCATACCCTATAGTTTTAACCCTAGGTAGAAAGATAATCATAATTAGAAAATGACTTAATTATTTAATAATCCTATTTCTTGCTCCACCTACTATAAATAGGGGATAAATAGGAAATTTAGCACTTCATTTTCATCCCACAACACACACAAACGCATCCACACACACACACACTAAATCCCATTATAAGACACACCCACCCACACTCACCTTGCTCTCAACATATAAAACACTTCATATTTATAGTATATGTTCTACACACACACACACAGATATATATATATATATACACACATAAACCCTTCTTTTTACATGTATAGATATATATTAGCCATCTATACATCTCCTTAATTCCATAAAATACTCTTGAAAAGGTAGAAGAATATTTAAGGTAGGTGCCTTACTTAATTTCAGAAGTAAAGGTTCTTACTTTAATTCATAGGTATTATACCTTATAGAAATGAGTGTAACTTGAAATGCTTCATATTTGATACAAGTTAAGAATTTTACTTAGTTTCATGAGTTAGTTACTTGTTCTAGTTGATCTAAAATTGCCATCTTTTAGGAAAATACTAGATTCTATGATGCAAGTTAGTAGTTATCATGATTGTACTATATATACATTTTTACATTCATAAAATTTATGTTTAGCAAAGTATGTATATTTTATTAAACATGCTCTTAGTTATGTCCTTATATTACCATGTCATAAGCATGCCTTTATGTGCAAATATATGATTTCATGAATAAGGAAGCATGTATGTTTTCATATGATTTATGATTTATAAGCATGAGAAATATGTTCTCTTGTGATATTACATGCTTAGGAAGGAGGAATTTCTTCAAATGCATAAGTGTAGTCTTACATGTTGGTGCCATAGAATGATGAGAAAGTGTGTTTTATGTGAAGTATGCTTTAGAAGTAAGTATGTTTCTAGGTGACATTATGCTTTATGTTCATATATAGTTACTAGTTGTGTTAGTATTTCATATATGTGTTAGCAAGCTGGAAATTCTGCTTTATATGAGAAATCAAGTGAGATACTAAAAATTACATGTGCTTGATAGGCCCAAACGTGATAGCGGTGGATGCGGTTGAGTTTGGTCGGGACAAGCTATTGAGCCTGCCGGTTTTAAAATAGTTCTCGACCCTCCATCGTTGCCTAATCCCACCTTGCATGGACGGAGAGTTCCATATGTTAAAGTGGGTTATACGAAATTCAACATATACCCGGGATTTGACCACTGGAGTGTTTTGGTTGGGATTGGTGGATTTTGGAGTATTTTGGTTGGAAATTGTGAATGACGGCACGACAAGATAAGGTAGCCGCACATAAATGTGGAAAAGGGTAGAAAATGTGAAAAGATGTGATTACATGCTTGGTTGGTTATGTGATTTTTTATGCTCAAGTGATTATGTGACAATATGCACATATTTCACACACGCACCTCATGTGATTATGTAAGATTTCTACTCAGTATGTATGTTGATGTTTTCTTTATGTGATGTTTTAGCCGAAAATGCGCCGGAATTTACGAGTGATAAAGACAGAGAGGGATGGTTCGAAGCTTTTGGCTAGTTTTATGTGTAGTCGGGATTTTGTATTTATAAATATGTAAGAAGTGAAATATATGTAAATTCTATTTTCTCAATAAAATTAGTTGTATGTTTTCGAGATAAAGTTTGGTCATTTTTATTAAAATAGTTGGTTAGATGTTTTCATAAAATTAGCTAGAAGTTTCGCGTCATCATAAGTCTGCTCAAGTCACATAACAAAATTTTCTTTTCAAAATACCGAGGATATGCTAACAAAAGCCGAATTGCCGACTGAAATGATGACGACTATAAGCTTCGACCACGTGTTTGGCTCCACATTGGAGGGTCAGGTAACTAGATTGTAAGGCCGCAAAAATGTCTCTAAAAGTATTAGATGTGTGTTCATCGTCTAGCACTGTTGATCGCTTCGATTGATACCAAGGTAGGTTGTGAAGTGTGGAAGGATCAATGTTATGGAACAAGTTGTGTGCTTCCATAAGATCAAAATACTTAGCTATGTTTTCTCCTGTATAGCACACCATCTAAGCTTCTTTTGCATCAATTCATGCCAAGGTAGTGCCCAGTACAACAGTAAATAAAATGGATAAGGAAGGTGGTTAGACTCGCTCGGATCGGATTTGTTGAAGCAGATATGTCCCTCAAGTCGCGATAAATTCTTGGCAATACAAGTATGGCAAGAGAAACTCGATCGCCGCATGCCATCCTACTAGAAACCTTGAAGACAATGGTGAGAATTCGGTTCACCTTAATTATGATGCGGTAGAACGAAACTGCAAAGCCAGCATGAAAGGAAGGTAGTTAGCTAAGTATCTTCTTGGGCATCTTTCTCAACCTCTAGCATTTTGAAAGGCTCATCGAATTTTTTGACATGAGCTAAAAAGGATGCATTGATGACCACCAGAAGTGTTCTGAGTATCCTGTGGCAGGGCTTGCCTCTTTCTAGAAGATCTCAA
Organism: Petrea volubilis; assembly: GCA_026212405.1. Lineage (NCBI taxonomy): Eukaryota > Viridiplantae > Streptophyta > Magnoliopsida > Lamiales > Verbenaceae > Petrea > Petrea volubilis. The sequence goes on from CM047885.1 coordinate 386,125, forward strand.
AGGAGGTTCTTGATACTTGGTTGATCCTTTAAACCAAAAGTCAATCCAATCGGAGATAAGGATGTCGTTGGCATTGTTTGGAAGCTTGTGGTATGCCAAGAATAAGTATTTGCAACTCCGTGGTAGAGAAAAACTGCATGCAGCATAGCCAAGCATCTCCTTAGCAATTAATTATTGTCTCAATGGATGACTCCTGCTAGGAAAACAATTCAAAACTCTGTAAAGTTTAAATCACAAGGGATGATGAAATTGGAAAAAGAAGTAGGATTGTTTTTGCATTTAATTGGGAAGGATGGCTATGTTGAAGACACCTTTTGTCATGGGGCTAACTCGATTTTATTAAAAAATAAAGGAATTGGATTTGGTCTCAAATGCAATCACCATCAGTGCACTGTGATTGAAGAATTACAAATATTCTGGAGACATTATTTTAGGGTAGGCTAACAAGTCAATGGGTATAAGATAGAATTTCAATTAATTTGATAAATAAGTTACTCCGTTTGAGTGCAAACTTAAAAGATGATCAAACTTTCAACAAGAAAAGAAAAGGAAAGGAATTCTTCCACACTGCCTGTTGAAATATGTTTCCACTTCCAAGGACAATCAAATTCTTTTCAGTTTAAAACTTATGGTGACCATGGGCTAGACATGACCCGATTCTAGTTTGGTGAAGGTGTTCTCATAAGATAAAGGCCATTGGAGTCGGGACAAATTCAAATCCTGAAATTGAGATGTTGAGTTTGGGCCAATTATTTCCCCACAGATTGAAGTTTCATTTTGAAGCCCATTAGTATTTCTGAAGTCAAAATAAAAAAAAAATGGCAGAAATTTAGTGCTTCCAGTCCCGTTTCTTTCACACAAATACTTAGGATATTCTTCGTCGAGCCTTGAAGTAGGGGGCATTAGTTGGCGATTAAATTTTTGCCTAATTAAAAAATTGCCAAATGTAATTTAAAATATTAAATATTAATTAAATTCTCTATTTATATTATGGAATTCTCTAACGTTAATTCCAATATAAAATAGTTAATTATAATTGATATTTTAATATTTATTCCGTTGGCAAATGAGAAGTTGCCAATGGTTAATATGCAGTGTTTCGGCTAATCAAATCAAGTTATGAAGCCCGAAAGTCCAAATCATATCAAATGATGACAAGTGGCTAATTTTGGTGTGTGGACCAATCAAATTATGACACATAAATAGTTTTTTTCTCTTTAAAATATAATTTAAATTAAAGAGATAAATATCTGAAAAAATCAGCAGCAATCCAAAGACCCTATACAAATGCCTATAACAGGGGATCATTTGGGACAAAGAAAAAAGACAGATAGAGACATGCTCACAAGTACATGATATTTACACAAGCTGTCAAAATTCTCAAGTCTTCAAATCGCAAACAAGTGCTACGACGACGTACTGCATCTGCAAAGGCTCTACTTCATCTTTAAAGCGCAAGTGCTTCAAGACCTTCGACTTCAAAGCCGACCTTTAACTTCAAAATAAATCATGATTTTAGTCCCACAAATCTAGGAGGGAATCACGTCGTCCATCCTAGAACAAGCTTCAAGCCCTTGAAAATAAATTCGAAGGAAAGAATCAGGGGATTAGTCTTATAGGAGATTATTTTCCTTTTAAACTGAATCATTTTCTTTAAATTTGAAACATTTATCACTTTTTTTTTATCTTGTACTTGTTTGTTTTACAATATGAAATTTTGTGTGAACAGAAACTGTAACAAGAGTCATACCTGGATGATCTAAGTTGTAAGTCATTAGTGATTCATCAAAAACATTCCCCATGGCTGAACTTGAATCACCTTTCAAAAAATCCAGAAATTAGAGGCCAAGTGTGAGAAATTGTATGAACATGAGAAGTAATCTTTGAAATGAAGAAGCAATTCACGAACAATCAATCGGGATCAATCAATTCTTAAGCTCAATATACCATGTTACCATGCTAAAACTTCAAAATGAAAAGAGAGTGAATTTGATAAAGAAGATGGAAGAGCAATCAGGAGAATTTTGTATCTGTATATTGCCAGCTACCACTTACAGAAACAGTTACATACTTGCTTTTATATATAAGTTTGGGAAAATGTAAAAACTAAGTTATATGCAGTGCATCATAACTAACTACACTACATTTTGTACTAACTAATTGAGTTCTAAATATCTATCTATCCCAATAACTACATTTACAATTTAAAATTAATAAAATGTAACTACGTGTGGTTTTTCGGGGGACTAAGGGACCACAAAAGAGTAGTTTGTAATACAACTATGTATCCTAAAAGAATGGTACACCAATATGAAATTTTTAAAAAAAATATATGATATAACTTAAGAAAATTGTTATTAACACTCCATTATAATGTTTTTATTAAAAAATTGTTTAAAATATCTATTTACTTTCAGATACGATGAATACACTTTGCTCCCTCAATATATTCCATCTCCTATTCAATGTACAAGATTTCACTACATGGCTAATTGGAAGATTAAACATAATAGAGCATTCTAAACACTATTAACTGAGTCTACAAGAAAACTCCAATATTACTTGGAAACTTATCAGAAAAAAAAAGACACATATCAAAGATGGAATATCGGATGCAGAAAATCTGCAATCTCTCCACTTCGCCAATACATTTTGGTTTTTGCAATAAGTTTCAATATTTTTTTGTTATCTGTGATAAAATAGCCAGAGGAAAAAAGAAGCTCTCTATTCTTCAATTTGCTAGGATTCTTGAATTTCTTGAACAAAACCACCACAACGTAAATAAAAAATGGAGAGCTTCTATATTCCTCAACAAATAACTCCTCACATGCTTGGAAATTTGTCGTTAAGATTTTGTTATAGATAGTCACTTTTTTTTTTCATTTTTCTGTAATCGACTATTGGAGATATTTCAAAATTAAATTAGTAACAAAGTTCTGATTTGTTGTAAACATGGGTCGCCGGAACGCCGCGATAATGGCCGAAATAGAATCGAAATGCCAGCCTCTGTTCTGTTGTTCCTGTGTTTGTCGCGGCGTTATAAACGTCCGTTCTAAAATGTTCTTGCATTGTTGCGACAAAGAAACAGTCAGAACGGAACGTTGTCACGCTCGGAATGATTGGAAAATTGGTAAATAAGATAAGATTGGACCTAATTATTGAATAGAAATGAACAAAGGAAAAAGATTAGTACTTGACTAACCAAGGAAAGGAACAAAAGAAAAGGGATTGAGAGATTCTCTGTTAAAGATGGAAAATGTACACTTATTGTGGATTGCGACATTAAAATTTGCGGAACGGCCACGATCGTTCTGTGATGTTAATTGCAACGAAACTAGAATGGTAGCCTCCGTTCTGTTTCCTGCGACCATTACGGTGAACCATGGCTCCAAAAGCCACAAATTTATGTTGAAAACAACAAATATTGCATTTTTGGAAGAATGATATGTGTTATTACATAGGTTAAGTTGGTTAAATGTGTTAATATGTTCGAGTATGCTTGAGAAAAAGTCCATTAGAAAACTATTGATCCTAATACTAGTCTAGAATTTTTCAATCGTTGGTTATGTTTGCCTCTCTTTGACTTATTTCAATTGTGTGATTTTCTTGATATTGTACATAATACATAAGTTTTCTATGGGGATGTAGCTCAAATGGTAGAGTACTTACCTTGCAAGCGAGAGGCTCGAGGTTCAATTCCTTGCATCTCCAATCAATTATTATTATTATTTGCTTTCTTCGTCTACAGGGACCTCAAAAACTTTCTTTTGTTCTACACATTATATAATTCATCTATATAGCCTCATGAGAAAATGCAAAGCAATGGCCTTTTCTCCTAATTCACTTAGACATGCCTTTCTCTATGGTTGGTGATTGAGGCTAGGAATTTAGTGTAAGTGCCATGACTTATTGATTTTCACTTGATTTGTTATTGCAATGATACACTGGGTGGGTCGTATAGTCATACGATAGTTTAATAATGGAAGTGTGGAATATGCAATGTATTAACTAGTTGCAATTGTTGCAAGATTACGTGTTAAATGCCCCGCATCGATTATATACGATGATGTGGTGTGGTTAAGTTATAATGATTTGGACAATTCTCCCCTCATGCGCTAGCTTTTGAGGGTGAGTTAGGTCCAAATCTATTCTTCAACATGGTGTCAGAACAGATAAAGGACATGCATTAAAGTTTACATTAAGTGGATATGTTCATTCCTGCCAACTTTACGCTCTAGGTTTTTCGCATGTATCTGGTCGATTATATACGATGATGTGGTTTCCCGCATGTATCTTAGGCCCAAATCCATTCTTCAACATTACGTTCTACTAAGCAAAGATATAAGATTGCTTGAAGATGAACACCATTTTGTATTCTTTGCATTTTCTAGTAATCAATCACTCTCTATGCTTAACTAACAATCATATGAAATCTTTTAATTCTCATTCTTTAAGCAGTCTCATTTTATGGGGATAATTTAAATATTCCTTTTATGTTGAAATAACGATAATTGTGTATTTGGTTCTAGTATGATCTATAGAGAAGCGAGGTTACTCAAAAAATAAAAAGAAAAATTTGAAAATTTTCCTACTGCCCATAAAATTATGCAACTCTAAAAGAAAAGTGTATACATTGTTTCTAATCTTCCTCTGTGCCTATTATGCTATATTGCTCTAATTGGGCCATGATTCGCAAACATCGGATATAATGTTGTCACACATGTTATTGGCAACAAGTTATTGTTGACCAGATTCCAAGTTGTTTAATCCTTCATGCAGTATCACCACATTTATTAATGACTTCATCATGTTGTCTTTGATTCAATTAGAGTCCCTCAACTCTTTGTGCCATGACAAGGTGTTGCTATACAAAGCAATGAATAAATTTAGACATAAGTTAGATAAAGTAAAATAATAATACCACTATAACTATATGTCGCTACCTGTAGCAACCTTGTCATGCTCGTTTCACTTTGTTGGCCTTTTCTTTAAGAGTAAGCTAGAAATAAAGTGGTTGGTGCACTATTGGATCAAAGACCTTAAAAAAATGTAGATAATTATAAGATTTTTCTTATTTTCTTATTGATGCATATCAAATTTCTAACGCTTGAAAAATTTGTAGGAGGGAACAATTGAGCATTGAGAAATTCTCAGGAATCCAATTTTTGTATGAAGGACTTGCCGCTTTAGGGGGACCGAACCTACGAAAAAGCATTATGACTCCGTTGAATTAAATAAGTACGTGTATTAAGAAGATATGAAACAAAAGTAATTGCAATATATCGTAAATAAGGTAGGAAGGACAACAGCAGAATCCTGCATTTAAATAAGTGAATCGTGCCTGTAGTGTGCTTGGCTTGTAAGCTTAGATAAGTGCAATCAGTGCAGATTAGAGAGAGTTCGAGTTAAAACTTCTCTACAAAATGAGGGGTAGTAGCCCTTTTCATAAGAGTAATGTGGAACCACCAAGCATGAGGAATCCTCGGGATGCCTTAATCCAAATTTGGGAGGCCAACGTTCATTGGAGTTGGTTGGTGGGTGGTTCCCCATATCTCTAAGCTAGTTAGGATTTGGGGATACCCAAGAGCCTATCCTATAGGCCTGGATGGTTAAGGGGATAAGGGCTTGAGCCCTTATCCATACAACCTTATGGTGGATAAGACTTTGACTTGGTCAACCTTCTAGGTGAGGAAGGCCAAGATGGGCTTCCGTCGGATCAAACCTGTAGGAAAGACAACTAGGTTGCCGCAGTGGGCCTCCTGCGGTGGGCCTGGCCCACAGGAATCTTGGGCCTTAGTTGAGGATTTGAGCCTATCGCCAAGGCATTTCGTGTGGGCTTTTATCTTTTGGATCGTCTCATTATTTCTTGGCCCAATGGATTGATTTTGAGAGGGTATCACTTATAAAAAATTATATTGGAAGACTAGCTCACCTGTGTAAGTGGTAATGGTTTAGCACTTCACAATGAGCGCCCTCCGGCAAGGTAAACCATGTTTAAATTAGAATCACCAACCAAATATTCCTTGTATAGCAAAAGGAAGAAGAGGAAAAAATAATAATTATAACGTGAGAAACATATACAAAAAGAAATAAAGTTTAAGATATTAAAATCATATAAAACTTGAAAAAAAAATTATTTGCAATAAAAAATTTGGGATAATTGAGTCAAGGAAGATAATGAACCCAACTCACTAGAAGTAGGATTACAACAAATTATGAAGTTTGCAATGATTTCTTTTGCTACGATATTGTTTTCATTGCAATTAGTTAAGTTTTGGCAACAAAAAATCGCATTTGTTGTTTATTAATGATTTTTTTAGAACAAAAAGTTTTTATTGTTTCAAATAATGTAATTTTCTCATTGTAAATGGTTGTGGTTTTTTTCCATTGTAGTGATATGCTAATGTGTGCGAACATAAGAGCCATCATTCCAGGTTTGGTGTGTCGGATTAATGCTAATAGGGCAAGAGGGATTTGCTAAATAATCAAGTGACACAATTGGAAGGCAAAGTGAGTAAGCTATTTTTTTTATTTTTTATGGTCCTAGCCACTCAGTTCTGATCCACAAGCCAACTAATCCAAATCGAGCACTGTAGAGATCCATTATTAGGGCAACTCTCCCAATCTAGTTACTTCATTCACAATACCAGAATTTGAACTCCAAACCTTATTTAAGAGATCGAGCATCTCATCCCACTAGATCAATTGATAGTTGGTAAATAAGTGAGCTATGCAAGAGAAGAACTAGTTTATAGCTAGGGATAGCAACGAGTCAGATTTTGCACTGGTTTGGCCAAACCCGAGAACTGACACGCGAGAATTTTCTGGACTCGGGACCCATCCCAGACTAGAGGATCCCGGACCTGCGTTCGACCCAAACCCGGTGGGTTGGACCCGTTGAATCCGCTGGGTTCCTAAACCCGTCCCGCCCTAAAAACCCGCCACAATAATTCAAATTTCTATTTTTTAACAAATTTCTTTGAAACGATAATTTTATATTGTACAAAAAAAATAATTACCTTTTTTTCATTTTAGGATAGAATGATAAAAATTATATAAAACTATATTATGTTGATAAAAAGTTCTATTTGGTTGAAAGAGATAATCCAAATACATAAAACAAATACAATGATTCATGAAGGAAAATAAGAAAAAGAACAAATCAACCAAACAAAACCAAATTCACGACAAAATGTATAGAGATGTATAGATGGGAATAAATAATATTTAAATTACACTATTGGGTAATTTGCAGTTTGAATCTTAAGATTATTAAGAGGAAAAAAACATAACGCACTCTCAAATATAAAAAATAACACTATTAAATATATTTATATATTATAAATATATTAAATATATAAATATTTTATTTTATCCTAATGCAATCTCAAACATTAAAAATATCCTATGTTTTAATTTTATTTATATATCATTTATTTATATATTATAAATATATAAAATATATATATATACGGGGGTGTGGGCCAAGTTGAAGTGGAACCGAACCCTGGCAGGTCCAAAATTTTGGACCCACAACACGCGCTAAGACCCGTTTCCCGGGCCTAAACCCACCCATAGTGAGTCGGGTCTGAGTTGGGGATCCGCCAAACTCGGGCCCATTGCCATCCCTATTTATGGCTCTGTTTGTCTTGCATAGATGTCACCCGTTTGGAAAATCTTGTTTTGAAATAATTTAGTACTTTAACCAGCACACAGATATTATTACACCTACTAGCGTAGCCACATTTGAGTGAGGGGGTTCAAATGATCCCCCTGACTTCGTCAAAATTTAGCTAATGTACATGTATTGTCGGTGAATTTCCATAGAATTATAATAATATTAGTGTTATTTGATCCCACTGTGAAAAAGAAAAATTTATATGGAAGGGGTCAACTTATCATGAAGATATAGATGTATATATATATTTTTTCATTTAGAAATCAAATTATCAAAAAATAAAATAAAAATGAATGAGCTACTTCTCATGATAATACTAAGAACAAGATTATATATGTGTGTATATGTTTATCGCCATTAGTACTATAATAAACATAAAATCATTTTTTCAATAAACACACGTTATATTCATATACTACAGGAATAATTAGTTCGTTGATTTGTTAATATTGTCTCTTTCACTTGAAAGATATACAATTCATTAGACCATATATAATTAGGAGGAAAAGAAATAATTACCGGAAATCCCTCAAGATTTATTTCAAATAAGGAAAAAATTAATTATTTATTGAAATTATAATTATTACTTTGATATTTGTTTCTACAATTGACACTATTTGTACATTAATTGATCTCATTAATAGAACATTCATCCAACCAATTTACAATCCATAGCAAGTCATAAAAAATTAAAAGCAAAACAAAAAAACTTGGAAGATTCTTAAAAAATTACTAAAATATTTCAATACATAGTTTAATTTCAGAAATTGATAAAAAATTACTGAATGAAATATTTTTTTTTTGAAAAGAAAAAGTTCCATCCTTAATGCTGATTTGAATTTTTGGATCAATATACAGTACATGTGGGATTTTTTATTTTCATTTTATCGGTTCACCAAAACGTGAATACCCCTAATATTATATCTATCGAATGACCCCACTGACTATAAGTTTTAGCTACGCCATTGATTACACGGAATCAAATACATACAACAATATAAATGAATACTACTAGGGCGTTTTTTATTTGTGTTTATATATTATAATACAATTTTTGAACTACCTTCTATCCATGTGTGTTTTTGTATACTAAGTAGTATGGGCCTACTAAATATTCCCCTCAGCCCGGCCTACTACATTGTATTGTGGAAGCTTCGAGTCTCACCTCAGGCGGTGAGATTGGGCCTGAACAACTTGGGACTATTGAATATTGTCCATCAAATTACTTTTATGTCTTTAACAGTGCTTGTGTAGTTGTTACTTTTTGAATATTTTATTGAAAATATTTTCATCCCCACCCACTCACTTGACTGAAAAAACATGACTCTTCTCCCCTGCTTTTCCTTTCCACTTTGTATTTGTATTGAGCAGGGTTTATTTTTTAAATATTCTCATCAATTTTTGTTTTTTTTTTGTAGATTAATGCATAATTTGAATGTCTGTTAAAAAAAGACAATGAAATTGTTGTGCAAGTTAAGAAACTGAAGAAACTTTCCCATCCTATTTCCAAGTGCAACACGTGAAGCAATCACAGAGATCTAAAATTTAAGAGAAACAAGATAATAAAATTTTCATTTTCTTACTCAATGGCCAACAAGATCAGTTGTATCAACTAAAGAGAGGTGATGCACAGGCAGGGGTTTGGGGAAGAAAAATGACGAATTCATTTATGTTCGGCATACGACATCATGTAGGTCGGTTTGTATGCATATTTAAAATATATTTAATAATGATCTAATAAATAATTGAAGGGATATTTAAGTAATTTTGTATTGATAACAATACAAATTACCAGAAACCAAACACACACAACCAAATAAAAGGATACTCATATTACAATATATTAACCTATTTCAAATATAAACAATCAACTACCCAAAATACACTATCACCTCAACATACCAAATATTATCCAATCCGAACACCCAAACCAAAAACGCCCCTAATATAACATAGTATCACAAAACAAAAATAAATATACATATTCTTTAAATACCAAAGCAGCCCCTACCTACCCCATATAACTTAATACCATAAGGGCGTTTTTGATTTGTGTTTATATATTATAATATAATTTTTGAACTACCTTCTATCCATGTGTGTTTTTGGATACTAAGTAGTATGGGCCTACTAAACGTTCCCCTCAGCCCGGCCTAATAAATTGTATTGTGGAAGCTTCGAGTCTCACCTCAGGCCGTGAGATTGGGCCTGAACAACTTGGGACTATTGAATATTGTCCATCAAATTACTTTTATGTCTTTAACAGTGCTTGTATATTTGTTACTTTTTGAATATTTACTGAAAATATTTTCATCCTCACCCACTCACTTGACTGAAAAGACATGATTCTTCTTCCCCTGCTTTTCCATTCCACTTTGTATTTTTATCGAGCAGGGTTTTTTTTTTTTAAATATTCTCATCAATTTTTGTTTTTTTGTACATTAATGCATAATTTGAATGTTTGTTAAAAAAAGACAATGAAATTGTTGTGCAAGGTAAGAAAACTGAAGATACTTTCCCATCCTAGCTATTTCCAAGTGCAACACGTGAAGCAACAGAGATCTAAAATTTAAGAAAAACAAGATAATAAAATTTTCATTTTCGTACTTAGTGGCCAACAAGATCAGTTGTATCAACTAAAGAGAGGTGATGCGCAGGCAGGGGTTTGGGGAAGAAAAATGACGAATTCATTTGTGTTCGGCGTACGACATCATGTAGGTCGGTTTGTATGCATATTTAAAATATATTTAATAATGATCTAATAAATAATTGAAGGGATATTTAAGTAATTTTGTATTGATAACAATACAAATTACCATAAACCAAACACACACAACGAAATAAAAGGATACTCATATTACAATATATTAACCTATTTCAAATATAAACAATCAACTACCCAAAATACACTATCACCTCAACATACCAAATATTATCCAATCCGAACACCCAAACCAAAAACGCCCCTAATATAACATAGTATCACAAAACAAAAATAAATATACATATTCTTTAAATACCAAAGCAGCCCCTACCTACCCCGTATAACTTAATACCTTAAGGGCGTTTTTGATTTGTGTTTATATATTATACTATAATTTTTGAACTACCTTCTATCCATGTGTGTTTTTGGATACTAAGTAGTATGGGCCTACTAAATGTTCCCCTCAGCCCGGCCTAATAAATTGTATTGTGGAAGCTTCGAGTCTCACCTCAGGCCGTGCGATTGGGCCTGAACAACTTGGGACTATTGAATATTGTCCATCAAATTACTTTTATGTCTTTAACAGTGCTTGTATATTTGTTACTTTTTGAATATTTACTGAAAATATTTTCATCCCCACCCACTCACTTGACTGAAAAGACATGACTCTTCTCCCCTGCTTTTCCATTCCACTTTGTATTTGTATCGAGCAGGGTTTTTTTTTTTTTTCAATATTCTCATCAATTTTTGGTTTTTTTGTAGATTAATGCATAATTTGAATGTTTGTTAAAAAAAGACAATGAAATTGTTGTGCAAGGTAAGAAACTGAAGATACTTTCCCATCCTAGCTATTTCCAAGTGCAACACGTGAAGCAACAGAGATCTAAAATTTAAGAAAAACAAGATAATAAAATTTTCATTTTCGTACTCAGTGGCCAACAAGATCAGTTGTATCAACTGAAGAGAGGTGATGCGCAGGCAGGGGTTTGGGGAAGAAAAATGACGAATTCATTTGTGTTCGGCGTACGACATCATGTAGGTCGGTTTGTATGCATATTTAAAATATATTTAATAATGATCTAATAAATAATTGAAGGGATATTTAAGTAATTTTGTATTGATAACAATACAAATTACCATAAACCAAACACACACAACGAAATAAAAGGATACTCGTAATACAATATATTAACCTATTTCAAATATAAACAATCAACTACCCAAAATACACTATCACCTCAACATACCAAATATTATCCAATCCGAACACCCAAACCAAAAACGCCCCTAATATAACATAGTATCACAAAACAAAAATAAATATACATATTCTTTAAATACCAAGGCAGCCCCTACCTACCCCGTATAACTTAATACCTTAAGGGTGTTTTTGATTTGTGTTTATATATTATAATATAATTTTTGAACTACCTTCTATCCATGTGTGTTTTTGGATACTAAGTAGTATGGGCCTACTAAATGTTCCCCTCAGCCCGGCCTAATAAATTGTATTGTGGAAGCTTCGAGTCTCACCTCAGGCCGTGAGATTGGGCCTGAACAACTTGGGACTATTGAATATTGTCCATCAAATTACTTTTATGTCTTTAACAGTGCTTGTATATTTGTTACATTTTGAATATTTACTGAAAATATTTTCATCCCCACCCACTCACTTGACTGGAAAGACACGACTCTTCTCCCCTGCTTTTCCATTCCACATTGTATTTGTATCGAGCAGGGTTTTTTTTTTTTTTAAATATTCTCATCAATTTTTGTTTTTTTGTAGATTAATGCATAATTTGAATGTCTGTTAAAAAAAGACAATGAAATTGTTGTGCAAGGTAAGAAACTGAAGATACTTTCCCATCCTAGCTATTTCCAAGTGCAACACATGAAGCAACAGAGATCTAAAATTTAAGAAAGACAAGATAATAAAATTTTCATTTTCGTACTCAGTGGCCAACAAGATCAGTTGTATCAACTAAGAGAGGTGATGCGCAAGGCAGGGGTTTGGGAAAGAAAAATGACGAATTCATTTGTTTTCGGCGTACGACATCATGTAGGTCGGTTTGTATGCATATTTAAAATATATTTAATAATGATCTAATAAATAATTGAAGGGATATTTAAGTAATTTTGTATTGATAACAATACAAATTACCATAAACCAAACACACACAACGAAATAAAAGGATACTCATATACAATATATTAACCTATTTCAAATATAAACAATCAACTACCCAAAATACACTATCACCTCAACATACCAAATATTATCCAATCCGAACACCCAAACCAAAAACGCCCCTAATATAACATAGTATCACAAAACAAAAATAAATATACATATTCTTTAAATACCAAGGCAGCCCCTACCTACCCCGTATAACTTAATACCTTAAGGGTGTTTTTGATTTGTGTTTATATATTATAATATAATTTTTGAACTACCTTCTATCCATGTGTGTTTTTGGATACTAAGTAGTATGGGCCTACTAAATGTCCCCTCAGCCCGGCCTAATAAATTGTATTGTGGAAGCTTCGAGTCTCACCTCAGGCCGTGAGATTGGGCCCTGAACAACTTGGGACTATTGAATATTGTCCATCAAATTACTTTTATGTCTTTAACAGTGCTTGTATATTTGTTACATTTTGAATATTTACTGAAAATATTTTCATCCCCACCCACTCACTTGACTGGAAAGACACGACTCTTCTCCCCTGCTTTTCCATTCCACATTGTATTTGTATCGAGCAGGGTTTTTTTTTTTTTTAAATATTCTCATCAATTTTTGTTTTTTTGTAGATTAATGCATAATTTGAATGTCTGTTAAAAAAAGACAATGAAATTGTTGTGCAAGGTAAGAAACTGAAGATACTTTCCCATCCTAGCTATTTCCAAGTGCAACACTTGAAGCAACAGAGATCTAAAATTTAAGAAAGACAAGATAATAAAATTTTCATTTTCGTACTCAGTGGCCAACAAGATCAGTTGTATCAACTAAAGAGAGGTGATGCGCAAGCAGGGGTTTGGGAAAGAAAAATGACGAATTCATTTGTTTTCGGCGTACGACATCATGTAGGTCGGTTTGTATGCATATTTAAAATATATTTAATAATGATCTAATAAATAATTGAAGGGATATTTAAGTAATTTTGTATTGATAACAATACAAATTACCATAAACCAAACACACACAACGAAATAAAAGGATACTCATATTACAATATATTAACCTATTTCAAATATAAACAATCAACTACCCAAAATACACTATCACCTCAACATACCAAATATTATCCAATCCGAACACCCAAACCAAAAACGCCCCTAACATAACATAGTATCACAAAACAAAAATAAATATACATATTCTTTAAATACCAAAGCAGCCCCTACCTACCCCGTATAACTTAATACCTTAAGGGCATTTTTGATTTGTGTTCATATATTATAATATAATTTTTGAACTACCTTCTATCCATGCGTGTTTTTGGATACTAAGTAGTATGGGCCTACTAAATGCTCCCCTCAGCCCGGCCTAATAAATTGTATTGTGGAAGCTTCGAGTCTCACCTTAGGCCGTGAGATTGGGCCTAAACAACTTGGGACTATTGAATATTTTCCATCAAATTACTTTTATGTCTTTAACAGTGCTTGTATATTTGTTACTTTTTGAATATTTACTGAAAGTATTTTCATCCCCACCCACTCACTTGACTGGAAAGACATGACTCTTCTCCCCTGCTTTTCCATTCCACTTTGTATTTGTATCGAGCAGGGTTTTTTTTTTTTTTAAATATTCTCATAAATTTTTGTTTTTTTGTAGATTAATGCATAATTTGAATGTCTGTTAAAAAAAGACAATGAAATTGTTGTGCAAGGTAAGAAACTGAAGATACTTTCCCATCCTAGCTATTTCCAAGTGCAACACGTGAAGCAACAGAGATCTAAAATTTAAGAAAAACAAGATAATAAAATTATCATTTTCGTACTCAGTGGCCAACAAGATCAGTTGTATCAACTAAAGAGAGGTGATGCGCAGGCAGGGGTTTGGGGAAGAAAAATGACGAATTCATTTGTGTTCGGCGTACGACATCATGCAGGTCGGTTTGTATGCATATTTAAAATATATTTAATAATGATCTAATAAATAATTGAAGGGATATTTAAGTAATTTTGTATTGATAACAATACAAATTACCATAAACCAAACACACACAACGAAATAAAAGGATACTCATATTACAATATATTAACCTATTTCAAATATAAACAATCAACTACCCAAAATACACTATCACCTCAACATACCAAATATTATCCAATCCGAACACCCAAACCAAAAACGCCCCTAATATAACATAGTATCACAAAACAAAAATAAATATACATATTCTTTAAATACCAAAGCAGCCCCTACCTACCCCGTATAACTTAATACCTTAAGGGTGTTTTTGATTTGTGTTTATATATTATAATATAATTTTTGAACTACCCTCTATCCATGTGTGTTTTTGGATACTAAGTAGTATGGGCCTACTAAATGTTCCCCTCAGCTCGGCCTAATAAATTGTATTGTGGAAGCTTCGAGTCTCACCTCAGGCCGTGAGATTGGGCCTGAACAACTTGGGACTATTGAATATTGTCCATCAAATTACTTTTATATCTTTAACAGTGCTTGTATATTTGTTACTTTTTGAATATTTACTGAAAATATTTTCATCCCCACCCACTCACTTGACTGAAAAGACATGACTCTTCTCCCCTGCTTTTCCATTCCACTTTGTATTTGTATCGAGCAGGGTTTTTTTTTTTTTTAAATATTCTCATCAATTTTTGTTTTTTTGTAGATTAATGCATAATTTGAATGTCTGTTAAAAAAAGAAAATGAAATTGTTGCTCTGGCGTGGCTGGCGAGGTTCACATCATTTGGTATTAGAGCCAAGGCTTTGTCCAGGTTTTTGCCTATCGTTATTTTCTGGTATTATCCTAGGTCTAGTTTTGTCTAAATTCCAGTTCGATCATTTATTGTAATGGGTGTCGGTTGTAATTGAGTCTTAGTTTGTAATATCCAAAAAAAAAAAAGTCTGGAGCAATTTTTTTTTTTTTTTTTGACTTGTTGGAGGCTTTGATATTTTGTTCGTTAGCCTTGATTATATCTGTTCATGAAAGAAATTTTTTGTTGGACAAAAACTTTTGTCCAATTACCTATTGATATTTTAACCAGTTCTTGCCCTAAACCCGTTGACACTTTTGGTGATCTTAACATCACAATCCGGCTGGTAAGAACATGAGTGGATTGCTGCTTGAACCTCTTGAATTTGTTTGATTAGTTTTGAAGAGAATCAAAAGAGAATTATTTCAAGTGGGAAAAAAGACAGAAGTGATTAGAGCATTAGAGTGTTGAAAAAGCCAAATTTGAGTGACAAACATGAGTGTTGAGTGAACATAAATTTGAGTGAAGCACGTAAGGGAGTGAAAAATTTGCAAGGTCCTTTTCCTATTTATAATACTCTTTGCAGGTAAAACATGACTCAACAAAATCGTGATGAAGAACAAAGAGTAGGTGAAGAACAGAGAGTAGGTGAATGGAGGTTGCGTCTAGAGGCCATGATTGGAGAATTGACCCTGACGGTGAGAATGCAATATGAGGAGATGCAAGACCGATTTGAGCAGTTGGAAAATGTGCGAAATAGGCAGCCACCTCACGGTCCTAATATGCAAAGAAGTGAGAGGGTTCAGCCTAGGAAGGAAAGGGATGAAGATGACAAGAACTATGGGTTAGGTTCTGATGAGGCGGATGATGAGGAATATGCAGCCCAAGGTGAATTGTTGGTACCAAGACGAGCTTTAAGTGTGCAAGTTAAGGAAGATGAAGAAGTGCAGCGTGAAAACATTTTTCACACTAGATGCCACATCCAAAACAAGGTATGTAGCGTGATCATTGATGGAGGTAGCTGTACTAATGTTGGTAGCACTACTATGGTTGAAACGCTAGGGCTACAATTGATTAAGCATCCCATGCCATACAAGTTACAATGGCTCAATGACAGTGGTGAAGTAAGGGTAAACCGACGAATGTTAGTGTCTTTTCACATTGGAAAGTATGAAGATGAGGTTTTGTGTGATGTTGTTCCAATGCAAGCAGGGCATTTGTTGTTACGATGACCATAGCAGTTCGATCGATGAGTCAGACATGATGGATTTACCAACAAACACTCATTCGAGTTCAAACAAAGAACAGTCACTTTGATTCCGATGACACCAAGATAGGTGTACGAAGATCAAGTGAGGTTGCAGCAAGAGAGGAAACAAAAAAAGAGTGCTGAAGAAGAGAGCAAACAAAAGAATGAGAGTGAGAAAAATAAGAGTGATGAGAGAGAGAAAAAGAAAATGAGTGAAAATTTGAGAGAAGAAAGAGAGAAAAGGCTCGAGAAAATAGAGGGAGAAAAAAAGAGTGAGATTCGACCAAAGAGAGAAAAATAGAGAGAAAAATCAACTTTATACAAAAGCAAGTGAGATCAAAAGAGTGATGTTTCTAAATAAGCCAATGATTGTACTTTTGTATAAAGAGGTATTTTTAAATACTAACGAGATTGACTCTGCTTTGCCTAGTTCTGTCGTGTTTCTTTTGCAGGAATATGATGATGTCTTTCCCGAGGAAACACCATCGGGGTTGCTACTTTTCCGAGAGATTGAACATTAGATTGACTTCGTACCCAGTGTAGTACAGCTAAATTGACCAGCCTAGAGGAGCAATCCTGAGGAAACAAATGAGCTTCAAAGGCAAGTACAAGAGTTGATGGATAAGGGGTACGTGAGGGAAAGCATGAGCCCATGTGCGATTCCAGTTTTACTTGTGCCTAAGAAGGATGGAAGTTGGAGAATGTACGTTGAATGTCGAGCTATCAACAACATCACGGTAAAGTATCGGCATCCCATCCCTCATTTAGATAACATGTTAGATGAACTACATGGGGCTTGTGTGTTTCCCAAAATTGATTTGAAGAGTGGATATCATCAAATTCGCATGAAAGAGGGGGATGAATGGAAAACTGCCTGTAAGACAAAATATGGTTTGTTTGAATGGTTAATAATGCCTTTTAGTTTAACTAATGCACTGAGCACATTTATTAGATTAATGAACCATGTGTTACGTGCTTTCATAGGCAGATTTGTTGAGGTTTACTTTGATGACATCCTCATTTATAGCAAAAACTTGGATGATCATGTTGCACATGTTAAGTCTGTCTTAGATGTGCTTAGAAAAGAAAGGTTGTTTGCTAACTTGAAAAAGTGCACTTTTTGTGCACAGGGAATACAAGTTGATGAAGAGAAGATCCGGGCAATCCAAGAGTGGCCTACTCCTACAAACATAGGCCATGTACAGAGTTTTCATGGACTCGCTAGTTTCTGCCGGCGGTTTGTGAAAGATTTTAGCACTTTGGCCGCACTACTCACCGAAGTAATAAAGAAGAACGTTGGGTTTAAGTGGGGTGAAGAGCAAGAGAAGGCATTTCAGCTTCTCAAGCAAAAGTTGACAAATGCTCCTTTATTATCTTTGCCTAACTTTAACAAGATGTTTGAAATTGAATATGATGCTTCAGGTATAGGTATTGGTGTTGTGCTTATGCAAGAAGGGAGGCTAATAGCGTACTTCAGTGAGAAGCTAAGTGGTGCAATGTTGAACTACCCGACTTATGACAAGGAGTTATACGCTTTGGTCCGAGCTTTGGAAACATGGAAACATTACTTATGGCCTAAGGATTTCGTTGTTTACACTGATCATGAGTCACTAAAGCACTTGAAGGGTCAACAAAAGCTGAACAGGCGACATGCTAGATGGATTGAGACGTTTCCATATGTCATTCGGTACAAACAAGGTAAAGAGAATGTGGCCGCCGACGTACTTTCTCGCAGGATGTATTGATTTCTACTCTTGATGCTAAATTACTTGGTTTTGAGCATATTAAGGAATTGTACCCTTTAGACCAAGATTTTTTGGAAGAGTATAGAAACTGTGAGGGGAAAGCTTTGGGTAAGTTCTTTAGGCATGAGGACTTTTTGTTTCGGCAGAATAAATTATGTGTGCCTAATTGCTCATTGTGAGACTTGTTAGTAAGGGAATCCCATAGTGGAGGGTTAATGGGGCATTTTGGAGTTGCAAAGACACTGGCCATTTTGCAGGAACACTTTTTTTAGCAACACATGAAAAAGGATGTTGAGAGAATCTGTGGAAGGTGTTTCACTTGTAAACAAGCAAAATCTCGAGTGCAACCAAATGGATTATATACGCCACTGCCTCACATATTGCCGACTTGTTCTTTAGAAAAGTTGTAAGGTTACGTGGTATGCCTAGAACAATTGTTTCGGATAGGGACGCTAAGTTCTTGAGTTATTTTTGGAAGACCTTGTGGTATAAGTTGGGAACTAAGCTTTTATTTTCTACTACTTATCACCCACAAACCGATGGTCAAACCGAGGTAGTAAATAGAACTTTCTCAACCTTGTTGAGAGCAATCATTAAGAAAAACATCAAAACTTGGAAGGGGTGTTTGCCAAATGTTGAGTTTGCATATAATAGAACCATTCATTCTGCCACTAAGTTTTCATCATTTGAACTTGTTTATGGTTTTAATCCTTTGACTCCATTGGATTTAACTCTTTTACCTTTGTCTGAATGTGTTAACATGGATGAAAAGAAAAAGGCTGATTATATATGAAAAATAAAATAAAAATGAATGAGCTACTTCTCATGATAATACTAAGAACAAGATTATATATGTGTGTATATGTTTATCGCCATTAGTACTATAATAAACATAAAATCATTTTTTCAATAAACACACGTTATATTCATATTCTACAGGAATAATTAGTTCGTTGATTTGTTAATATTGTCTCTTTCACTTGAAAGATATACAATTCATTAGACCATAGATAATTAGGAGGAAAAGAAATAATTACCGGAAATCCCTCAAGATTTATTTCAAATAAGGAAAAAATTAATTATTTATTGAAATTATAATTATTACTTTGATATTTGTTTCTACAATTGACACTATTTGTACATTAATTGATCTCATTAATAGAACATTCATCCAACCAATTTACAATCCATAGCAAGTCATAAAAAATTAAAAGCAAAACAAAAAAACTTGGAAGATTCTTAAAAAATTACTAAAATATTTCAATACATAGTTTAATTTCAGAAATTGATAAAAAATTACTGAATGAAATATTTTTTTTTTTGAAAAGAAAAAGTTCCATCCTTAATGCTGATTTGAATTTTTGGATCAATATACAGTACATGTGGGATTTTTTATTTTCATTTTATCGGTTCACCAAAACGTGAATACCCCTAATATTATATCTATTGAATGAACCCACTGACTATAATTTCTAGCTACGCCATTGATTACACGGAATCAAATACATACAACAATATAAATGAATACTACTAGGGCGTTTTTTATTTGTGTTTATATATTATAATACAATTTTTGAACTACCCTCTATCCATGTGTGTTTTTGTATACTAAGTAGTATGGGCCTACTAAATATTCCCCTCAGCCCGGCCTACTACATTGTATTGTGGAAGCTTCGAGTCTCACCTCAGGCGGTGAGATTGGGCCTGAACAACTTGGGACTATTGAATATTGTCCATCAAATTACTTTTATGTCTTTAACAGTGCTTGTGTATTTGTTACTTTTTGAATATTTTATTGAAAATATTTTCATCCCCACCCACTCACTTGACTGAAAAAACATGACTCTTCTCCCCTGCTTTTCCTATCGAGCAGGGTATTTTTTTTAAATATTCTCATCAATTTTTGTTTTTTTTTTGTAGATTAATGCATAATTTGAATGTCTGTTAAAAAAAGACAATGAAATTGTTGTGCAAGGTAAGAAACTGAAGATACTTTCCCATCCTAGCTATTTCAAGTGCAACACGTGAAGCAACAGAGATCTAAAATTTAAGAGAAACAAGATAATAAAATTTTCATTTTCGTACTCAGTGGCCAACAAGATCAGTTGTATCAACTAAAGAGAGGTGATGCGCAGGCAGGGGTTTGGGGAAGAAAAATGACGAATTCATTTGTGTTCGGCGTACGACATCATGTAGGTTTGTATGCATATTTAAAATATATTTAATAATGATCTAATAAATAATTGAAGGGATATTTAAGTAATTTTGTATTGATAACAATACAAATTACCATAAACCAAACACACACAACAAAATAAAAGGATACTCATATTACAATATATTAACATATTTCAAATATAAACAATCAACTACCCAAAATACACTATCACCTCAACATACCAAATATTATCCAATCCGAACACCCAAACCAAAAACGCCCCTAATATAACATAGTATCACAAAACAAAAATAAATATACATATTCTTTAAATACCAAAGCAGCCCCTACCTACCCCGTATAACTTAATACCTTAAGGGCGTTTTTGATTTGTGTTTATATATTATAATATAATTTTTGAACTACCTTCTATCCATGTGTGTTTTTGGATACTAAGTAGTATGGGCCTACTAAATGTTCCCCTCAGCCCGGCCTAATAAATTGTATTGTGGAAGCTTCGAGTCTCACCTCAGGCCGTGAGATTGGGCCTGAACAACTTGGGACTATTGAATATTGTCCATCAAATTACTTTTATGTCTTTAACAGTGCTTGTATATTTGTTACTTTTTGAATATTTACTGAAAATATTTTCATCCCCACCCACTCACTTGACTGAAAAGACATGACTCTTCTCCTCTGCTTTTCCATTCCACTTTGTATTTGTATCGAGCAGGGTTTTTTTTTTTTTTAAATATTCTCATCAATTTTTGTTTTTTTGTAGATTAATGCATAATTTGAATGTCTGTTAAAAAAAAGACAATGAAATTGTTGTGCAAGGTAAGAAACTGAAGATACTTTCCCATCCTAGCTATTTCCAAGTGCAACACGTGAAGCAACAGAGATCTAAAATTTAAGAAAAACAAGATAATAAAATTTTCATTTTCGTACTCAGTGGCCAACAAGATCAGTTGTATCAACTAAAGAGAGGTGATGCGCAGGCAGGGGTTTGGGGAAGAAAAATGACGAATTCATTTGTGTTCGGCGTACGACATCATGGAGGTCGGTTTGTATGCATATTTAAAATATATTTAATAATGATCTAATAAATAATTGAAGGGATATTTAAGTAATTTTGTATTGATAACAATACAAATTACCATAAACCAAACACACACAACAAAATAAAAGGATACTCATATTACAATATATTAACCTATTTCAAATATAGACAATCAACAACCCAAAATACACTATCACCTCAACATACCAAATATTATCCAATCCGAACACCCAAACCAAAAACGCCCCAAATATGACATAGTATCACAAAACAAAAATAAATATACATATTCTTTAAATACCAAAGCAGCCCCTACCTACCCCGTATAACTTAATACCTTAAGGGCGTTTTTGATTTGTGTTTATATATTATAATATAATTTTTGAACTACCTTCTATCCATGTGTGTTTTTGGATACTAAGTAGTATTGGCCTACTAAATGTTCCCCTCAGCCCGGCCTAATAAATTGTATTGTGGAAGCTTCGAGTCTCACCTCAGGCCGTGAGATTGGGCCTGAACAACTTGGGACTATTGAATATTGTCCATCAAATTACTTTTATGTCTTTAACAGTGCTTGTATATTTGTTACTTTTTGAATATTTATTGAAAATATTTTCATCCCCACCCACTCACTTGACTGAAAAGACATGACTCTTCTCCCCTGCTTTTCCATTCCACTTTGTATTTGTATCGAGCAGGGTTTTTTTTTTTTTTAAATATTCTCATCAATTTTTGATTTTTTGTAGATTAATGCATAATTTGAATGTCTGTTAAAAAAAGACAATGAAATTGTTGTGCAAGGTAAGAAACTGAAGATACTTTCCCATCCTAGCTATTTCCAAGTGCAACACGTGAAGCAACAGAGATCTAAAATTTAAGAAAAACAAGATAATAAAATTTTCATTTTCGTACTCAGTGGCCAACAAGATCAGTTGTATCAACTAAAGAGAGGTGATGAGCAGGCAGGGGTTTGGGGAAGAAAAATGACGAATTCATTTGTGTTCGGCGTACGACATCATGTAGGTCGGTTTGTATGCATATTTAAAATATATTTAATAATGATCTAATAAATAATTGAAGGGATATTTAAGTAATTTTGTATTGATAACAATACAAATTACCATAAACCAAACACACACAACAAAATAAAAAGATACTCATATTACAATATATTAACCTATTTCAAATATAAACAATCAACTACCCAAAATACACTATCACCTCAACATACCAAATATTATCCAATCCGAACACCCAAACCAAAAACGCCCCTAATATAACATAGTATCACAAAACAAAAATAAATATACATATTCTTTAAATACCAAAGCAGCTCCTACCTACCCCGTATAACTTAATACCTTAAGGGCGTTTTTGATTTGTGTTTATATATTATAATATAATTTTTGAACTACCTTCTATCCATGTGTGTTTTTGGATACTAAGTAGTATGGGCCTACTAAATGTTCCCCTCAGCCCGGCCTAATAAATTGTATTGTGGAAGCTTCGAGTCTCACCTCAGGCCGTGAGATTGGGCCTGAACAACTTGGGACTATTGAATATTGTCCATCAAATTACTTTTATGTCTTTAACAGTGCTTGTATATTTGTTACTTTTTGAATATTTACTGAAAATATTTTCATGCCCACCCACTCACTTGACTGAAAAGACATGACTCTTCTCCCCTGTTTTTCCATTCCACTTTGTATTTGTATCGAGCAGGGTTTTTTTTTTTTAAAATATTCTCATCAATTTTTGTTTTTTTGTAGATTAATGCATAATTTGAATGTCTGTTAAAAAAAGACAATGAAATTGTTGTGCAAGGTAAGAAACTGAAGATACTTTCTCATCCTAGCTATTTCCAAGTGCAACACGTGAAGCAACAGAGATCTAAAATTTAAGAAAAACAAGATAATAAAATTTTCATTTTCGTACTCAGTGGCCAACAAGATCAGTTGTATCAACTAAAGAGAGGTGATGCGCAGGCAGGGGTTTGGGGAAGAAAAATGACGAATTCATTTGTGTTCGGCGTACGACATCATGGAGTTCGGTTTGTATGCATATTTAAAATATATTTAATAATGATCTAATAAATAATTGAAGGGATATTTAAGTAATTTTGTATTGATAACAATACAAATTACCATAAACCAAACACACACAACAAAATAAAAGGATACTCATATTACAATATATTAACCTATTTCAAATATAGACAATCAACTACCCAAAATACACTATCACCTCAACATACCAAATATTATCCAATCCGAACACCCAAACCAAAAACGCCCCTAATATAACATAGTATCACAAAACAAAGATAAATATACATATTCTTTAAATACCAAAGCAACCCCTACCTACCCCGTATAACTTAATACCTTAAGGGCGTTTTTGATTTGTGTTTATGTATTATAATATAATTTTTGAACTACCTTCTATCCATGTGTGTTTTTGGATACTAAGTAGTATGGGCCTACTAAATGTTCCCCTCAGCCCGGCCTAATAAATTGTATTGTGGAAGCTTCGAGTCTCACCTCAGGCCGTGAGATTGGGCCTGAACAACTTGGGACTATTGAATATTGTCCATCAAATTACTTTTATGTCTTTAACAGTGCTTGTATATTTGTTACTTTTTGAATATTTATTGAAAATATTTTCATCCCCACCCACTCACTTGACTGAAAAGACATGACTCTTCTCCCCTGCTTTTCCATTCCACTTTGTATTTGTATCGAGCAGGGCTTTTTTTTTTTTAAATATTCTCATCAATTTTTGATTTTTTGTAGATTAATGCATAATTTGAATGTCTGTTAAAAAAGACAATGAAATTGTTGTGCAAGGTAAGAAACTGAAGATACTTTCCCATCCTAGCTATTTCCAAGTGCAACACGTGAAGCAACAGAGATCTAAGATTTAAGAGAAACAAGATAATGAAATTTTCATTTTCGTACTCAGTGGCCAACAAGATCAGTTGTATCAACTAAAGAGAGGTGATGCGCAGGCAGGGGTTTGGGGAAGAAAAATGACGAATTCATTTGTACGTGTTCGGCGTACGACATCATGTAGGTCGGTTTGTATGCATATTTAAAATATATTTAATAATGATCTAATAAATAATTGAAGGGATATTTAAGTAATTTTGTATTGATAACAATACAAATTACCATAAACCAAACATACACAACCAAATAAAAGGATACTCATATTACAATATATTAACCTATTCCAAATATAAACAATCAACTACCCAAAATACACTATCACCTCAACATACCAAATATTATCCAATCCGAACACCCAAACCAAAAACGCCCCTAATATAACATAGTATCACAAAACAAAAATAAATATACATATTCTTTAAATACCAAAGCAACCCCTACCTACCCCGTATAACTTAATACCTTAAGGGTGTTTTTGATTTGTGTTTATATATTATAATATAATTTTTGAACTACCTTCTATCCATGTGTGTTTTTGGATACTAAGTAGTATGGGCCTACTAAATGTTCCCCTCAGCCCGGCCTAATAAATTGTATTGTGGAAGCTTTGAGTCTCACCTCAGGCCGTGAGATTGGGCCTGAACAACTTGGGACTATTGAATATTGTCCATCAAATTACTTTTATGTCTTTAACAGTGCTTGTATATTTGTTACTTTTTGAATATTTATTGAAAATATTTTCATCCCCACCCGCTCACTTGACTGAAAAGACATGACTCTTCTCCCCTGCTTTTCCATTCCACTTTGTATTTGTATCGAGCAGGGTTTTTTTTTTTTTAAATATTCTCATCAATTTTTGTTTTTTTGTAGATTAATGCATAATTTGAATGTCTGTTAAAAAAAGACAATGAAATTGTTGTGCAAGGTAAGAAACTGAAGATACTTTCCCATCCTAGCTATTTCCAAGTGCAACACGTGAAGCAACAGAGATCTAAAATTTAAGAGAAACAAGATAATAAAATTTTCATTTTCTTACTCAATGGCCAATAAGATCAGTTGTATCAACTAAAGAGAGGTGATGCGCAGGCAGGGGTTTGGGGAAGAAAAATGACGAATTCATTTGTGTTCGGCGTACGACATCATGTAGGTCGGTTTGTATGCATATTTAAAATATATTTAATAATGATCTAATAAATAATTGAAGGGATATTTAAGTAATTTTGTATTGATAACAATACAAATTATCATAAACCAAACACACACAATGAAATAAAAGGATACTCATGTTACAATATATTAACTTATTTTAAATATAAACAATCAACTACCGAAAATACACTATCACCTCAACATACCAAATATTATCCAATCCGAACACCCAAATCAAAAACGCCCTAAAAGAAAACAAAAACGCCCTAAAGGTATATTGAAAATTTTGGAAGTTCAAGAAGAACATTTGGCCGGCTGTAGTGATTACATTTAAATCTAAAGTTTTTTTGTATTTCAACATGTGATCATGATTTCTTTTTAAAGAAAAAGAATAACTATTTTGTTTCTTTTTCTTTTTAAAAAAATCTTTACTGTAAACATGAGGTGGAATAAATCTTGAGTTTTATTCTTTTGTATCCCACTGTATATTCTATTATATGAATGCATGACACATTCTAATAAATTCTACGATACTACCATCGGTATGATAAAGTAGCTAGCATCAAATCATTAACTATATATAAATATGTACATAGATAAATTAATTAAACATTAATTATATTAACGATTGAAACAAAGAGATCATCATCATCATGGTGAACTTACAAATACAAATTAACAACATTAAATAAAGCTGTTAATAATAATTACTATATTCTCAATTAAGCACATGATAAACTGAACAAAATGTATAGCATCAGAAGCAATCAGCCTTTGGATTTTCTTAGCAGATTGACTGCTCATGATGTTATATCATTTTCTCATGAATTTGGTAATTTGTGTACTAATAATTTATCGAAAGTTTGCACCAAAAGCTGGAGCCCAATAATCAGCTCCATTCTCACTCCCAACATGAAGTGTGCAAGATATTGGAACAAGGCACAGTCCTCTACTCCTCAAGTCCTTCGTTGGCTCTTCATCAGATTCCTAACCCAGAAAGAATAAATAAATATTAATGAAATGAAGAACATATATATTCATTAATCCTTGAATATATATATATACACACACACATATATATATATATATATTGTCAAAGTACGATGACGGGAAAATATCATTTTTGTCACATATGTTAGATTTTGATCAATTCTAATCCAATTAAATATACAAGCATGTCTCACATTGTATCTCACATATTTTTGAATTGTCTCAATTTTAGTTTCCAACTAATTTCTGTTAAATTTTTAGCTTTGAATGCATGAAATAATTTTGGGAAATTGCAGTTATCACAAGATTATCATGTATTTATTGTTAATATCTAATGATTAAAATTTAGACTATTCGAAATATATGGAAATTAATTTGAACCGCTAGAACGTGTAAATGGATAAAATGGGGAGAAAAAAAATTAAAGGCAGAATATTAGTACCAGATCAGATACTCCTTTCCTCTTTATGGAGTTTTCATTCAACAGCTGCACATAGAGATCAACAAAACACCAATTAAAGAACTCAGTAACTTTACATCAGAAACTGAAGACTATTTACATAATATATACTACAGTGCTTTGATACTTAATTCTTAGCAGAAATAAAAAGAGAGTAGTAATAAATACTTAATTAAGCTTTGAAAGAAGCATAAAGCTTACCTGCCCAGGGTCCTCTGGGAATATGCAATTCCTCTCCCCTTGAACCTGAAACAAGGTTTAATTAGCCAACAATTGAAAATTGAGATCAATGTCACTAACAATTCCTAAATTTTAATTATGTGAAATTCAATTTCGTTGTTAAAGTAAGTAACACTTAGTTTGTCCAATGAATTCTTTGACTAATTTTTTTTTAATAAAAAGAAAACACACTTAGTTGAATATTTTTGTCAATTTTCTCTTAAAACTGTTTTATAAAAAATAAATTTAGCAGTGAAAATTGACAAAAATGCCTTTCAAATAAGTGTACTTCAATGAAATTCGGTGGGATAATTTATCAAAGAGATTAAATTGCCACTAATTTATAATATAATTAAAGATTAAAATGTGCAATTTAAATTTTAAAAATTAAAGTGATTCAAATTTAAACATTAATGACTATTAACGACATTAACATCTTTAAAGTTATTTTCTTTTTTATTATTATTTTATTAGGTATATTGTGTGAAGCACCCCAATGTTTGAGATATTTTGTACTGTACACCCAACCTTTGTAAATATGTACTTTGCCCCCCAACCTTTATCATTTCGATGGAAGCTTTGTGGATTATTTGGGCATACTCTTGGAAATATTGAGGAATATTCCATCGGAATAGTGTAAAAAGTACAATAGGCACACAAATGATAAAGGTTGGAGGGCAAAGTCCATATTTACAAAGATTAGATGACAAAGTGCAAAATAACCCAAATGTTGGGGTGTTTAACGCAATATATCCTATTTTATTTACTTATATTTGACAAGTTTCTTTAAAGTAAAGTTCACTTGCACATGCTCCCTTGTACTTGTTCCCTCAGATTTCCACATGCATAAAAAGACCACACACACACGCGCATATGTATCTATTTGTATGTATATGGAGAGAGAGAGAGGGGGCGAGAGAGAGAGTGAGAAAGAGAGGATGGTAGGCTGAGAGCTTTATGGAGCTGTTCTTACAGGGTGTTTTTGCGCCATGCAGGTTCCTGGTCCACTGCCCAAGTACGGCAGGCTAAGGGCCTGCATAAATCAAGGGGGATATATTATATATCATATATATATATATTTCCTAAGAATGTTTTTAGAGAAAAGACTCGTCACTGAAATTTAAGCTGTTGGGCTCTGCGTATGCCATTACTGGAGCTTGCAATAAATATTTAAAGAGGGTAGATAAGTCACCTCAATTTGACTCTGAAGGAATCTAATGTATCCAATAGCTTCTAACAGGACAGAAGCTGTGTCAGTCTGCAAAAACAAATTAACTTTTTTTTAAAAAAAAATTAATAAAAAAGCAAAACAATGATTATTCAAATTACCAAGAATACAAAAAAAATAAAAATAAAATAAGAATTATTAAGAAACCCCTCTCCAGACGTGTACAATTTTTTTATATCATTTGAAATATATATATATATATATATAGATATACCATGTTTAATCTCGTAACTTAGGGATAGATCGATTCCAGTCTTATTATTAACTATTTTCTCACATTTAGTCTTGTAAGTTAAAATTTGTCTCATATAGCGTCTCAATTTCACTTTTGCATGAATATTTGACATAGGCGCGACACTCGCCCAATTCATCTCGCTAATGGCCAGACACATGGCGTGTGACATTTCAGCTAAATATTTGATAGGAAACGGAGGTTCAGATGCAGCCTACGATTAGTTTTAACTTATAGGGTTAAATGTGGAAAAAGGGTGAATAATAGGATCAGAATTGAATTGTGACTAATTTGCGGGACCAAAAATGATAGTTTCTCCCCTTTTTCTGTAGAGATTTTCTTAAAGTAAACCCTAAAGATGAAGAAGGCCAAAAGAGAAGGGCTTTCTGCTTTGGTCCCTATAAAGGATATACTTTTTTCATAACATATGTGTCCTTAATAATTAATTATAATTAGTCCATAATAATGGCCTAAACCCAGATGAGAAAAAAAATAATAATAATAAAGAAATCCAAGGTAATTTACCTTGCCAAATGGGGAAACTAGCTGGTGGAGAGCTGTAATTCTATCACCCAATTTTTCTTTCCTCACCTGTTTTAATTAATTCACATATAGCTCAAAAATATCCAAAAAGATGAGGAATTTAATTTCAGTCACTTTATATATTTATATCTAATTTCTTGCGTGTGGACTGGATAAGAGATAACAAAAGAATAAGCAGGGAGATATATCAAGACAATCAAGAAAGACAAGAGTTATACTCCAAAAATGAAAAAAAATAAAAATGGAGATAGACTTTATTACTTGTGAAGAATGAGTAATTAATTAATTGCCTTTAGTTATATATGTGTGTGTGTGTGTGTACCTTGAAGGTAGATTGGGCTGAAGAAGATTGAATTCTAGCCTTCTTAGCTGCCCCACCAGTGGCTGTGCTGTTACACTTCAAGAAAAAAGTGAACATGATAAGAAAAAATCACCTTTATTGGGAAAAATCATAATAATAAAACTCTTAGTAGATCTAAAAATATTAGGCATAACTATCCAATTTGCAGTTAGATTTAAAACTTTTTCAATTCTTAAAATCAATTGATCCATTAATGAAGAGTGACACTATAGCAAGAGACAACACCAAGGGGGAACTCAAAGCTGAAGTCCCCCGAACTTTACATATAACTCTATATATACATATTTTTAACAAACTTCAAAATTTCGTCTCCCAAGAAAGATAAAGATGTCTTTTTTAAATTTTGCAAAAATTGGATGTCAGCCCTTTAAATAAAACTTTATGATTCCGGCCCAGTAAGTGCGGCCTCAATCCTCCCTACCCATTTTCCTATATGATTTCCAAGAATGAAAAGATCATAATTATGCACTTAAGATTTTAAACATGTATTAGAATGAATAAAGCAACTTTCAACCCTAGACCGAGAAAAACTTTATTTCTTTCACAAACCCTAGTTCACACACACACATACATATATATATATATATATATATAGATAGATAGATAGATGTAGGTGCAAATAGCTATATATATATCTCCAAGAATACCTCAGATGAGTTAGGATCTTGATGCGGGTGCTTTCCATCGGATGATTTAGGAGAGAAATCGAGCATGTTCGTGCTTACAGTAGTGACACATGACTTGGGAGATGAAGCAGATACAATCTGATGATGATGATGATGATGATGATGAGACCAATTCTTGGCTACTTGAATTCCGCCATAACTAGCTGTGTAGAAGCTGCTAGCCGAGTTTTCTTGCTTTATGTCAACACCACAATTTATTATACCACTTGCACTCTGATTTAGAAATAGTTGGCTCAAATTACCAGGCTTATAATCCTCTTCACCAGCCAATCCTCCTCTACATATGTACACAAACAAGTGAGGAAGAGGTGATTAGTTCTATAACGATACCAAAAATCACAAGAACAGAATATAAAATGTATCAGTTTCTCAGTTTCTTGAATTGTGTGTGTGTGTGTGTGAGAGAGAGAGAGAGGGAGTGATAATCAGTTTGTAAGATTTACCAAAAATCCCAAGAAAGAATAAGAAATATACACTTTCTTAGTTTCTTGAATTATATATCTCTGTGTGTGTGTGAGAGAGAGAGAGAGAGAGTAGTGAGGTACTGCCACATGATTTCAATATGAAATTAGTCCGAACTGTGCATGCATCAAGAGAAATGGATCGGAAGTGTGTGTGTGTGCGAGTGCGTGCGCGCGTTTCAGAGAGAGATAGAAAGAGACAGGGCTATTGCTACATGAAACCAACAAGAAACTAATCTGAACTGTGCATGCGTTAAGAGAAATGGATCCAGTATGTGTGTATGTGTGTGTATCGGGGGGTGTGTATGTGTGTGTGTGAGAGAGAGAGAGAGAGATGTGACTGTACAAGAGCAATTGACTCCATGACTCGGGAAGCTCCTGGTCATCATTCCACGGAGAAGCTGCAGCATTAATTAGCGGCGGCGATATCTGCTGTGGCGGTGGCGCAGCCAAGAAAGAGTGACCGTGGTGGTTGTGATGGGGCGGCGGCCGCATATTATTGATGCTCCACCAGTTGGGGCCACCGGCGGGCACCATCTGCTGCACCGGCGAGCTCTGCACAACACCTTGATTCATGGCTCTTGACTATACTTTCCTTGAACTTATCCTCAACTTGCTTGAAAGGTTCAAATCAAAGTCTCCTCATTCACTTTCACAACTCGCCCCTTTTGGTTTGTCTTTCACTTTCACTTTTCTTTTTTTTCCTTTGTACAAACTTTTCTTGAAGGTCTATTCCACACTTGATTAAGTACTGGAAGAAAGACAGAGAGAGAGAGAGAGAGAGAGAGAGAGAGGAGGAGGGGGTGGGGCGTGGGGGTGGGGGTGGCGTGGGGGGGGGTTATGAATTATCATTCGTGGGGATATGAGAGTACCTTTGTCTTTGTGTCCTCTCTCTTTTCTTTATTTCCTTTCTTTATTAGCTTTCCTTTTTCTTTCTTCCTTTCTTTTTATGTTTTGCCCTTTTATTTGCTTTTGCTTTATCACCAAAGTAGGGGGGAAAAAGGTGGTACCTATTTTTCTTAAGTAAATAATAGTAAACAATTTAGTATAAAGTTACTTTATTCGAAATTAATTTATTAATTGGTGGATAGATTATTAATTTGAACTTGGCTAATAATTAAGTTGACATTAGGACTAATTTTAGCTCTAATGAGGTTCTATCATATCTCAAGCAAATTTATATTTATCATATGAATAATGTGCAATTTAAAAGAATGATTAGTCATATGTGTGTGCGCATATATATATATATACATATATATACACTTATTTTATCATTATTTGGGTGGTAATAATATTAGTCGCAAGATCATCATCAAAAACATTTTCTACTTCAACTTCATCATCAATTTGTCAACATTTACTAATTTTATTTTTGTGGCGGTTGTTATACGGTTATTATAGTATTTGTGTACACCTCTAATATGATTACAAATGATCTACTATAATGTATTATATACTTTTTGTGCTTCAAATTTAACATCGCAAAGTTGGATCGTATATAATATAGTATGGATATCTTTTAATATATATATATTCAAAAAATAATTGTTTTCATTAAAGTTGTTGTGATTTTCATACAATTGAGCATATTTTCAAAATTATAATTAAACAAACTTTACACTTTTTTTTAATTTATTTAAAAATCCTTATGAAACCCAATAATTAAGAAAATAGAAATGGGACGAAGAAAATATCAAAATGTGCAAAGAGGAAAAATATCATGCATTTTCTTACCTCATTTGACCAACTTGGATTTATGTGCTTTATTCATTTCTACATACTTCGGTGGACCCCACGCCTTTAAAGATCCCAATATCTGATGATGAAAGTATGACATCAGCGTGACAGAGTACAAATAGCACAAGCAAAATTAAGTAAATCGTGTTAACCAAAAAGTAGAGTACGAAAAAACAGTGATTATGAACAATTGAATCGACCACTAAAAACATGCCTTGTAAATAGGGAATTGTTCATGGTATCCAATTCGATAGTGCTCAATTAATATTTTTAATTGTTGGATTTAAATATAATAATATTAAAAAATAAAGAAAATAAAATAATTATATTTTCATATTCAATTCAACGCGTAAAAGTACTAGTTGGACACTATCCAACTGGGTAGCAACTAATGAACCTGTACAAAGATAGTGGACGAGGAAATTCAATTTTTTTTTAAAAAAATGTGTAAAGGAAAAAAGATCTTAAAGGAATTAAATTTTGTAATGTATTTGAATAAATTTACTATATGTCGAAGATGGGTCATATGTATAGTTTACTTTATCTCCTCCAGTTTACCAATTACCTTAAAAAAATTGTTACTGCATTCGGAAAAGACATATTTTTGAAAAAATATTTGACACCTCTTTTTCTTTTTCATGAATTTTGATAGCTTTTCTCACATGATCCCTTATGTTTATAACTATAAAATAAATATTGCAAATAAATTTTTTTCTGTGTATTATTTATTTTCTATAAATATTGTCTGTGTTTCAAAATACTTATGATATCATAAGTTTATTGTGATTTTACACTCGTATTAACTATCTGGCGATTGGGACGATATTATAACTTCATGCCCATTTTGTTAATTATATATGTACATGGTTTACAAAATTGTCCTTTATATGTAATTTATTTGAATTTATTAATTTTGTTTGTAGATGTGAAATATAATCGCCGTATGAAATATTAATTAATTCATATAATGATTATATTTCACATCTACAGGGGAAGGCCATTAGATATTATACATCGTAAGAGTTTTGAGACAATCATATTTTGGCAACATATAACTTTAATTTATTCAATTTTAATGTTTTATATGATTTAATTTTTTATTTTGTAGCACCAATATATATTTTTATGTTGAGAGGATCTTCATAATTCGATATAGTTTATGATTTGTATGTTGAAAGACATTTTATGCATTATTCATAATATAATCAAGTGTAATTATTCACAACATAAACTACAATTTGTATCTTTGATGAACCAAAGTGAAATAAACTACGGTAGATTGAACAATTATGATGTTGTGGTTAAAAAAAAAAGAAAGAAAGGAACACTGTATATTCAAGAACATACAATTATATGTTGATAATAACTGTGGTAGTAAAACTAAGTATTTTATAATATATATGGTACATGGTACTGCAATATAATGTATGGTGATGGTATCGTACGTCTCCTGAATTTGAGCATAAAGCCTCCAATCCAGTGGGAACACGCGTGAGTCTAGTTAGAAAAGTCCCTGGCGAAAACCCTTCGATGCTCAAGTCAGTGAGAAATCGAGCAGGGAATCGGAAGGTAGGAGAATTTGTTGTGAATAACGTATGTTTTAGAGTTAGAGAATATACCCGTATGAACAGTAGAGACCTTCTATTTATAGTAGCCAGTGTGGAGTGGATAGAATTAGGGTTGATGTGGCCTCTTTTTTGGTACTCATACAAGGAATGTTCCACTAATACATGGTAGTTGAATCTTCGAGTGCAATGGTCTATCAGAGGTCGTTGCCATGGGGGATCACTCCGAGGAGGGGGAGGGGACAACCTCGGGAACAAATAGGGGACCACCCCGAAGAGGAAACAGGGGACAACCTTGAGGAGGGAACAGGAGATCATACCCCGAGGAGGGGGTTGTAGTGGGGACTTTTTACTAAAATAACACAAAAAAGTGTTTTGTTTAATACTTTGGCACAATTTTAATATTCTTTTCAAAAGTAACCCAACTTTACAATTGGGATGTCGACTTCACAGGAAGTCGACATTGGCAACGCCGACTTCAAATAGAATATTAATTTATTAGAATTAGTCGAATAATAAACCATTTTTTATTGGAAGTTGACTCAACTTCCATTAAAAAATTATTTCCGTTGTAGTGGCGGGGAGCCCCACGCCCTAGGTTAGGAATCCCTCCTTGAAGTCATGTTTAGTGAGGGAGATGTGGCATATCTTAGATGAGGTCACGTCTTGGGATCATTTGCCAAGTGGTCAAGACGGATCAGACCACGTCATGAGATGGACGAGCACGTGGCTGGCATGATGCCCCCCATATCATCCACTTTCGCATGGTCGAAAGATAATATTTAAGATTCACATGGAGATCCATATCCTAATTTTACATTAATTTGACAATTTGAAATAATAGATTTTTAAGCCAATAAAATTCTTTTGGTGTGAGTTCAACCTTTCTAAGAACTTTATTACAAAATCTCAAAAGTAAATTTCACTACTTTATTTTTTTCGCTCTGGTTTTTGTTTCTTTTTTAGCACTTAACTTGTTTTATTTTTTCATTTTTCTTTTGAGTGTGTGTTCTCTAATGGCACTTATTATGCTATCATGTAAAGTAAAGTTACTTCTATATCTATACCACAAATACTCCAATAATACAAACATCATCACCATCATCATAATCATCACTACTACTACTACCATGTATTGCTAATTAACGAAACAATTATTAAAGTTCTCCAGGCCCGGCTACTGTAGCGGGCTGGGCTGGCCTGGACCTATCTTGACGTGGGTCGGACCTGGGTCGAGCTTGGAAGGGTAGGGCTAGGCCCAGCTCAACCCATGAACCCAAGTTTTGGTGGGCTTGGTGGGTCTAATTTTTTTATTTTTTATTTTTGTTTCACTTTAAAAAAAATATATATTTTCTTCTATATTTTATGCCCTATATTTAAATATTAACTAGTATTTTTTTCTTAAACTTATTCAAGTACTTATTACTTTTTTGTTATAGTTTTCAATAATAAAATGAAAATTCACTTTACTATATATATATAAAAACTCTAATAACTTTTATTAATTTCAAAATATTGGAGTGTAAATATGAGAACTAAAAAAATATTACATAAAGATTTAATAAAAAGAATCATTTACTACATCAAGAACTAATACAACTTTAATTCGAAATCATCTACCAACGTCTTCATATATACGGTATTAGATATACATATATATGTCAAGTATATAGACCATATACACATATATATATATATATATGTATGTCAATATGTATCTATTATATATATGTCCAAGTAGGGATGGCAACGGGGCGGGTTTAGCAGGACCCAGGACCCGCCCCGTCTGCCCCTACGGGGACCCGGACCCGGACCCGCCCCGGTCCACGTTTGGACCCGCCCCCACCCCGCCTCATACCCGGCGGGTCCGGGTAGACCCGGTTTACCCGGTGAGCTTTAGTTAACATACATATGCAGCAAAAAGAAAAACCTTTCACTATATTCCATAACAGAACACATCCTAAGCAAGACAAATTGTCAAACCTCAATACAAGAAGCCAGGCATCTGCTTCTCTAACTAAATAAAATAAATAAATGAATAAGAAAGAAATAGATGAAAAGGCAACATATTTTTCAAGCCAAGGTATCATTAGGGAGGGAAAAGTTGGGAGGAGCATCTAATCAGAAGATACGATAAAAAGCTGCTAGGCTAAGTGATAAATTACAAATAAACCTATACAACAGAGTAAATTATTAGTCAACTTTACAAGGTATGAAGTGAACACAAAGACACGAACTGGCGATGGGCTGCAGCGGCGCGACGGGCTGTGGCGGTGCGACGGGCTGACGGCGGAGTAGTGGAGCTGGGGCTGGAGCTGGAGCAGGCGAGCAGCGAGCAGGAGCAGCAGTGGGCGAGCAGCGGGCGAGCAGCAGGCGAGCAGCAGCAGCAGCAGCCGAGAGCGAGAAGGAGGCAAGGAGCAGCAGCCACCAGCAGGCGAGAAGGCGATAAGGAGGCAAGGAGCAGCAACTGCAGCAGGCTATGGAATTGGGGCTGTGGATTGGGAATTTTGATTTTTGAGTTAACATAACCCTAGCCGGCTCCTTGGATGCAATATTAAAATTACAAAACATAAATAAATAAATATATAATAGTATCGAGGCGGGTCCGGGGCGGGTTATAGTGGACCCGGGACCCGACTCGGACCCGACCGGGTCCAGAAACTCAAGACCCATGACCCGCCCCTCAGACCCGATTTTTAAACCCGAACCCGCCCCATTCGGGGCGGATCCCCGGTTTACCCGGACCCATTGCCATCCCTATGTCCAAGTATATATATCATATATATATAGATCATATATATATATATATCAATATATGTATGTCAATATATATCTATTATATATATATGTCCAAGTATATATATCATATATATATATATATATCAATATATTTATGTCAATATATATCTATTATATATATGTGTCCAAGTATATAT
The DNA here is from genome assembly GCA_026212405.1 of Petrea volubilis. Taxonomy (NCBI): domain Eukaryota; kingdom Viridiplantae; phylum Streptophyta; class Magnoliopsida; order Lamiales; family Verbenaceae; genus Petrea; species Petrea volubilis. Next base: position 423,180 of record CM047885.1, read on the forward strand.
ATCATATATATATAAGTATCAATATATGTATGCCAATATGTATCTATTATACATATGTCAATTGTATATATCATTTATATATATATATATTTAACCTAAGAAGTTAGAGATAAAATTCTGAATACTGTTAAAATTGAAAATAATAAAAATATTGAAAATGTTGTCTACACTTTAGTTGTGAATATAATAGAACAATTCATAGGTAGATGGTCTGACAATAGTGATAATATAAGAACTTTATTACAAAATCTCAGATGTAATACACTTACCTCATTTAAATGGTATAAAGATGTGTTTCTGAGCAGAGTGTTAGAATTACCTGAGAGTAATAGTTCTCATTGGAAATCGAAATTTATAGATGTATTACCCTCCTTATTTGCTAAAAGAGTTAGAAAAACTCTTAGAAAAGGAGAATTAAGTATTAATTATGATAATTATAATTATGGTAAACTCATAGGTACTTGTGTTCAAGAAAGTTTAGCTTTATTTAATGAAATTAAGCTAAATCAAAAATTAAAAAGCATCATCTTAATGAAAAGAAACAATTAGGTGAATTTTGTGATCAATTAGGTATGAATCCACCTAGAATCAGTAAACCTGATAAACAGGGAAAATTTCATAAAAGAAAATATGTTTCTCCGTGATGAGAATCGGAATGCTTCATCTAAGGACCCAAGCTAAGAAATTTAAAGAAGCACTCAATGGACTCATTTAAGACTTATGGGCTAATTCAAATTGCAAGATGGATTCAAATAAAAACTTGGGGTTGCTCAAATTAATTCAAGCCGGTAATGGGCCTTCTCAAGCGTGAATTAAAGGGCGAGATTGATAGCATTAATTTCAGCCATGAATTTCATGGAAGCCGACCTGATTTAGAGGACAAATAGAGAACTTTACTTTTTCTAATTTTGGCAAATTCACAACCCTACTTTCCTTTTCTTTATATGCGTGATTGGCTTATTATCAAGCCATCATAATCTTCGAAGTTTCCTTTTCCATTTAGGTGTGTTATTTAGGGCTTCATTTAGGGATTATTATTTTGGTAAAACCCAAAAACGTTTTGTTTGTTTCAACCTATATAGGCGTGCGGCTGGGAATGAAAAGATAGCATACGTTTTTCTCAAAAGTGAGAGTTTTCTCTTTGGTCTTTATGAACTATCGAACTTATAAAGACTTCATTCTTGTGGTCTTCTAATACCGACTTATCCAACAGATTTCCATCACCGTTGGTGGCGTCTATGACATACCAAGGTTCGTGCTTCCACTGAAGCATCGGGTTGAGGACTCCTTTGCAAAGTTCGTGTTTTCTGTGAGGTATTGGGTTGCAGTTTTCCCCACCTTCGAAACCTGAGTGAAGAACTGTCCTAGGGTCCAATGTCGTTGTCGGGTCTCGTTGCTCTGGCGTGGCTGGCGAGGTTCGCATCATTTGGTATTAGAGCCAAGGCTTTGTCCAGGTTTTTGCCTATCGTTATTTTCGGGTATTATCCTAGGTCTAGTTTTGTCTAAATTCCAGTTCGATCATTTATTGTAATAGGTTTCGGTTGTAATTGAGTCTTAGTTTGTAATATCCAAAAAAAAAAACAAAGTCTGGAGCAATTTTATTTTATTTTTTGACTTGTTGGAGGCTTTGATATTTTGTTCGTTAGCCTTGATTATACCTGTTCATGAAAGAAATTATTTGTTGGACAAAAACTTTTGTCCAATTACCTATTGATATTTTAACCAGTTCTTGCCCTAAACCCGTTGACACTTTTGGTGATCTTAACATCACAATCCGACTGGTAAGAACGTGAGTGGATTGCTGTTTGAACCTCTTGAATTTGTTTGATTAGTTTTGAAGAGAATCAAAAGAGAATTATTTCAAGTGGGAAAAAAGACAGAAGTGATTAGAGCATTAGAGTGTTGAAAAAGCCAAATTTGAGTGACAAACATGAGTGTTGAGTGAACATAAATTTGAATAAAGCACGTAAGGGAGTGAAAAATTTGCAAGGTCCTTTTCCTATTTATAATACTCTTTGCAGGTAAAACATGACTCAACAAAATCGTGATGAAGAACAAAGAGTAGGTGAAGAACAGAGAGTAGGTGAATGGAGGTTGCGTCTAGAGGCCATGATTGGAGAGTTGACCCTGACGGTGAGAATGCAATATGAGGAGATGCAAGACCGATTTGAGCAGTTGGAAAATGTGCGAAATAGGCAGCCACCTCACGGTCCTAATATGCAAAGAAGTGAGAGGGTTCAGCCTAGGAAGGAAAGGGATGAAGATGACAAGAACTATGGGTTAGGTTCTGATGAGGCGGATGATGAGGAATATGCAGCCCAAGGTGAATTGTTGGTACCAAGACGAGCTTTAAGTGTGCAAGTTAAGAAAGATGAAGAAGTGCAGCGTGAAAACATTTTTCACACTAGATGCCACATCCAAAACAAAGTATGTAGCGTGATCATTGATGGAGGTAGCTGTACTAATGTTGGTAGCACTACTATGGTTGAAACGCTAGGGCTACAATTGATTAAGCATCCCATGCCATACAAGTTACAATGGCTCAATGACAGTGGTGAAGTAAGGGTAAACCGACGAATGTTAGTGTCTTTTCGCATTGGAGAGTATGAAGATGAGGTTTTGTGTGATGTTGTTCCAATGCAAGCAGGGCATTTGTTGTTACGATGACCATAGAAGTTCGATCGACGAGTCAGACATGATGGATTTACCAACAAACACTCATTCGAGTTCAAACAAAGAACAGTCACTTTGATTCCGATGACACCAAGACAGGTGTACGAAGATCAAGTGAGGTTGCAGCAAGAGGGGAAACAAAAAAAGAGTGTTGAAGAAGAGAGCAAACAAAAGAATGAGAGTGAGAAAAATAAGAGTGATGAGAGAGAGAAAAAGAAAATGAGTGAAAATTTGAGAGAAGAAAGAGAGAAAAGGCTCGAGAAAATAGAGGGAGAAAAAAAGAGTGAGATTCGACCAAAGAGAGAAAAATAGAGAGAAAAATCAACTTTATACAAAAGCAAGTGAGATCAAAAGAGTGATGTTTCTAAATAAGCTAATGATTGTACTTTTGTATAAAGAGGCATTTTTAAACACTAACGAGATTGACTCTGCTTTGCCTAGTTCTGTCGTGTTTCTTTTGCAGGAATATGATGATGTCTTTCCCGAGGAAACACCATCGGGGTTGCTACTTTTCCGAGAGATTGAACATTAGATTGACTTCGTACCCAGTGTAGTACAGCTAAATTGACCAGCCTAGAGGAGCAATCCTGAGGAAACAAATAAGCTTCAAAGGCAAGTACAAGAGTTGATGGATAAGGGGTACGTCAGGGAAAGCATGAGCCCGTGTGCGATTCCAGTTTTACTTGTGCCTAAGAAGGATGGAAGTTGGAGAATGTACGTTGAATGTCGAGCTATCAACAACATCACGGTAAAGTATCGGCATCCCATCCCTCATTTAGATGACATGTTAGATGAACTACATGGGGCTTGTGTGTTTCCCAAAATTGATTTGAAGAGTGGATATCATCAAATTCGCATGAAAGAGGGGGATGAATGGAAAACTGCCTTTAAGACAAAATATGGTTTGTTTGAATGGTTAATAATGCCTTTTAGTTTAACTAACGCACTGAGCACATTTATTAGATTAATGAACCATGTGTTACGTGCTTTCATAAGCAGATTTGTTGAGGTTTACTTTGATGACATTCTCATTTATAGCAAAAACTTGGATGACCATGTTGCACATGTTAAGTCTGTCTTAGATGTGCTTAGAAAAGAAAGGTTGTTTGCTAACTTGAAAAAGTGCACTTTTTGTGCACAGGGAATACAAGTTGATGAAGAGAAGATCCGGGCAATCCAAGAGTGGCCTACTCCTACAAACATAGGCCATGTACAGAGTTTTCATGGACTCGCTAGTTTCTACCGGCTGTTTGTGAAAGATTTTAGCACTTTGGCCGCACTACTCACAGAAGTAATAAAGAAGAACGTTGGGTTTAAGTGGGGTGAAGAGCAAGAGAAGGCATTTCAGCTTCTCAAGCAAAAGTTGACAAATGCTCCTTTATTATCTTTGCCTAACTTTAACAAGATGTTTGAAATTGAATATGATGCTTCAGGTATAGGTATTGGTGTTGTGCTGATGCAAGAAGGGAGGCCAATAGCGTACTTCAGTGAGAAGCTAAGTGGTGCAATGTTGAACTACCCGACTTATGACAAGGAGTTATACGCTTTGGTCCGAGCTTTGGAAACATGGAAACATTACTTATGGCCTAAGGATTTCGTTGTTTACACTGATCATGAGTCACTAAAGCACTTGAAGGGTCAACAAAAGCTGAACAGGCGACATACTCGATGGATTGAGACGTTTCCATATGTCATTCGGTACAAACAAGTTAAAGAGAATGTGGCCGCCGACGTACTTTCTCACAGGATGCATTGATTTCTACTCTTGATGCTAAATTACTTGGTTTTGAGCATATTAAGGAATTGTACCCTTTAGACCAAGATTTTTTGGAAGAGTATAGAAACTGTGAGGGGAAAGCTTTGGGTAAGTTCTTTAGGCATGAGGACTTTTTGTTTCGGCAGAATAAATTATGTGTGCCTAATTGCTCATTGTGAGACTTGTTAGTAAGGGAATCCCATAGTGGAGGGTTAATGGGGCATTTTGGAGTTGCAAAGACACTGGCCATTTTGCAGGAACACTTTTTTTAGCCACACATGAAAAAGGATGTTGAGAGAATCTGTGGAAGGTGTTTCACTTGTAAACAAGCAAAATCTCGAGTGCAACCAAATGGATTATATACGCCAGTGCCTCACATATTGCCGACTTGTTCTTTAGAAAAGTTGTAAGGTTACGTGGTATGCCTAGAACAATTGTTTCGGATAGGGACGCTAAGTTCTTGAGTTACTTTTGGAAGACCTTGTGGTATAAGTTGGGAACTAAGCTTTTATTTTCTACTACTTATCACCCACAAACCGATGGTCAAACCGAGGTAGTAAATAGAACTTTCTCAACCTTGTTGAGAGCAATCATTAAGAAAAACATCAAAACTTGGAAGGGGTGTTTGCCAGATGTTGAGTTTGCATATAATAGAACCATTCATTCTGCCACTAAGTTTTCATCATTTGAACTTGTTTATGGTTTTAATCCTTTGACTCCATTGGATTTAACTCTTTTACCTTTGTCTGAATGTGTTAACATGGATGAAAAGAAAAAGGCTGATTTTGTTAGACAGATTCATGTAAAGGCAAGGCTCAATATTGAGCGACGAATGGAGCAATATGAAAAGCAAGCCAACAACGGGGGACACAAGCTGGTTTTTGAAGCCGGAGATTAGGTTTGGCGGTATTTGCATAAGGAGAGGTTTCTTGCTCAACGACATTCAAAGCTTTTACCACGTGGGGACAGACCGTTCCAAGTCCTTGAGCGCATTAACGATAATGCCTACAACTTAGGCCTACCAGGTGAGTATAATGTTAGTGGTACTTTCAATGTTTCTGAATTATCTCCTTTTGATGTAGGCAATGATTTGAGGGCAAATCCTTTTCAAGAAGAGGGGAATGATGAGAATCAGAATGCTTCATCTAAGGATCCGTTGCAAGTATCCGTTGGACCAATTACAAGGGCCTGAGCCAAGAAATTTAAAGAAGCACTCAATGGACTCATTCAAAACTTATGGGCTGATTCAAATTGCAAGATGGATTCAAATAAAAACTTGGGGCTGCTCAACTTAATTCAAGCCGGTGATGGGCCTTTTCAAGCGTGAATTAAAGGGCGAGATTGATAGCATTAATTTCAGCCATGAATTTCATGCAAGCCAGCGTGATTTAGAAGACAAATAGAGAACTTTTCTTTTTCTAATTTTGGCAAATTTACAACCCTACTTTCCTTTTCTTTATATGCGTGATTGGCTGATTATAAAACCACCAGAATCTTCGAAGTTTCCTTTTCCATTTAGGCGCATTATTTAGGGCTTCATTTAAGGATTATTATTTTGGTAAAAACCAAAAACACTTTGTATGTTTCAGCCTATATTAGGCGTGCGGCTAGGAATGAAAAGATAGTATACGTTTTTGTCAAAAGTGAGAGTTTTCTCTTTGGTTTTTTATGAACTATCGAACTTATCAAGACTTTGTTCTTGTGGCCTTCAAACACCGACTTATCCAACGGATTTCCATTACCGTTGGTGGCGTCTACGACATACCAAAGTTCGTGCTTCCACTAAAGCATCAGATTGAGGATTCCTTTTCAAGGTTCATGTTTTGTGTGAGGTATTGGGTTGCGGTTTTTCCCACCTTCGAAACCTGAGTGAATATTTGAACTAGGGTCCAATCTCGTTGTCGGGTCTCATTGCTCTGGCGTGGCTGGCGAGGTTCGCATCACTCCTAGTCAAAAGAAATATAAAAGAGAACGTAGAGAAAAAAGAAGAGCTGAAAAATTTGAAAATAATAAAAGAAAATGGAAACCTAGTAAAGGTAATAAAAAGAATTTTAAACCTTCAAATGCTTGCTTTAAATGTGGCAAAGTAGGTCATTATTATAAAGACTATAGAGTAAAACAAAAGATTCATGAATTAAATATTGATGATAAATTAAAAGAATCATTATGTAAAATTTTATTAAATTCTGATCCAGAAAATTATACAGAAAGTCAGAGTGAATCATCAAATTTGAATATGTCTAATAAAAGGAAAATTCTTGAAAATGAAAATTATTATTCAAGTCCAGAATCTGAAAATGAAAAAGAAGTTTCTTGTCAAAATTCTAAGGAAGGAAATTCTTGTTTAAAACAAAACAATGATTGTGATGAATTTTATCAAATCATTTCTCAATTTAAAGATTTTGAAATTAATATGTTCAATCACAATCATATTATTGAATTATTAAAACATTCAAAAGATTTTGATATAAAATCTTTTTTGATAGAACATATTACAAGTGAAAGTAGTAATTCTAATCCAAATAGAATTCAAAGAAATACAACCCCCTATACAATGGATGTTGTAAAAAAAATGTTACATGATAAACAAAAAATAGAAACACCTACAATAGTTCAGGATTTAATTAAGGAAGTTGATAATTTAAAAAATGAAATTATTTGTTTAAAAACAGACAATTATTCTTTTGAAAAAAGAATTTCTCAACTTGAAAATCAAAATTCTAAAAGGAAAGAGATTACGGATGCATCTCATTTTGATAATATTCCCATTTCAGAAAATGAAAATTTCTTATCAACAATTGAAATAGTTACTTCACAAAATTGGTACATAAAAATTACACTTTTAATTGATAATAATTTTGTAAAAGATTTGATTGCATTAGTTGATAGTAGTGCAGATTTAAATTGTATTCAAGAATGAATAATTCCAAAAAGGTATTTTCATAAAACTACTCATACTTTAAGTTCTGCTAATGGTCAAAAGATGCAGATTAATTATAAATTACCTAAAGCTTTTATTTGTACAAATAAAACATGCATACCAGCTAGTTTCTTATTAGTAAAAATTAAAATGTTAATAAATGAGTTTTCATTACAAATATGTAATGATCACCCAAATGCTTTTTGGAATCGTAAAAAGCATATTGTGTCTCTTCCTTATGAGGAAGATTTTGATGAAAAGAAAATTCCAACTAAAGTTAGGCCATGTCAAATGAATTCAAAATATTTGGAACTTTGTAAAAAAGAAATAGCTTCTTTAATAGACAAGAAGTTAATAAGACATTCAAAGTCACCCTGGTCATGTACAGGATTTTATGTTAATAAACATGCAAAACAAGAAAGAAGAGTTCCTAGGTTGGTAATAAATTACAAACCTTTAAATAAAGTTTTAAAATGGATTAGGTATCCTATCCCTAATAAAAAAGATTTATTAGATAGATTATATAATGCCAACATATTTTTAAAATTTGATTTAAAATCTAGATATTGGCAAATACAAATTGATGAAAAAGATAGGTACAAAACTGCTTTTAATGTACCTATAGGACAATTTGAATGGAATGTCATGCCTTTTGGATTAAAAAATCCTCCATCTGAATTTCAAAATATCAAGAATGATATATTCATTCCATACAGTAATTTCATAATAGTTTACATTGATGACATTTTAATTTATTCAAAAAATATTTAAATCTATTTTAAACATTTGGATATTTTCAGAAAAATAATAATTCAAAGTGGTTTAGTAATTTCTATACCAAAAATGTCTTTATTTCAAACTAAAATAAGATTTTTAGGTCATAATATTGAAAAATGTCGAATTATTCCTATAAATAGGATTATAGAGTTTTCATCAAAATTTCCAGATGTAATAACTGATAAAACCCAGTTACAAAGATTTTTAAGAAGTTTAAATTATATATCTCCATATTATAAAAATATTTCCCAGGATACAGCTATTTTATATGACAGATTAAAAAAGAGTCCTAAACCTTGGAATGAAAACCATACACATGCTGTAAAAATTATAAAGGTTAAGGTTAGTAATCTTTCTTGTTTAATAATAGCTAATCCTGAGTGGAATAAAATAATTGAAACTGATGCTAGTGATGTAGGTTATGGTGGTATATTAAAACAAATATCCCCAAATGATAAAACATAATATCTTGTTCGATATTATTCAGGAAAATGGAATAATAGTCAAAAGAATTATGCTACTGCAGCTAAAGAAATTTTAGCCATAGTTAAATGTGTTTTAAAATTTCAAGATGATTTATATAATCAAAGTTTTGTATTTTTATTGACTATCAAGCAGCTAAATTCATGTTTAATAAAGATTTCAAACATGATGTTTTTAAGCAAATGTTTGCAAGGTGGCAAGCTCACTTAGCCCATTTTCATTTTTGAAATATTGTATAAAAAAGGGAAGGATAATAGTCTTCCAGATTTTTTAACTCGTGAAAATTTATAGGATGATGGAACCTTCTAGAGTCAAAGTGATACATGCCTTTGATAGAAGGAAGCATGGTCATATGTATAAAGGTCCAGTTAAATTTGAGTTCCTTAAAGGAATTGGTATCCCGAGATTGATTAAACGATCTAGACAAGTGAAAATTCTTATTGAATATATGAAAAAATGTCTGGATAATAATAGATATCTCGATGAATCGATACTACAACCACTAGATAGACATTTTATTGAAAATCATTTTGAGTTTCGGAAGGATGTTGGTCAAAGACTCCAAAATGATATTCAAAGGGTGATTGCTTAAATGTCAAGTTCAAAGAAGAAAAGACAACTTGTTTATGAAACAAGTAGTTTTGAAAGACCTATTTATAATTGTCTTTATGTTGACCAAAGTTTGGTACATTTTCAAACTAAAAGAATTGTTTGAGATTTACATGCGTCAACCTGGGCGTCTAGAATCAAGATAATCTAGACTATGTGTATAAACTTCAGAAGGTACTTTACGGACTAAAGCGGGCGCCAAGGGCTTAGTATGGTAAGATTGCTGAATTTCCTACCCATAGTGGTTATTCAATAGCATCGACATATTGAAGTTTGTTTGTCAAAGCTATCGGTAGCAAACTAGCGATTGTACTAGTGTGTGCAGATGATTCGATTCCTACTAGGAATTGGGAAGAAGAGATTTTTCGAATAAAGGAGAAATTGTCAATTTGTTTCCTGATAAAAATGTTTGGACAATTCAATCACTTTCTTGGCTTGGAAGTTAATTTTAGTGAAGATCAAATCTTTCTCCATAACAAAAGTATTCTAGAAATCTGTTAAAAATGTTTGGAATGCTCAATTGCAAATCAATTTCAACATCAATGGAGCCGAATGCTAAGACGCGTGCTCATGAGGGCAAAGACCTAGACCTTGCAAAGATGTATCGAAAATTGGTAGAAAGTTTGATCTACTTAACTCTAACAAGGCCTGACATTTCTTATGCAGTTGGAGTTATGAGTCGATACATTTGAAAGCCTCAAAGGATTTTGAAATATTTCAAATGTACACTTAGCTATGGTATTGTCTACAAAACAAGTGAAATTTGCAAGTTAGTTGACTATGCGAGTGATCATGATACTCGATGCTTGACTACCGAGTATATATTTATGCTTGGATCTGGAGTAGTTTCTTGGTGCAGCAAAAGACAACCTACTATGTCTTTGTCAACCACGCAATCAAGTGGCAGCTATGGCAGCTCATGACAGCACTTAGCTTTTGCAATTTTTGTAGGACTTGCATTAGCTAACAGAGTATCAAATTCCTTTTGTTGCGATAATTTGTCAGCATTTCGATTAGCGAAAAATTCAGCTTTTCACGCAAGGACTAAGCATGTGGATGTGCATTATCACTTTATCAGAGAAAAAGTGTTGCAAGAGGAGATCAAGCTAGAGCATGTCAAAACCAAAAAACCAAGTTGCAGATTTGTTGGCAAAAAGTTTGAGTAGAGAGTTTCCGTCATTAGCTTGGCATGGCAAACAAAGGAAGAGCTAGCATTGAGGGGGAGTGTTGACTACTTCAACACGAGCTTTATCACATGTTAATTTAATTAATGGTCATTGTTTGTTTTTACCAAGTATTTAGCACATGTGATAGTAATCTATGGTTAGCGGTGGCGAAATGGGCTCAAACCCATGAGTTCAACCTAACCCAATTGGTTTTGGGTTGGGTTGGGTTTAAAAAAATTATAATGGGTTGGGTTGGGTTTCGTTCCAACTAGGTTGAGATGGTTTTGGGTTTACATTGGGTTTAAGATGGGTTCAAATAGGTTTGGAATGAGTTTGATATAATATTTCCTCTTTGAGTTTATAAATTTTTTATTTTTATTTTAAAAATAAATTATTTAAATATTTAAATAAATAAAATCAAATTACCTATAAGATACAACAATTAGCCCCAATTGATCTAACCAACTTATAAGATCCACAAGGAGTGCCCCCACTTAAATCAAATAATCAAACTTAGAAATTTTGAATTGTTATTTGCTTATGTTACTTAATCAAATTAGAAGAAATAACCCAAAGTGAAATGTAAAAAATAAAATAGAAGATCTACAATTGAGTGCTAGCGTAAATTAAAATGGCAATTAAAAACTTTTATGGGTGCTTAATCGAAATTACCAAAATGTGCCTTTTTTGTTTTTAAACTTACCAAATAATGAAATAAAAATTTGGATTGATGATAGGAGCCAATTTAAATTGGTAGCTGAATTTTTTTCATGTTTCAAAGTAGTAGTAGCAGCAGTAGTAGTGGTAGTAATAACAGTAGTAATAGTAGTAGTAGTAGTAGTAGTAGCAATAAATAATAATAATAATAATAATAATGATGATGATGATGATGACGACGACGACGATGATGATGATGATGATGATGATGAAATGGAAAAGAGGATATCTAAGGCATTTGCTCAGATCCTCTTTCCAGAAAAACAATCAAAAGGAAAGGAAACAAACACCTATCTTGTGGAAGAGAGCTCAGATTCATATTAAACTCAAATTTGAAAGATTACTCCATTTCAAATAATAATAATAATAATAATAATAATAATAATATTTAATAAAGTAAATAATGATAGATACAATCTTCCAAGTATCATAAATACACATTTTTTTACTTTGGAGTTTGGACCCATTTAGATTCAAGCCAAACTCAATCCATTTTGAACCCATTTCAAACCCAATCCATATGGATCCAACCCAAACCTAACCCACCCATTTGCCACGCCTATCTGTGGTAATTTTACTAAGTCTTTGCACCTATTTAGTATTGGTGGTTATTGTGTAATGCCTATGAAAAGGCTTATTTGGGAGAGAATAAAAAATCATCAAACATTATTTCACTTTTCTTGTGTTCTAGTGCGTGTGGCTCTCTACATTTTTTTAACTATTTTTTGAGTATAGTGAAGTATTTCTTCTGCACTAATACATATATTTAAGGGTAAAATGCACAGTACTCCCCTGTAATTTGCGAAACAAGCACTCTCGACCCTGTGGTTTTCTAATTCTCATAATGAACCTTACGCTTTCTCAAAATTGCTCGCCACCCCTTTGACCAAATTTGTCAATATTTTTTGTTGAATTGACAAAATTACCCTTGCATATATTTAAATACTAACTTTTTTCCTTTTTCTATTTTTTCTATTATTCTTTTTTTTTTCTCATTCTTTTTTTATTTTTTCAATTTTTTTCCTTTTCCTTTTTCCTTCTCTCTCATCAGATCCAATTCTCCACACCTCCTCTCCCTTTTCTCTCTTCTCAATGTGGCAATGCCACCACCATCACCGTTGTCGTCGGCCGCCGGATTTATCTCTCTTTTTGTGACTCTTTCTCTGTTTCTCTCTCGCTGCTCTCTTAATCTCTGTCTCTCTCTCCCACTCTCTAACTCTCTTGTATGGTGGATGTGAGGGATGGCGGTGGGATTAGGGTTTTGGTGATGGATGTGAGGGATGGGGGCGGGATTAGGGTTTTGGTAGTGGGTGTAAGGGATGGCTGTGGGATTAGGGTTTTGGTGGTGGAGGCGGGGGATGGTGGCGGGATTAGGGTTTTGGTGGTGGAGGTGACGGATGGTGGCAGGATTAGGGTTTCAATGGAGGGTTGTGGCGGCGGCAGTAGTGATGGCGGCGGCAATGGTGGTGGCGGTCTCTCCCTCCCTCCCTCCTTCCCTCTCTCTCTCTCTCTCTCTCTCAATCGCTCTATGTGTCTCTAGCCTCTGTGGTGGCGGAGGGCGGTGGCCGGTGGTGGTGGCGTTTTATGTAGAAGATGAAAGGATTATTATTATTATTATTATTATTGGATAAGAAGATGATAAAATAATTGAGGTAGTATGATTCATTTTTTAAAAATGTAATTATTTTCAGGAAAAAAAAATAGAAAAAGGGTTTTGTAATAATTTGAAATTGTAAGGGTTAAAACGTCATTTTATACCTGAAAAACAAACAAAATTCGCACTGAACGTGCACGTGTGACACCTCACGCCAAGAAGGTCTGTCAAATTTGATTTTACAACTATAGGGTTTATTTTGATAATTAGAAAATCTCAGGGTTGAGCGTACTAATTTCACAAACCACAGGGGACTACAATGCATTTTACCCTATATTTAATGATAATACCTTTTATACTTGACAATTAGGTTATCACTATTTATAAACTTGTGTCAACATTATAGTGTTAATTTAGTGAAAAATTTTCAAATAAATAATAATAATAAAGAATTGTCACTGTGACTTAGACAAGAATTTTCTTATCACTAATTAGTTCCCATAATAAACGTGTCATTATTTATCATCACAATTTAAACATAACTTTGTGTTATTATTTATTTTGAAAAAAAAAAAAATTTGTGACAAAATAAACTTTTTTATTGCCAAAATAAACTTTTTTTAACGCTAAATACATCTTATTGATGATGGTTTTTTTTAATTGTTGCTTAACATATTATCGTTAGTTTTTCTTTTTTCGTCTAGTGTATGAACATTTGATATGCGTTTATATATCTAAAAGGTTCAATTTAATTAAGAAAGTTCGCTTTTTCAAAGTTCCCCTAAGTTGTCACTTTCGTAGGGCATAAACTTCAAAATTGTCTCATCTAATAAATCATGTAAAAGTTATTATTTTTCTTTTTTCTTTTATAAACATAATTAGAAAAAGTATCATTTTTGGTATCATAACTTAAGTTCTAATCAATCTTGATTCTCATGGCGTAACATTAATTTCTTCTCAATAGTGGTACATTTGTCAACCTTCATTAAATTATTAACCAAAAAGCACATGAAATTTACATAAACCTTGAGTTCATCTTATGGGGAATAACAACGGTACTAAGATTCAAACAAAACCTAACTTATGGAACGAAAATGAGATTAAAGATCAAATTAGGGAACGAAAAATGGGATTTCCTCCCTTCAAATATTGACGGATTTAACATCTCACGTGAATTCTAAGTATTTTTTTCGTTTCATGGTTTAGGAAAAGTGAAAATTTCCATGTGTACCAAAGTTGAGAGAAAAAAAAAAAGAAACATAAAGTTATGCAACGAAATTTGATATTTTCAAACTATAGTTCAAAAATAGAATAGATTTCAACTATGATACCAAAAATTAGATTCTTCCAAGAAGTTACGTTGGTGAACCAAAACCACAGAATTTAGTTATCTGCAAATTATTAAAAGCTAATGTTTTTTTCGTTGTAAATTGTCCTAATGAATAGTAAATTTTGGGAATATGCCTTTTACTTAAATATGTAAAATTTTCCATCCTAAGTAAATAGTAATTATACTAATTATTTTATTATCAATGTCTGCTTTTATTGTAATGTAGCACAATAAAATATGCATTGGAGATCATATTTTCAGGATTTCCAACTGCAATTAAAAATGTAATGGTTAATGGGCTAGGTTAAAATTTATTTAGTTTTAGTAACCCCACACAACAAATTGAATATTTTTTTTCAATTATTTTGCATGGCGTTATGTCATGTATCCAGTTGGCATAACATTAGCAATTGTGCCCCCTATAACTTAGTGTGCCAAAATTGAAAAAAAGTCGATTTACTGTATGAAAAATGTAATTTTTGAATATTTAATTGAAGGGGGAAAAAGGGAAGGAATGTGATATGATTTTTAAAATATATATATTTTTTCTTTTTAAAGTATAATAAAATCCGAGTTGTGGCGAAAAATTATGTTTTCCTTTCTGAAAACAATGTGGGCCATACCTTTTTAAGGTTACTGGAAAATGTTGAAGTTGTGTGGACATAGTATAAGGCTCCGTTTGTTTTGCGAGATTCGTTAATTGGAGCTTGTCTCTTGGCTCAAGATTAGCCGAGATTTAGATTAATTATAATGGTTGTTTGGTGTCCAAGATTAACTGAGTAGGATGATTGTACATATTGTGCATGTGGTGGTTTGGTATCCACAATTAAATAAGATTCAAAGTAAGATTAAAGTACAATTACATATTTACCCTTGATTGTTAAAGTTTTTTAAAACTTGGTGCCACATAAATTAAGTAAAAAATAAATTAAAAACCACATATACACACACACACATATATATATATATTAAATAATGATAATTAATAATAATAATAATAATCATTATTTAATAAAATTACATATTGTAAAGTATAAAAATAATTAATTATTGTGATTGATAATTAATAATAATATTATTATAATAATAATAATAATAATTATTTAATAAAATTACATATTGTAAAGTATAAAACTAATAATTATTATTATTACTGATAATTAATAATAATAATAATAATAATAATAATAATAATTCTTATTATTATTTAATAAAATTACACATTGTAAAGTATAAAAATAATAATTATTATTATTACTGATAATTAATAATAATAATAATAATAATAATAATAATAATAATTCTTATTATTATTTAATAAAATTACACATTGTAAAGTATAAAAATAATAATTATTATTACTGATAATTAATAATAATATTATTAATTATTAATAGTATTATTTAATAAAATTACTTATTGTAAAGTATAAAAATAAGAATTATTATTATTAATGATAATTAATAATAATAATAATAATAATAATAATATTAATTATTATTATTTAATAAAATTACATATTGTAAAGTATAAAAATAAATAAATAATTATATTATTATTTATTAAAATTATATACTACAAAGTATAAAAATAATTAATAATAACAAATTTGTAAAAGTAAGGGTAAAACAAAGGATAAAATGGTCAATTCAAAGTGTTTGAATAATTAATCTCGGGAAGCTAAAATTCAATCTCACCTCCTCCTCTGAGATTATAATCTCAAGATTAGATCATCACATTGCAGGCTTTGCAAGATTAGGTAAAGGCCCGCAATTATAATATTGACAACCAAATAATAAATTAACCGAGATTAGCTGAGATGTAAAGGCATTTTCTCGATTAATTTCGGAAAACAAACTAAGCCTAAGATGTATAGAAACCCATTAAAGTACTAGAAAACAAATAGTACACAAATTTTTAAGTGGTCAAAATTTGTGGCTTGGAATCCCATAAACCTTAGGCAACAGCTAAGGGAATGATCACAAGTACCAAGGTTTTTTTTTTTTTTTTTTTTTTTTTGTTTACCACCATTTATTTTAATATGCTTCAGCCAAAAATAATTATTTTCTCAAACGAGTGCCCAATTTGAAATACTAAAAATTATTTAATTATTGTTTTAATAAATTACATTTAAAATAATTAAAGAAGACTTGTCGGATAATATTGTTTTAGGCGCTCAAATCTCGTTAATTGTCCATGTTTGAAAAGTTGATTTTACTGAAATAGTCCTGTCAAAAAAGATTTACTGAAATTGTACATATATATATTAGATAACACCAATTACCAGTTGATCTAGCGGGATGAGGCGCTAGATCCCTTAACCAACGTCCAAAGTTCGAAACCTAGTGATGTAAATGGAGCAACTGGGTTAGGAGGATCGCCCCCCATAATGGGCATCTACAGTACTAGATCCAAATTAGTCGGCCAATGAGTCGAAATTGGATGGCTAAAACTAAAAAAAAAATAAAAATTAGATAGTGTGTTGAAGATATTAAACATATTTAATATATTTTTCTCTAATTATTTAAATTTTAAATTCATAAGATGGTGGAATAGTTCTTAAACCAAATTAATTTTAGTTTTTAAAATATTAAAATATTTAATATTTTAATTTACACCCTTTATATTCTAATTTACAATCTTTATATTCTATAGTTTAATTATTTATGTTCTAATATTTTCAAAAATCAAACAAACTATTTGTACGAAATTCACATTCATTTCTGATCTAATATTGTAGCATGCTCGTCACCCACAGAATTTGAAACACACCACATAATGACAATCAGAAGAATTGGATCTCTGCATGCCAACTTCCAAAACTCGGGAATATTACATGCCATAAAATATAACAAGAAGAGAATGTTTCACACGTAATTTATTCTTTTTGTAACATGTCTATATTCTTAATAATCTTAAATTTATCACACCATAACATTCTCATTGATAACATAAATTTTTTGGAGCAGCTGACAAACAAAAATACCCTTGAGACAAGTGAGAGAATAAGTAAATGAAAATTATTTATGGAGATGAGTGAGGAGAGTATATTGAGGAATGGGGATATACGTCTGGTCCGTACTGCTAAAATCTTTGTCGGGGGGCTTCTTGTCTTTTATTGGGCACACCCATTTTATTCCCTTCACTATATTTTACACACACACACACACACACACACACATATATATATATATATAATTGGACCTTTCTTGTCGTCATTCCAAGAGGCAGAAACCTTTCTCATTTGTCCTTTTTCCCTTCTCATATTCCCTACGTTTTACTTCTATTTTTATAAGAGTTGTATGATCATGTTCATGTGGTCATTATGAGAGAATTGGAATTCAGAATTTAGGGGATTAAAAAGCAGAGTTATATCCCTACAAAATATTACCTCTTTTCTAACCGAAAAATTCATAATAGATGCAATTAAATTAATCACACGGTATAATTTTGTGATGAATATATTTTATCGGTAACAAATTCATTAATATATACTTTAAAATTGATGGGTTATATTTTAATTTAGTTTAATTTTATAGAGTTCTGTCACAAGTTCGTCACGGACACATGGGGTAGAATACTGTTACAAACTTTGTGTTAGTGAAATTGTGCTTTTTTTGTAGTATATGTGTCTCTATTTCGTTTTAAATTATGATTAATTAGCAACTTAGCTAGGTTTGTTAAAAACTAATTAATTAATTAATATTTTTCAGTAGTATTGAATAACATAAAATAGCCAATGAGGCCTACCTCAAGTGTCGAAGCTGAAGCCCCAGGATTCTTAAGATCTTGGATTTAATTTCCCTACCGATACATGTGTAGGTCTTTATTGTTATTTTAATCGTAGTTTATTGTTCTACTTTAATAGCAGTTTGTTGGTTTATTTGTGATAAAACGGTTTCGTTTGTAAATGATACAGTTTGAATATGATATAATAGTTTGATTAATTAATTGCTTTCAGAATTCTTGATATAATTAAGTAATGTAATTGAATGATATGTACTTAAAAATACAGAATAACATAAAATAATGATTGTTGAAATTTTGTGATATGAGATAATTACAAAAAGAGTTAGTTTAATATTATAAATTAGTCAAAATTTCTTGAAACATTATGGAAAAAAGGTTTCGAAACAGAAACAAAATTATTTTACGAGGACCTAGCAAGACGTCTAAGGTAGTTCCGATATCGACATTAATTTATTTATAAAATTTTAATTTGCTAATCTCTTTCAAGTCTTCGCAATAGTCTACTTTTAATTTTTTATTTCAAATAGTGTGACGCCTTTTATTGTATATATATTTAATTATGCCAAATGTTTAAAAATTATTATTCCAAATAACATTACCTCTTCTGCTACATTACGAATAATTATCGAATATCTAAAAGGTGATGAAATATGTACATCAAGAATGTATCCATGAAATGAAACAAAAAAAATGTAACATCATTAACCTCTTGAATAGAGATTCAAAATGATATACCTAGCTAGTCCCACTTCCACTTTTAATTAAGTTTTAGTCATATATCCGAAGAGAAAAATGGAAAAGAAAAAAAAGGAAAAGAAAAAAAAATAGAATCCTTTTAAGTTTTACTCGTGAGAAGTTTGCATTCCATCTTTCGATATAAACTAATGATATATATATATATATACATATATAAAATATCATATTTCTTTTTAATTTTTGAATTACTATTTATCATGTGATAAAAAAGGTAGCATAGTGAAAAAAGAATATGCATATATGGTTTAGTAGGTCGAGACACTGAGAACCAGAACGTTAGCCTAAAAAAATTAAACAAATAAATACCTACGATTAGTTTCACGTGAGATCTACGGAGATGAATTATCCGTGATCAATCGACTGTTTTACACGTGAATTAGAGAGGTCGTTGAAGGAGTTCGTTTTTCTACGACAAGCAACACGCACACTCTACGTGTGTGCAAAATATAAAAAATATATATTTGAATTTAGCACTTAATTTTTTTTAGCATGAAAATATAAATATATTATTAAATTTCTTTTATAAGAATACTTTTTTAAGAAATATTTGAAATAATTTATTAAATTATAATAAAATAAACATAAAATAATTGCATGAAATAAAATTACATGATAAAGAATAAACACAAAAAGAAAAAAAACCAAGTAATTGTAATTAGAGAAAGTGGTTAGTGGGTTGAGAACATGGGCTTTCAAATTAGATTGTGATATTACAATATTATCCTCTCTATTTACTTTTTTGTTGTATGTGTTTACTAATTTAAAGAGTAAAATTGACACATCAAAATTTGGTATCTGAATCAAATTAATTTCATGGGAATTTCAAATATTAGCCACAATTTTATATAGTTTTATTTATTTCACATAGAATTGAAGGGCAACTTTTGTAAAATTATAAAAACAAACTGCCATTTTAGACACAAAAATGATTGTTTTTTAATAATAGTATAGATATTTAATTAGAAGTAGATGATGTTTTGGCCTAATGTTTGACATCTACTGGGATCATGTTAAGTCATAAGAGGATGTCCAAATTAAGCAGAACTTGAGTAAGGCCCAAATGAGGTCCAAACTCATAGGTTAGGATACCACACTTAGGCAAAATCTTATGGCTATAGGTCTATGAGTTTTTTCCACTTATAAGTTGCTCACTTAACCTTTTCTTTTTCAATGTTAGTTACCAACTCACATATGACAATACTTGAATAATCAACAAATCTCCCCCTCAATTGCGAGTCTCTTCCACTAGGGCTTGTTCTCGGGCCAACTCCCCCTTCAATAAAAGTCTTTTTCTTTTTTGACTATCGTGACTTCAACAAGAGCCTTTTAACAAATTTTGACATCAACCCACCTCCAAGTCATCCTTGCTCTCCTTAGAGTATGCGTCTACCATTGTTCCAAGAATCACATGGAGAACTCATATGCATCCACTCTTTTTCTTAATTTGATCCGTGCCTTACAACTCCACCAAGAATTACATGGAGGGCTTATATGCATCCACTCTTTTCTTAATTTGATCCGCGCCTTAAACTCCACCAAACCTCTTATGTCAAATTGCTCTTCTTTCCACGCGGGGCCAACAACCATGGAAGCCATCCATGCTTAGCCCAAGTCAAACCTTCAGTTCTAATACCACTTGTCAGGTCATGATAGGGAGTCCAAATTGAGGATAGATTAAGGAAGACCCAAGTGAGGTCCAAACTCATTGGCTATGGCTACACTTAAACCCAAACCTTAAGGCAAATGGGTCCATTGGTCTTTCCCATTTATAAGTTGCTCACTTAATATTCTCCTTTTCAATGTGGGATACCAACTTAGGGAATTCTAGCATTAGTAGGCTTTATAGGTGACTAAGGTTAATCAGGTTCTAAATAACGCCATGTGTCTTAATTATAATTTGTTTTACATTACAAGTTATTTATATTTAATGAAAACTGGGTTTAGTTAGTATTTATTTTTCAAAGATTGTTCCACAGATTTCTTCCTTTCTTCTTTCTGACATACGATAGACCCTTCTTTGCAAAACCCTAAATTCCTTGAAAAATTTCGCAACAACCTTGCTTCATTATTGTTAATTTTGTTGTTAAGCAAATTATTATTTATTTTTCAGAATATGGATGAATGTGTTGATTATAGATTATTAGAAGTGTGATGCAAAAATTGAAATGGATGTAAAGAGGGAGTTGGATTTATGCTTGATTTACAATCGAGCAGGGTGAATTTTCGGATAGTATCTAAGTCGGTGTGTTTGCAATTTCAGGTACTACATAAGCAAGTCAATAACTTCGCTCCGCTCCATGTTTTAATTTTTCCTCCTATTTTTTATTTCTGCTCCGTAGTTGTGATTAGATGGACATTTTCATCATGCTTTTCCTTTTTCTCTTTATTTCTTATTCATTTGTCTATTTGTGTTAGTTTGCTGATGGAAATTTTGAGTGAAGTGAATTAGGTTGTGTATGGCACTCTCTTGAAGTTGGTTTCTTAAATAATTGTGTGTGTGTGTGTGTGTTATTTGGTAAATTTTCCTTGTGCCTTCCATGTGTTCGACAAATTGTCAGGATAAAAATAAATATTAATCTTTGAGCTTCATCTCCCAATTGTGTGTGTAATTTGGTAAATTTTCCTTTTACAGATAAATATGGTGTATGAGTTACTGTGCATAGCAACAGAGTACGCAACTATTTAGCCCATTGTTTTTCTTTTAACACTTTCTGGCAGTTGTTAGTAAAACTAAGATTGATATCTGACAAATTTATGAGTTACTATGCAACTTATTTTACCTTAGATGCATGTTTACACTTGCTCATAACAAGTTAACTTAATGTATGGATTGCTCAATTAACTGCCAATTTAATTGTCTGCACGTTTCTCTCTCCCTCTCGATTTCATTTTTGACTTCAACTTCATCTTGCCAACCTTTATTTCCTCGCCACCAATCCGATGCAAATCGGCCAAATCGGCATTCCAGTCCAATACGGTCTGATTTATCGGACCGGAACGTCGATTTAGACGATAAATCCCTGATTTGTCTCTGATTCATACATGCGGCGGTTCCACTTAGTCGCGATAGAATCGTAGCTGCCGTTTCGGTTTCGGCTCGCCCGTTTCGGCCAATTTCTCACCGCGACAACAAACCATGATTTGAACTCCTTTTGTTCCCCTTATCATCATCATACCTTTGTTTGAAATTTGATAGGTCAAATCATAATGTATTTTAATGATGCCGCATCCTACTTTGGAGAAAAGCACTTGATAATTCTCGACGATGAAAATGAACCCATGGAGAAGAGTACATTCTTGGTGGTCCATGTCCCAACTATTGGCCAATACGTGAAAGAGTGGCTGAAGTTGACGAATCTATTGCATATAGAAGATTGACCTCAAGAGGTTTCTTTGAGTTAGGCATCCAAGGTGTGGACTTTGCAAGCAACTCATCACAAACAATCAGACAAGCCAAACTTCTTACCAATGTCAGGTCAGAGCATTGTAGAAAGCAAAGTCAAGTAGAGAGACACCATTCAATTAGCTGGTGAATTCCAGTACGACAAAGGCTATTGGAAGTGGGCGGTGGACATCCTTGGCCATTGCGAATACAAGTTGGCGGTGATCGGGATATACAATATGATGTATGCTTCTCTGTTCATGTACGACCACAACCTGAAGATTGTCAAGGCGTTTTGTGAGGCATGGTGTCCGACTACCAACACACTTCTAACTTCCTTTGGAGAGTTGTCAATATTGTTGTGGGATTTGCGCACCTTGGCAGACCTTCCAGTGATGAGACTTCTTTATCATAAGGTGGTTCCTGGAACCGCAGAGTTGAATGGAATTGATGAGAATGGGAAGAGATTTATTTCTCGTTACTACAAATACTTGTTTCACACTTTCCACCTACTGCAAGGGAGTGCAGATAGATGTCAATGTTCTTTAATCACCATCGGCAATTGGGTGAGTTTTTGGTGTAAAAAGGATGTGAAGTATTGCCAGCCACCATTGCGAAGAGAAAAGAAGTCAACTCGTCTAAAGCTAACTTACAATCCTTCTGGCGACTTTGGTGCACATAAAGGGTGGTCCATCGAGGAGGATAAGTTATTCTCAAAGCTTGACGTCACAGGGAGTTTGAGAGAAGATGTGTATTTGGTAGTACACTTGGTTTGCTAGCTTTGCACTTTCATCCTTCCAGTTGATGATGCCAACTCAATATGCCCAAGTACCTTCAAGATGGCAAGTATTCTAGCGAGTGAACGAAGAGTAGGCCTTGTAGTCCGCATCTTGGTGAGCATCTATAAAGGTTTAAACATGATTTCTGATGCACCAAGGTTAACATACGTGTAATCGCCATTCTATTTCAAGACTCATTATCCAATCGAGTATAACGTACGCAGTCCTAAGATGACTTTGTTTTTAGGCGAATGAGGCACAAAGTACTATGATGCACAAAGTACTATGATCCCAATGAGGCTCGTAATAAAAAATACACAAAAGGGATCCTATTTCTTAGACTTGCAATATGATTGTGAAGAAGAATGATTTCATGTATATTGACAATGGGAGTTTTGAGGGGTTTGATTAAGATTATTTTCTTGCCATCCGTTCCGGCTACTTACCTTTGCGACAAGGTGAACGTTTCATCATGGAGCCATACAATCCTTACCGACTCAGCCGTCACTTTGGGTATTACCAAAAAGTGCTGGAGGTCCTCCAGTAGGATATTCGCAAGGCTTCTTTAGATGAAGGGATCCAATTTTAGCGTTTGTGCACTTTGTCTAAATCAATGTCCAAAGCATGCATTCCTTCCATTCTTGTGAATACAAAGGAGTTTTCTACAAACAATTATAAGGAATGGTGGACCAAAATACACGAAGACTTCTTTGACAAGAATATTATGAAGTTAGCTGTCTTGAGGTTGCTTAAAGCTCTAGCCCTACGCAAGGAACAAGCTAGAAGAGATACAAAGAAGATTGTTATTCATTTAGTAGAGGAAAGTGGTATCAGCAGTGGGGATCAATATTGGAGGAGGCTTAAGAAAAATCTTAAGTCTTCGGTGGAGAACTTCACTAACGAGATTATTCCTAACCATTCTCTTTTTCAATTTTTTTTCTTTTTTTTATCATTATTCTTTGACTTTAAACATGTATTATTTCAGTTGTAGAGCGAGATGCTCAACCTTGATGATGTCGAGGGATCCGAAGATAGCCAATGGTCAACTGCAGGACTTGACTCATTGGTTGCGGATCCTCCACTTGCTAAGAAAGGGTCAAAAGAAACGCCCAGGTTGAGCTAAGCGAAGCTAGTAGTTCCTTGTCCGAAGTTTTCGGTGTTTCAAGGTGAGAAGTTCATTCACAATCATCAAAAGGAGTTTCTTGAAAAGTTATGGAGCAATCTTTAATTTCGCTAACATATCAGCTACTCCACTTGACTCAATTTCCTTCATTGAAGATGATATTGATTTGGTGGTTAACTCCATAAAGAGCTTCAATGGTTTCGACATCTTTCTCATGGAGGGATCACTCAGGTATCTATTTGCCAAGGCAACCGCTTATGATAATAAGGTAAGGTCTATATCTTTTGAGAAGGCATCTGAGCAATTCGTTGCTCGTCAAATAAGTGAAGCCGAGGATCGTCTTTGTAGCACCCAAACTAAAGAGAGCAAAGAGACCAATCTTGTTTAGTCCACCAAGGTACCGTTATCTACCTCCTCTCTCTCATCTCCGTTGCCCTTCTCCTTGTCTCTTGACTCCCCATCCTCCTCTTCGGGGTTCTCTCCATCCTCCTTGTCTTGTCAATCTTCTTCTCCGTCTCCCTCCTCTTGCTTGTTTCCTTCTTGTCCTTTGCCTTCGTCATCCTCTTCATCATTAGCTTCGTCATCCTCATCCTCCTCATCTTCTCCTGTTGATCCTGCCAATCGAATTAGGTATAATAGTTTCTACTAATCCACTTCTCCATATTTCTATTGGATGTTCCGTGAAAACCGACAATTTTTTCATCTTCATTCTCAGTATCTTTTACTTGCAGTCCATCAAAAGTTTTGTCCTCAACTTTTTCCACTTCATTTTCAAAATCCTCTACTTGCAATCCATCAAAAGTTTTCCCATTGACTTTTTCCACTTCATGTTTAGAATCCTATACTTGAATTCCATCAAAAGTTTTCTCATCAACTTTTTCCGCTCCATCTTCAAAGTCCTCTACCTGTAGCCCATCAAACTTCTTCTGATCAATTTTCTCTTCTCTATCTTCCGAGTCTTCCACTATTTTGTTTGTAAGCAAACTTTTCTTCAGGCTATGATTCGTCAATTTTCGTACACCTTTTCTATTCTTTCTTTTGGAGAGTTTTTTATGGAACTTTTCGCGACGATTGAAGGCATCGGCAGTACGGTGCAACTGCATGAAGACAGCAGGGATGAGCCGTTGTTGGTGGCGGCAGAACAGGACATCACATTTGCTACTCGAGAAAGGGATATAGGCTTACTCGAGATAATATGTCCCTATATTCTTCCGAGATTTTGCATACTGATTTTGATGAAAGGGTTTTGTGTTTTAAGTTTTGATATAAGCCAGGGGTAGTTTTATTAATAAAACATATATTCTCTTGGGTACATAGAGGGTTTAAATAAGGGGATTTGATATCAATTAAATCTTAATTATCAAAAGGATAAAGGCAAACATATCAATCAAATTCTCTTTGCCAAAATATCTTGAACAAATTTATTATTTTTTCCCTTGATATATCGATGCCTTGAAGTAATCATATCAGAATAATCAATCTAATCTAATTATTGATTGGAATTTAAACTAACGTTTAGAAATTGATAAGATCTGTATAAATTGTTTCTTTATTAATTGATAAGATTTGTATAAAAAGTTATCAATTTTTTTCCCTGAATAATATCACTAAGTACAATAATTAGGATTAATGATAGTACGAATAATATACCAAACCTCATTATTAATTCCCTAATATATACTTTTTGTTTCACTTTAATTATTCATCTCTTAAATTTACTATTATGGTCCCACACTTGAGTC
>CM047885.1:449236-474236 GCA_026212405.1 Petrea volubilis
CTGCCAATCGGAACCTGCCCTTCTTTAAAACTATTCGATCCGTAGTGCGCTGGCCCGCCGGTATGGGTGCGCCATTGCCGGACGGGGGGGTCGATCGGAGGAAGAGACCGGGTTTCGAATGGCCAGAGGAGTGCGAGAAGGCATTGGCCGATCTGAAAGCATACCTATCATCCCCACCATTACTCGCTAAGCCTGTCGAGGGGGACGCTTTGTACCTCTATATAGCCGTGTTCGACGATGCCATAACTTCGGTAATCGTCACCATAGTAGAGAGGGTCCACCGACCGGTATACTATGTGAGCAAAGTCCTCTAGGGAGCAGAAAAGAACTATTTTGAGATCGAAAAATTTGCGCTGGCCTTGGTGACCATAGCCCGAAAGCTGCGCCACTACTTCCAGTCGCATCCTATTGTGGTCCTGACCAACCAACCCCTGAAGCAAGTGTTGTCCAAGTCGGACGTCTCGGGGAGGATGACCAAGTGGGCGGTCGAATTAGGGGAGTTTGATGTTTCTTTCCAACCGCGAACGGCGATCCATGCGCAGGCTTTAGCAGATTTCCTACTCGAGAGGGTGGGAAAGCCGGCCGAACCCGAGAGGCCAGTCGAACCGTGGACTATGCACACGGATGGCTCCTCGACCTCTCAGGGAGGGGAGCCGGGGTGTATTTAAGAAGTCCGGATGGTCTGGAGCTCGAGTTCGCCATAAAATTAAATTTTACAGTCACCAACAACGAGGCAGAATACGAGGCTCTAATTGCTGGAATGAAGATTGATGTCGACCAGGGAATTGACCACCTGCAAGTCTTGGTCGATTCCTAGCTGGTCGCAAGTCAGGTCTCCGGGGCATATGACACACGGGAAGTCTCCATGGCAAAATACTTGGGAAGGGTGAAGGTGTTGAAGGACTTGTTCGCCTCCTTCACCCTGGACCAGGTGCCAAGGGAAGAAAACGAGCGAGCAGATGCTCTCTCCAAATTTGCGAGTTCCCAGAAGGGGACAAGGAGCCGATCGATTGCGTTTATGGTCGCCGACAAGCATGAAATCGATCAAGATTCCGCCGAACAGGTGCTTCCCGTCGAGTTTCATGAACCATCGTGGCAAGACGAGATAAAGAGTTACCTCGCGGACGGGACCCTACCCGATGACGCCGTTGCCGCTCGGAGAGTCAGGTACTGTGCGGCTCGCTTCGCACTCGACCAGTCCGGAAGACTCTTCATAAAGTCCTCCTTTGGGCCGCCTCTACGCTGCCTCGATCAACAAGAAGCGATCGAGGTGATGGACTCCATTCACGGGGGCAGTTGTGGGAACCACTCGGGCGGCCGGTCAGTAGCTCATAAAATCACCAGGAGCGGTTTCTTCTGGCCAACCCTGGTCGAGGATGCCAAACGCTTCATTCGAAAGTGCCCGAAATGTCAGTACCACTCCAACTTAAACCACCGACCCCCCATGGATATGATCAGTGTGGATATATCATGGCCATTCGACCAGTGGGGAATAGACATTGTGGGGCCTTTCCCCCTGGCCACCGGTCAGCGAAAATTCGCAATTTTTGCGGTCGAGTATTTTACCAAGTGGGTCGAAGCGGAAGCGGTCGCGAAAATCACTGACGCCTCCGTCCGATCCTTTATCTGGAAAAACATATTATGCCATTTTGGGGTTCCTAGAGTGTTGATTTTCGACAATGGAACCCAGTTTCAGAGCAGAAGGACAGTCGAATGGTGTAGAGATCATGGAATCGAGCAGCGGTTTACGTCCGTCGGAAATCCCCAGTCGAACGGCCAGGCCGAAGTGACTAATAGAATACTGGTACAAAACCTGAAGACAGTGCTGGGGGCCCATAAAGTTGAGTGGGCAGAAGAACTCCCCGGCGTTCTCTGGGCATACCGAACGACCCCCCGATCGGCCACAGGACAAACCCCATACGCCCTCGTTTATGGCTCGGAGACCGTCATCCCTGCGGAAATAATGCATGCTACAACTCGAGTTGCCCATTTCGACCCCCACGAAAATAGTTTCATGCGCGAGCACGAGCTGGAGGTCAATCAAGAGTTACGGGATCGGGCGTGGGTCAAAATACAGATCTACAAGGCGGCCGTCGCCAAATTGTACAATAAGGGGGTGGTCCCTCGAAATTTCCAGGTGGGCGATCTCGTCCTCAAAAAGGTCGAAGTCTCACGTAACGTGGGCAAACGCGACCCGAATTGGGAAGGGCCGTATAAGATAACAAAGGTCTCAAAAAATAACGCTTACTGACTGGAGGACCTATCCGATCGAGAACTCCCCCGACCATGGGGGGCTGGGAACCTAAGGAGATTCTTCACGTAGCCGATCGGCACCTTTCTGTTCGATTATTTCTTTTGTGAGATCTGTTCGAGATGTTTATCGATCGAAATATTTTAAGTATTTCTGTTCGGTTACCTCTGTTTAAGCCTTCAAGATGTTTTCATTCAAATATGTTGTTACAATTTTTTAAAATTGAGCGGACCTCAAAGAGAAACGAACGAAAGAAAACAATGACAAAACGAACGGTGACAAAAATGTTTCATTGATGTTGTTCGAGCGGTTACAATTCGAACGGTTACAAAACGGGTTTAGGGGAGCTAGTCTATTACACGGGAGCTAATCTATTACATTGACATCATCCTCCCTGTCGATGCGGTCTTCGACCGCTCCATAGCCACTCCCCGGATCAACTTGAGCGGGCCCTTGCATCTCCATTGGGCTCCCTCCGCCTTGGCCGTCCATATCCTAGTCGAGCTCTCGCTCGATATCTTCCAGGGCTTGCTTCTAGACCAGGTCGGCGGCGTACTTGAATTCGTCGTCGGCGAAGAGCGTGTTGGTCGGACCAGGTACCCCGGTAGAGTTGATCAGTTGGCACGATTCATCCCGATCGAGACCGATGTCATCCCGATTGAACCCTTTGGGGACGAACCCCAGATATTCCAGCTGCTGCACAGCCAAATCGAACGCCCCGTTGAGGCGGGGGAAGGATTTCACCGTGCACGCCATGTCGAAAACGGGGCTCTTGAGAAACCTTTTGACGGCCGCCCTCGATATAGCTTACTCTCGGTCGGCGAGTTTCTGTAACTCCTCTCGAACGCCGACTTCGTGACCTTTATTATAGCCTCGGTCGTAGGAGGCTTTCTCCTCTTGTCGAGCCAGGTCACGGGCCCTCTCGGCCTCACTAACCTCCGTGACCTTCTCCTCGAGGGATTTCTAGAGGGCTTCGACGCGTGTTGCTTGGTCCTCCAGTTTCTTCTCGGCCACCTCCCGCTCCGATCGAGCAATGGCCAACATCATCTCAAGCTCTTCGATTTTCTGCTTGAGCTGCCCCGGCTCGTTCTTAGCTGCCAATTGATACATCCGCTTGTACGGATCTTTCCCCTCCTTGTACACCTTCGCTCAGCGGTATACATGGAAAAATGCCTGAGACGCCATCTGCCGATCGAACACAGTAATCAGATAAGAAAGACAATAAAAACGGATCGAATAAAACGTCGATCGGAAGAAGGGTCTTACCCCGATTACACCCCTCTCGAACCAGCGGCGGATTTGGGGAAGGCTTTGGCCGAGGAGGTACCTGTGATCCTCCTTGAATTGGCACCCCTGTGACAGGTGTGCGATGTGGGCCTGGTCCCGTCCCCTGAAGGTGCTGATCGGTTGCCCCTCGATACGGCGAAGCGCCCGATCGAATGGGCGGTCGAACGCCAGTATCCTCACATCCTCGTCGGAGTCCGATGACTCCGACAGTTCATCGCGATCAGCGGCTTCTTTCCCCTTGCCTTTGCCTGTGTGGTCGGGCCCTCTTTTCCTCTTCGTGCCGGCGGCCGGGGTGCCTCCTTCCCTGATCACCACTCCGGTCTGAACCGGCCTTGTCGGGATTGTCTCCGGGGGCGAGATGACGGCCGTTGCGGACCTCTCGCCTGTAACTTCGACCTCCTGATCGAGGTCGGGCCTCACTGCCGACCGGCTCCTTGGCGGGGTAACACTAGGGACCCCTGTTCGGACGGCTTGGGCCTCGGCCGCCCGACGGGGCTCGCGCACCTCCAGGCGCTGAGCCTCGCTGGCTCGAGGACCGGGCTGCGGCCCGTTCGTTCTTCTTCTTCTGGGCAGCGGCGAGATGGGCAAGCATAGTCTTGTGGGCGTCCATTAGAACTTCGCCGTCTGCCAAGGAGAAACCGACCGTCAGAAACAACACAAAATTTAAGCCGCTTAATGTACCGATAGGGGTCTAAACCACATACCAAGAATGACCCCCTCGGGCGCTTCGACCGAGGAGATGCCTGCACGATTTAAGAAATGCTCCTCTAATAGATAACCGATCCACATCAGTCCCCGATCGATTTGTCGGGTCCGGAAGAAGGGATCCTCCCAGGTCGGATTCCCCACGCCCTCGAACTCGATCCTTTCGATCTCATCGTTCCAGAGGTGCCGGACGGGGAAGCCCGATCGGTGGTAGACGAAGAAAAACTTCGACTTCCACCTTTCCCCGTATGACGTCTGCCGGGTCTGAATTATTCTTGACCCTGATCGCGCCATGATGTAAAAGAAACCGCCCCAGTCTCCCGGCTCCGACCGGGCGGAGTTTTGAACCTTGAAAAAGGCCGCAAAATTTTCAACCGATGGGGCCTGGCCTAAGGCCCTCATCATGACTATAAAGCTATAAATTATGCAATGAGAATTCGGAGAGAGCTGTGCGGGAGGAAGATTTAAGAAGTTGTAGATCGCCGCCGCATCGGGCGAGATAGGGAACCTAAACCCGTTCCACAGTGCCTCCAAATGGATGGCGACTGTGTTCGGGGGCGGGCTTCCCATCCGCGATCCGACGGGCGGCGCGTAGGCATGAAAAGTCGAGGGGATATGGAACTTGGTCACAGCATTCGAGACCTCGGTTGGAGTCATCGTCGACGGAATATCGTCGTGCTCCCGTTCGGTGCGATATGAACGAGAGGCGCCGACTTCATCGTCGACTTCCTCCACCTCATCGGTTGCGTTTAGCTCGACCTCCCCCTCGGCACTATTGCCTGAAGGGGACGAGCTGCTGCTCGCACTGCTCCCCTCGGAGCTACTCTCAGAGGAGCTGTCTAATCCGACCTCTCTAATGACTCTACGACTATCCATGGATGAAAGAACAAGGAAAAAGGAGGCTATGAGAGGAAAGTTACCTATGCGAGAGTCGGATCGGATCGACCTAGGGTTGAGAGTTTCGAACGGCTGGGAGAGACAATCGATCGGCACAACTCTAGAGACTCTTGCGGAATAGTAAAATCAACGCTCGCGTCCGCCGCCCCTATTTATAAGCGGGTAAAAACCGCCCTCGGGAATATCAAACACCGCCATTATTACAGCTGTGACTTTTCAAATTCTGGCGGTAATAACCTAATCGAACTCACTCCCCCGGTCGGCAGGTCTGCTGACCCGGGGAGTGGGGGGGCTAATGACGTGGCATATTTCCAATCGAAAAACCGGCCCCTCGCGTACCCCCCGATGGATCCCATCGAATCCTCTCGACGGGAACCGAACAGCTTTGCGACTCCCCTCCTTGTCGACTTACTGGTCATAATGATTTCTTCTAGAAGTCCGCTCCTCGACAATCTGATCGATATGCGTGTCGATGGGGTCCATGCCGCGTTCAACGGATCCCTGCTGGCATTAAATGCTCCGTCAGACGAGGTATGGGGAACCCACCTAACCCCATACCTCATTAATGAGGTGCCAACTACCATTTGTAGACCCTACCTCTGGGTCTACGGATCGCACACGTCAGTCCCCCGAAGCCTACTTGGCTCGGTGGGCCCCCGGGAGCATGACGTACTTGTACATGGTATAAATACCCCTGTATTTATGGTAAGAAAGGACATTAAATATATACAACACCCTTACTCTGTTCAAATTACTAAAAACCGATCCGCTGACTTAAGCATCGGAGGGTCATAGCCGAGACCCATCTCGGCTAGCTCACATTATTGTTTCCCTTTGTTGCAGGCCAACTTCCCGATCAAATACATCCATTTTCGTAACCGACCAGGGTAATCGACCGAAGTCGAACAGCTCCCAGAATCGACCCGCATCAGTAATATTCCCACTATAAATGGCATAAATAAAGCCACACAATGCAATATATATATATATATATATATTATATATACAAGAATAGGGGGAGGGGACAGTTTTGGTATGTATACATATATATATTATATATACTTGGTAGGTATTAACTCTTACTCCCAAAATCTTCCAACTTCTAGTGTACATGTACACTCGTAAACACCCTTCTAGAGTTATACATACATGGTTGGTCAAGATTAACATAGACTAACAGTAAACACATTAGATTTATTACAAGGATCTTGAGTTGGAAAGTAGAAAAACATTAGAAAATGACCTAAGAAAATGACTTAATTATATTATATTCTTATTCCTCCTATTATTACCTATAAGTAAATACTATAGTACACAATACAAAACACCACCCACACACACATGAGTACACGGTCACACACACACTCTCAGCCCTCTTGTTTTGTTTCAATTCCTACAACCCCTAAACACTTATCATACTTTCACTACCCCAAAACCAAATAGAAAGAAAAGAAGAAAACCAACTTAGCAAAGGTTGGAATTTGCCTAATACTTGAGTTAGATTCTATGATCATTCTTCCCTACTAGAACATAGGATGTAACTACAAGTTAGTTACTATCTTAGTTCTAGTAGTATAGAGATTGATATAGTATATGCATCTTGGTATGTTTATGTGATGACCAGGTAAACCGCATTCATTTATATTTGAAATTATGAAGTATTTTTACTATTTTATGAGAATTTCTTTTTATAAATGTGCATTACATTACATGCATTTTTAGAAAATATGTTTTAAACCTATGAATTTCTTATTAATGTTTCGAAAAATTATTATCTCTTAATTTTCCCTAACTATTGGTGTTATTTTCCTGTTAGTATTATTGTTTCCATATCATGAAATTTCATTTTATATTTCTCCCTATTTTCAAAAATAATGGGAATAATTATTTCATATTAGAAAATATGCATTTACTAGAATAAATTAATTAAAGCAATTTTCAAAAATAAAATTATGTATTTATATACATGAAAAAAACGAAAATGTATAAAAATAATTACATAAATATGTCTTCCATTATTTTAATTACCCATTTATGTCATTATCATGAAAAATGTAGTAAAAAGGAAGGCTACTTGTAAGTTTCACCTCTTAGTGTTGTAATTAGCAAATGTGTATTAATCTTTGCCATCAAAATATAGTTTTATATTTTTCTCTATCTCCTAGAATTATATATTTATATATAAATATAAATATAGGAAAATAATTTTCCTAAAATCATCAAGTTTCCTAATTATTTTCTTATTTATAAGAATTTAGCAATTTACTTTCTCTACAAAATTATATTTTCAAACATGTATTTTATTATTTAAATAATTAATAATTACATATCCTAGACTATTATTTCTTGGAAAGTATATTTTTCAAAATTAGAATTTAATTTCTTTAATTTTTGAATTTTGCTCAAATAAATCATAAAAAAACACAATTTTCAATTATGCATATATATAATTTCGAAAATTCATCTATTAAATACTTATGAGTTTTCAAAAATAATATAAATAAGTATTCTAGACTTTTATTCATGGAGAAGATGCAATTTTGAATAAATTACATGATTTTCCAAATTTTAGGTGAATTTGACATTCGAACTCAAATTTCGAAATTCTATGCAATTTTTGAAAATATAACTGAAATATTTTTAATTTCTGGGAAATATATATATAATTTCAGATTTATAAAGATTAAATTTCATAATTTTGGAATTTCTCTAAATTAATTAAGAATTTTCGGATTTTATGCCCTAAAATCCTAATTTTTGGTTTTTACAAAAATAAATAAATACAAATTCGAATTTTTAATTAAATAAAGATATGATTTCAGATTTTATAAGAGTAGGTAAGATTATGATAAGATTTGGATAGGATTAGATAAGATTAGGATAAGATATGATAAGATAATAATAATTAGAAAATGACTTAAAGTATATAATAATTGTATTTCTTGCCCTAAACTCTATAAAAGGGGGCATGATCTTCATTTCCATCACACACACAACACAAAATCCCGCCTATAAGACCCACACCCACAAAATCTTGCACTTTCAATATATATATCACACAATATCATTAGTATGCCTTCCTATATACATATATATATAATTACCCCTCTTCTAAACCTATATATATACATATTAACCTTTCTATAGATCTATATATACACTCTACACTTTACACTTATAAAGAAGAAGGTACCCCTTTGAAAGGTAGGAGTATTGTTTAACTTCATGAGTAGAATAGGAATTTAAGTATCTTATAAGTCTTAAATATTTTATGCTTTTATTTCTATTGTAGTATTATGTGGAATTATGTGTCTACGTGCACCTATTAAAACACACACCCACCTTAAGGGGTTGAATGATATTTCTACTCAACCGTCGCGTTGATTATTCTTTACATGACTATTTTTAGACAGAAATGAGATACCGTATCAGAGTGGCGCAGCGGAAGCATTGGAAACCTTTTACGCAATAAACTTACTTTTGTATTCTTTTGAAACTCTTGTGTTTTGTACAAACTTTATGTGAAAATTATTATTTATACAATTATGAAAATATTATCGTTTCGCGTTTCAGTCCAATATATTTTAATAAAATATGAAGGGTATTTTTCCGGGTCGTGACAGTTTAGGAGCTTCTATGTTTAGGAAGAAGAGAATACCTCTAATTGCATGAATTATTTTTTATTATGATTATCAACATGTTCTAGGATGTTTTGTGAAAAGAGGCCTGTTGGAAAATTTGTGAAAAAAACCTGAATTTATGCTGAAACTATGTTGGAAATTGGAATCCTGCTGAAAATAGGTTGGAAATTCTGTTTATATATGCTGGAAATTCTGTTTCATACATGTTGGAAATTCTGTTTATACATGCTGGAAATCCTGTTTTTATGAGCTAGAATTTATGTTGTTTTATACAAGTTGTAATTTGTGAAATATGCTGAAATTCTGTCCACTACTTGTATATGCTGAAATTGGACTGAAATTGCGCGTTTCAGTCCAATATATTTTAATAAAATATGAAGGTATTTTTCCGGGTCGTGACAATTTAGGAGCTTCTATGTTTAGGAAGAAGAGAATACCTCTAATTGCATGAATTATTTTGTATTATGATTATCAACATGTTCTAGGATGTTTTGTGAAAAGAGGCCTGTTGGAAAATTTGTGAAAAAAACCTGAATTTATGCTGAAACTATGTTGGAAATTGGAATCCTGCTGAAAATAGGTTGGAAATTCTGTTTATATATGCTGGAAATTCTGTTTCATACACGTTGGAAATTCTGTTTATACATGCTGGAAATCCTGTTTTTATGAGCTAGAATTTATGTTCCAAGCTGAAAACTTTGTTTTATACAAGTTGTAATTTGTGAAATACGCTGAAATTATGTCCACTACTTGTATATGCTGAAAATTGCTGAAATTGGGATAAAACCATGCTGAAATTGTGTTAAGCATACTGCAAGTATGCTGAAATTTGTGTGTATATGGGCCCAAAAATGTGATACGGGTGGATGTGGTTGAGTGGGTGGATGATACGACAACCTAATCAAAACATGTACCCATGCAAAGATTATGGCCATTTGGCATAAAGTTAAGAACAAGACAGATTCTACCCTTTAAACCCACAACCCTCTTGTACTCAAGAAGAAGATTTAAAAGGATCTAATCAAGAAAAGATTAACACTTACAAGTACTCCTGAAGTGTAAATCAGATTCTTGTTACAATGGAGATTGTAGAGCCCACAATTCCTATGTTAGGGTTCATAGACACGTTTTTCATGAAGAACATGAGAATCACATTTTTTTTAATCTTATTCAATCAAAAATATCTGATTTTTAAAAGTTTAAAGAAGGTATTTATACCTTAGACAAAGCCAAACCCTAAACTAAACCTATTAGGCCGAATCCCATAAAGAATGGGCTTTAAGTGAAGCCCAATATGCCAACCTTACAAGAACGTATTAAAATCTATTAAGTCATGTATTTAAAACCCAAACACAAGCTATTACAAATAATTAAGGCTCAAATAAGCTTAAGCCCAATTAAACAAGGCTAGGCAGCCCTTTCATCAATAGAACACGCCTCAATCACATGGAGTAGCTTAGGTGTGCCTTCAAGCCCAATTGTACACTTCGTGAATTCATGCTCTTGCAACTCAAGTGTGACTTGGTCTTGTACATATGAGTTCATGGCTATCCCAAAAGCCTTAGCTCGTGCCCTTGTGATTGGCCCACTAGGAAGAGCCAATGGATCCTTCTTGTTGCCTCTTGCTTTGGCCTTGACACCATTGAAGCTCCCTTGATCCGCATCATTCCCTCATTCCTCAATAAGATTTGTCCTCAAATCTGAATCCAAATCAAAAGGAGAAAGATCAGAAACAGTAAATGTTGCAGAAAACGCCATACTCACCTGGTCGATCAATCGTGTAGGCATTGTCATTCATGCGCTCCAAAACCTGAAATGGGCCATCACCACGTGCATCTAACTTGCTTTTCCTTTGGTTTGGGAATCTCTCCTTTCTAAAATGAACCCAAACCCGACCTGGTGCAAAGACTGTAATAACCCGGTACTTCTAGGTGTGTCAAAAGTTAATTATATGATTAAATTATTTAGTATTTTATGTGATTATTAGTTTATATGTGAACTATGCGATTAAATTAATATTTTATTATCTTATATGTGAAATGTGTGATAACTATTATGTTTGCATACCAACCATTGGATTCGACGTATATGCATATAAATCAATATATACATATATAATTCTATACATACATTTTTCAAAGTTATAATAATAGGTATTATTTGTAATGAAGTCATATATATAGTATTTTTATATGTTAAAGTATATGTAAATATAAATATGTATGTTTTCGAAATTATATGTATATCCTAGGTCATTTTGTATTTTAGATGATGTAGATATATATATATATATATATATACGCACTAATTGATGCTTAAATATGTATTATTTAAATGTTATATGATTAATTTCTATTGCAATAAATACCTTGCAATATATACCTATTTTTATTTACAAAACCCATAATTATTGGAATTATTTTCTACTTCATTTAGTAATTATAAAATGCATAAAATTCAAATACACACACATACATACATATATATATATATGCATATACATGAATTTATATAGTTATATAAATAAGGGTTAGATTATTTTTCTTGATATTGCCATTTTCACTAAAATGTGTCATTTCACACTATAATAATTATTTTGAAAATTATTTTTAAATACTAGGTCATAAGACTATGATTCATATATATATATAAATATCTTACACTTTATATGTATATATTTTAAAGAAAATTCATATACATAAATGTATAAGATTATATTTTCATTTCTTTAGGCATTTTTCATCATAAACATTGGAAAAATTATATTTTGTGTAAAAATATCTTAAAAATATAAAAAGAGGAGGGGGTGAATGAAATTTTATTTATATATATGTATAATATAAATATATGGTGTATATTATTACTTGCTCCCCAATTCTCCTTGCATTAAATGAATATTCACACATG
This sequence comes from Petrea volubilis, assembly GCA_026212405.1. Taxonomy (NCBI): domain Eukaryota; kingdom Viridiplantae; phylum Streptophyta; class Magnoliopsida; order Lamiales; family Verbenaceae; genus Petrea; species Petrea volubilis. The sequence goes on from CM047885.1 coordinate 460,925, forward strand.
TAAGAATTCTTCTAGATATGTTTATACATGTAAGGCTTAGGTTAAGCTAGATTGTGAAGTGTGCATTTAGACTCACACTTAAGCTATAATTAGGTATTGAGTTGGGCATTGAGTTGGAAGATTTCATTTATTATAACCCTTAGTTGTAACCTTAGGTGGAAAGATAACAATAATTAGAAAATGACTTAATTATTTAATAATCTTATTTCTTAAGCACAACTACTATAAATAGGGGATACATTGGAGATTTGTCACTTCATTTTCATCACATAACACACACAAACACATCCACACACACAAAATATCGCCTAAAACACCCCACTCACACTTACCTTACCCTAAACACACAAAACACTTCATATTCATAGTAAAACTTCTACCCACATATATATATATACATAAACCCTTCATTTTACATACTTATAACCCCATAAAACCCTCTCAAAAAAGGTAGAAGAATATTTAATTAAAGTAGGGACCTTACTTAATTTCATAAGTAAAGGTTCTACTTTAAGTTATAGATATTATACCTTATAGAAGTGAATGCTTCATATTTAAGACAAGGTAGTGATTTCTCTTAATACATGAGCTAGTTTTCTTATAGTGTTAACATATTATTCTCCTATTAGGACATGGGATGTAACCACAAGTTGGTTACTATCTTAGTTCGAAAGGATTTCACGACAATTTAGCTAAATGCATGTTGTGTGTTCATGAACAATTGTGCTGGAAATTTGGGCATTTCTGCTCGATTTATGTGTTGGAAAATTAGGATTTATGCTTGTCTAGGGTTTATATATGTGTTTATGGTTTTATTCATGTGTTAGAAGTTACAAATTCAGTGTTTAAAACTGAAAATTGGAGTTGTTTTCAAAGCTGGAAATTCTGCCCTCAAAACTGGAATTACTGTTCCAGCAGCTGAAAATCTTATTTTTCAAGGCTGGAATTTCGAATTTTACAAATTGAAAATTTATTTTTGAAAGGCTGGAAATTCCAGTGTGTAATTTTAGTATGTTTTAAGCTGAAATTCGAGTATTTCCCAAACTGAAAATTCTGTTCGCAACCTGAAACGTGCAAGCTGAAAATTATGTTCTATGCTGAAATTTTGTGCAACGTGCTGAAAATCAGTGTGTATTGTGCTGGAAATTGTACTGACTATACTGGAAATTGTGTGTATATGGGCCCAAAAAGTGATAGGGGTGGATGGGGCAGAGTTCGGCCGGGCGGCAACGGGCTTGCCGGTCTTAAACGTTCTCGCCATCCATCGTTGCCTAATCCCACCTTACATGGACGGAGTGTTCCATGTACTGAAGTGGGTCGTAGGAAATTCGGCATATGCCCGGGATATGACCACTGGAGTGTTTGGTTGGGTGGGAGTATTGGTTGGAATTGAATTACGGCACGGCGAGATAAGGTAGCCGCCCGTCGAGGTGGAAAACGGTAGAAAAGTGTGCAATTTATGATTCTTATGAATCTGAAATTTTATATGGTTTATATTGATGCAAGTATGTGAACATATGCATGCCCAAGTCACACACGCGCACCTTATGTGTTAAGTGAAATTGCTACTCAACATGATTGTTGACGTTGTTAATATTTAATGTTTTAGCCCGACATGAGAATGAAGGTATCAAGGAGGAGGATAGCGAGGGATGATTTGAAGCCTTTGGCTAGGAGAAGTCATAGGCGAGTCTTTGTAATTGTATCATGTATTTAGGACTCTTATTATGTACTTGGTCTTTTGCTATGAAATAAAAGACTTTTTGGAAAAAAAAAATTACTTTCTATAATAAAAGTATTCATAGCATATTCCCATAACTAAGCAATGGTTTCGAGTCGTCACAAAGACAATCCGCCTCCTTCCTTTACTAGCCTTGTCAGCATAAAGGCGATTCTTCTTCTCAATGTTGGTGCGTGCTTTGTCATGTAATGACTTCACCAAATCTGCCTTCTTTTGTCCATCTAAACTCACAAGCTCAGTTAAAGGCAAAGGACATAAATCCAGCACAGTTAAAGGATTAAAGTCATATACAATCTCAAAAGTTGAAAGACCAATAGAAGAATGAATGCTCCTATTATATGCAAACTCAATAAATGGCAAACAATCTTCCCAAGTTTTTAAAATCTTACCAACAATTGCACGCAATAAGGTGCCCAAAGTCCTATTCACAACTTTAGTTTGTCCATCTGTTTGTGGATAGCAAGTAGTAGCATAAATCAATTTAATTCCCAATTTACCTCACAAAACACGCCAAAAATGTGAAAGGAACTTAGTATCCCTATCTGAAACAATGGTGCGTGGCACCCTATGTAAACGCATCACCTCTCTAAAGAACAAATCAGCTATCTTAGTTGCATCATCAGTCTTATAGCATGCAATAAAGTATGCCATCTTGATAAACCTGTCAACAACAACATATATAGAATCTCTCCCACGCCTAGTCCTAGGCAATCCAAGCACAAAATCCATGGAAATATCAGTCCAAGGTGAACTAGGCACAGGTAAAGGCATATGAAGACCATGTGGCATAGACTTAGACTTGACCTGTTTACATGCAATACATGAAGAGCAAACTTTCTCAACATCGTTTCTCATATATGGCCAATAAAAATGTTCATTCAACATGTCATAAGTCTTATGCACACCAAAATGCCCCATTAGACCCCCACAATGTGATTCCAACACTAACAAGTCACGCATAGAACATTTAGGTAGACAAAGTTTATTTCCCTTAAACAGAAAGCCATCATGTCTATTAAACTTGTCAAATGCTCCATGTTCACAAGCAACATAAACATTCCCAAAATCAAAATCATTCACATATAATTCTTTGACATACGCAAAACCTAATAACTTAGAACTAAGAGTAGAGATTAAGGCATACCTTCGGGATAATGCATCTGCCACTACATTCTCTTTCCCATGCTTATATTTAATCACATACGGAAACTGCTCTATAAACTCAACCCACTTACCATGTCTCTTGTTAAGCTTACCTTGCCCTTTTAAATGTTTCAATGACTCATGATCTGTGTGAATTACAAATTCCTTGGGCATCAAATAGTGCTGCCACACGTCCAAGGCTCTAACAAGGGCATAAAGCTCTTTATCATATGTAGAGTAGCTGAGTTGAGCTCCATTTAACTTTTCACTAAAGTATGCTACTAGTTTCTTCTCTTGCATCAAAATAGCCCCAATACCTACACCATAAGCATCACATTCAATCTCAAAAGTTTTATCAAAGTTAGGCAAAACAAGAATAGGAGCTGAACACAATTTATTCCTTAAAGTATCAAACGCTTTCTGTTGTGCTTCTCCCCACTTGAACCTAACTTCTTTCTTCACTATCTCTATGAGAGGTGCAGCTATGGTAGAAAGTCCTTCACAAAACGCCTGTAGAACCCAGCTAGACCATGAAAGCTTCTTACCTCAGATATGGTTTTAGGCGTGGGCCGTTCCTTTGTGGCCTTGACTTTTTCTTCATCCACCTCAATACCATACGAACTCACAATAAAACCAAGAAATACAAGTCTATCTATACAAAAGGTTCACTTTTTAAGCTTAGCATACAAATGTTATTGTCTCAAAACTTGTAAAACTAGCCTAACATGCTCAATGTGATCATCAATAGACTTGTTGTAAACAAGGATATCATCAAAATACACAACTACAAATTTCCCTAAATAGTCACGCAAAACATGGTTCATTAACCTCATAAATGTGCTGGGCGCATTAGTTAGCCCAAAAGGCATTACCATCCATTCACACAAGCCATACTTAGTTTTAAATTCAGTTTTCCATTCATTCCCGGGTTTCATTCTAATTTGATGATACCCACTCATTAGATCAATTTTAGAGAAATATTTAGCACTATATAGTTCATCTAACATGTCATCTAATCTAGGAATAGGGTGTCTATACTTTATAGTGATTTTGTTAACTGCTCTGTAATCAACATACATCCTCCATGTCCCATCCTTCTTAGGTACCAAAAGAACTGGAACTGCACATGGGCTCATACTCTCCTTCACAAATCCCTTTTCCATCAGCTCATCAACTTTTCTTTGCAACTCTTTAGTCTCCATGGGGTTGCTCCTATATACTAGACGGTTTGGGATTATGGCTTCAGGAAGGAAGTCTATCTGATGCTCTATTTTTCTCAATGGTGGTAGACCACTCGTCATCTCTTCTAGAAAAACATCAGAAGACTCCTGCAATAAAGAAACAAAACTAGAACGAAGAATAGAAGTGTCAAGGTTAGTCAAAGAAAAATAAGACTCTCTAAACCGATAATCAAGATCGGTTTACCCTCACTAATTGCACTCCTGGTCTCTCTTTCTCTCACAAAAAGTGTTTGTTTATTTCTTTCCTCACTCTTCTGTTCTCTCACCACGGGGCCATTTACTTGTTTACTCTTTTGTTTAGCCTCTTTTCCCTCTTTCTTTTCACTTTCTTTCTCTTTCTCCTCACTTCCCAAATTCTGCCCCTCTCTCTCCATAAGCTTCTTTTGGTCTAAATAGACCTCACTAGGTGTCAATGGAGTAAGGGCTACACGCCTTCCTTCATGGGAGAATGAGAATCGGTTGTGGTAACCATCATAGTGCACTTTCCTATCAAACTATCAAGGCCTCCCAAGCAAAATATGGCCAGCTTGCATTGGAGCCACATCACAAGTCACCTCATTCTTATATGGTCCAATTGAGAAAGAAACTACAACCTGCTTGTTCACCATCACACTGCCCATGTCATTAAACCATTGAAGCTTGTATGGTCTAGGGTGTTTCTCACACTTTAGCCCCAATTTACTCACCATACTAAGGCTTGCCACATTTGTACAACTTCCACTCTCAATTATAAGTGTACAAACCTTGCCTCCCACCAAGTACCTTGTGCGAAAAATGTTTTCCCTCTATTCTAAGCTATCCTCTTACAATTGCACACTTAACACACGCTTGGCAACCAAAGAAGATCCAATCTCAAGTGCTACCACAACTTCTTGCTCCTCTCCTTCACCCTTACTGTCACCACAATCTTCTAAGTAGGGCATCTCTTCCTCACCTACAGATTCTGAATATACATAACCATTTCGAACCACTATGACTCTCTTATTGGGACATTGAGAGGCGGTATAACCCTTGCCCAAGCACTTGAAGCACTTGATGTCCCTACTAGGAGTAGTTGAGCTAGAACACCTTAAATTGGAGCTTGAATTGGAGTCCTTAGCCTTGAGGCCCAAATCTGCCCCTTTTAGTTTAGGGCTTTGAAACTCCTTTTTCTCCTCCTTTGTAGGCCATTTAGAACCCCAAGAGTTGCTGGTGATGCTTGCAAACTTGTTGGAGCTCTTGCTCTTCTTCTACTTCTCTATCTTCATGGCCATATTAAGCATGTCTTCCATAGAATTATACTTGTAGAGCTCAATCAGCTATTTCCTTGTTCAAACCACCCAAAAATCGAGCTATGGTTACCTTCTCATCTTCTGCAATGTTAGCTCTAACCATGCACATCTCCATGCCTTTGTGGTAGTCTTCAACTGACTTAACCCCTTGCACAAGCCTGTGCAATTTCTGATGTGCCTCTCTAAAATAGTGGGAAGGTACAAAATGTTTCCTCATTGTCTCCTTCATGTTGTCCCAATTGCTAATGGGGCGTCTCCACACCTTTCTTCTACTCAAGTTGAGTTGATCCCACCAAAATAGAGTATAATTAGTGAACTCAACTGCTGCAATCTTTACCTTCTTCTCTTCTGAATATTTATTGCACTCAAAGATCATCTCAACCTTTCTTTCCCACTCCAAGTATTCTTCTGCATTGTTTCGACCTTTGAAAGGTGGAATCTTGAGCTTGATGTTGCCCAAATTCCCATCTACCTTGTCAACTATCACTTCGTCTTCCTCTTCTTCATAGGCTGGATTTCTAGTACTTCAGCCTCCAAACCTTCCCCCACCTCTTCCACGCTCAAGTCTGCCTCCCCTTCGATTTAAGTCGCACTAGGTCACTCATCTTCATCATCAAACTCATCTTGCAAATTTCGCTGGGTATGAGCAAATGGTGTATGCCCTCCCTTTGTGTAGTTGCTTGATGAGATTGAGAACTTATTTCCTTCAACTCTTGGTCATGTCTCTCCAACTTGTCATTCATAGCCTCTAGAGTCTTGTTCAAATAAAGAAACTGCCCTTTTAATGCTTCTAGAATGAATTGCATTTGAGGGTCATCAACCTTGAAAGTCCCTTCATCTCCTTCTTTAGGTGAGCTAGACATTGCTGCAAAATAAAAGAAAGAACACTATAGGCAGATTGTTAGTCACTCACTCCCTCACGTGTTTCTCTCTTTAAAACGTGGGCTTTTCTCTCCCAAAGGTGTAGGGTTTCACTCCAACTTTTTACCATTCCTCCACTCGTCTCAATTGCACTTCAGAATCCAAAAATGCCGCAAGAGAACAAGAAGAGTTATGGACACGAGGATAAAACCTAACAAGGAAAATTAAACAAGAACAAAAGCTAGAAAAAATACCTAAACAATCAGAATGGTAGTGCAAGAATAAGGCAATGCACCACTTGAAAATATCAATTTAGAGTGTAGATATAAACAATTAACACCCTAGTAATGCCAAAGAAGCAAAAAGGTAGCTCAAAACAAAAAATTCAATATCTAGTATCAAAAAGAGACAATTCTGGTCATAATGGATGAATTTAGTCCACTACAAAGCAAACTAAATAAGGACCTAAGTTATTTCTACCCCAGCAAAGCAAGCAAACAAGAATACCAAAAACCAGAATTTTCAATAAGAAAGTCAATAGTAGCCGAATCACCAATAGTGCCAATTTAATTGATTTGTTAAGTACCAAACAAGCACAAGTGTGTGTGAGAGTGTAATAGGGTTGTCAAGAAGTGAAAACTAAGATATTAATTGAAAACAGCCCCTTTACAATGAAAGACACGAATTTTATTGCAAGAAGATGTCAAAAGAATTTGGTGTGGTCCTTGTTCACAAGCAATCAGATATGTGCACATGCTATTTCCCCCAAATAAGGCATGAAAAGTGGAGTTTCTCAAGGAATTAGTTGCAGTCACATGCAATTCCACCAAATAAGGCTTGAAAAGTGGAGTTTTTTCAAGGAATTAAAGCAAGGGTAGAATTTTACTTCAAGAACAACACTTACACCAAATTTCAGAATTTCACTGCTCAATCAAGATCAACTTCGAATTTTTTTTTTCTTTTTTTTTCCTTCCTTTTCTTTAATAAGATCGGATCTCAATTGATAGCTTCAATGGTGAATAATCCAATGGAATAAGACAAATTATCAAGATCCTCAATCTTGGATTCAAGAAAGCGATTTTTGAAAATTCTTAAGGACTTTGTAAGAAAATAAAATTCGAGAATAGTAACAACCAACCCCTATGGATGATAGAAATGAACAAGAAGTTTCAAAAGACACAAATTCAAATCAGGAATGATGTTTTATAATCAAGAATCAAGCAAGAACAATCAAGATCACACAATCATGCAAATTCAGCACCAATAACAATCAAGAAAATAGCACATATGCATAAAAGAATTCAAGAAATTTAGAAAACTCAAACCTAGAATCTAAGATAAATGAGAATTTATCTATCCTAAGTTCTGATACCAAATGATATGACAACCCTAAACAAAACATGTACTCATGCGAATATTATGGTAATTCGGCATAAAGCAAAAAACAAGACAGATTCTATCCTTTAAACCCACAACCCCTTTGTACTCAAAAAGAAGATTTAAAAGGATTTAATCAAGAAAGATTAACACTTACAAGTACTCGTGAATTATAAATCAGATTCTTGTTGCAATGGAGATTGTAGAGCTCACAATTCCTATGCTAGGGTTTATAGACATGTTTTCATGAAAAACATGAGAATCACGTTTTTTTATCTTATTCAATCAAAGAAATCTGATTTCTGAAAGTTTAAAGAAGGTATTTATACCTTAGACAAAGCCAAACCCTAAACTAAACCCATTAGGCCGAATCCCATAAAGAATGGGCTTTCAGTGAAGCCAAATGCGCCAACCTTACAAGGACTTATTAAAGTCTATTAAGTTATGTGTTTAAAACCCAAAACACAAGCTATAACAAATAATTAAAGCCCAAATAAGCTTAAGCACAATTAGACAAGGCTAGGAAGCCCCTTCATCAATAGAACACGCCTCAAGCATATGGAGTAGCTTAGGTGTGCCTTCAAGCCCAATTGCATACTTAGTGAATTCATGCTCTTGCAACTTAAGTGTGACTTGGTCTTGTACATATGAGTTCATGGTTGTCCCAAAAGCCTTAGCCTGTGCCCTTGTGATTGGCCCACTAGAAAGAGCCAATGGATCCTTCTTGTTACCTCTTGCTTCGGCCTTGACACCATTGGAGCTCCCTTGATCCGCATCAGTGGATGTGGTTGAGCTCAGCTGGGCAGCAAAGGCTTGCAAGTCTTAAAATAGTCCTCGACCCTCTATCATTGCCTAATCCCACCTTGCGTGGATGGAGAGTCTATGTATTGAAGTGGGTTGTAGAAAAATTTGGCATATGCTCGGGATATGACCATCGGAGTGTTTGGTTGGGATTGGAGTGTTGGTTGAAAATTTGGATTTACGGCACGGCGAAATAAGATAGCTGCCCGTCGAGGTAGAAAATGGTAGAAATGATGTGAAAAATTATGTTTCTTGTGTTTGGAAAATTTATGTGATTTTATGTTTGGCAAAAGTATGTGATAGTATGCACATTTATATCACACACACGCACCTCATGCATTAAGCAAAATTTCTAGTCAACATGATTGTTGACGTTGTTATATCATGTTTTAGCCGGGTATGAGGAGAGGGTTGCAAACGAGAAGGATGGTGAGAGATGATTCGAAGCATGTAGCTAGATGAAGTTATACTCGAGTCCTTGTAGTTCCTATCATGTATTTTGCACTTGTTATGTAATAAGAAACTTTTATCAGAAATTTCAGCTTTCATAATAAAATTGTTAGTAGTATATTTCCATATTTAGCCAGAAGTTTTTAATTAGTTGTCACAAAGGTAAAGAAGATGCATCGATGACTCCAGAAGGGTAGTAGGTGTCCTGTGGCAAGGCCTGCCTCTTCCTAAAAGATATCAAGGGAGGTTCTTGATACTTGTTTGATCCTTTAAACTAAAAGTAGATCTAGTCGGAAATGAGTACATTGTCGAAATTCCTTGGAAGCTTGCAATATGCCAAGAATAAGTATTTGCAACTCCGTGGCAAAGAAGGACCGCATGTAACATCGCCAAGCACCTCCTTAGTGGAAGGGATAACTTCATTGTAGAAATCTTCACATATGGGTAAATCACTTAGTCTGCGAAGAATCCACAAAAAAATGCATAACTCTCTAATGGCGGTGTGCAAAGTGTTCATAGAAGGGCACCACATCCCGAGGAAGGCATGAAGGATGTCCTTGTTGTAGATGTATGTGAAAAATGAGGTATGCACAGCTGCATGGATCTTGGCACGGTGAAGGGCATCCTCGTGGTAGGCTAGCACATACTCTGTCCACTCCCAATAGCCAGTGTGAAAAGATACCTCACAAAACTTGGATGGTGGAATCCTCCAAGAGCCTCCGCCGACGTTAAATGATGGTTTGTAAGTGAAAACTTTATATAGGTAGCTTTGACCTCATGAAGGAAGGATTTCAAAACAAGGACTCTCAAACAGGGTGAAGGACCAAAAAGTGGATCCTTTACGTCCTTGATGGCCTCTTCTAACCATTGGGAGAGATGCATAGACTTGTTGAACGATAAAGATCTGGTAGGATGAGTGTCGATTACCAGCTTATGAACCGCCAATGAAGTGCTCTTGAATTTGAGGCTATCCTTGTCGCTTCTAATGACGATATGGGGAAAAGGCTTCACATGATCCTTAAGATACATCCTTGCTAATTGTGTATATTCCTGGAAGAAAACAAAACTAAAAGAGGAAAATTAAAGGATGTATATATATGTATATTCATACATGTATGTATATACATATATCTTTTCAAAAAGAAAAAAGAAAAAAAAAAGAATACCTAGATGGTCGGAGAAGCTTGATGTGAGAAGAAAAGACTTTTACGAGGTGATTTTTCTTGTCAAAGAAAGAGAAAAGAATCAGCAAAGCAAACATTTAAAAAAAAGACACAATATAGAAAGAAAGAAAACCGGGGTGGGAGGATACTGTGCAGAGTATCATTCGTCAAAAGTTGAAAAAAACCATGAAAACAAGAGTATACAGTCTAAAGGAATTTTATCAAACACATAGAGTCCATGGAATAAAGGAAGTTGTGAAACATATATTTTGCAATGAGCACTTGAGCAATTTTTTTTTTTCAAACCGATTTTCTGCTACGACCTCAGGCTCCAGATGGGTTTGTGTTGGAAATGGGCTTAATTGTGATAACATTTATAGGGATTAATCTAGGATGAAGCCATTTGTGGTGTAAATCCATAGATAAAGTCTCGTTAAATGTTGTCTGTATGTTAAAGGATAAGTATAAAATTCCATATGGGATATTTAACTTTAACAATTCGAGTATTTATGCAGTTGAGTGTTGTTGTAGTGTAAACTAAACAGGTAAGTACCGCATATGGGTAGTCCCACACGCAACTGCAGGCGTTGGGGTGAATTGTCACAGTCTCAGTCTTATCTTTTATTAAACTAGCCCTAGAATTTTGTTTGAATTTTTAAATTCAAACTTAATTTCAACCGTTACAGAATATTAATACATAACATTAATTTTGAAACGGTTAACGGTTACAGAATATTAATACGTGATATTGATTATTGAGTAACCGATGGCTGTTACTCGCAGTTACGAATTCAGATTTAATTATCTGAAACATTACAAACGGTTACAGCAGTTACGATTTTAAAATTAATTATTGGTATTAATATCCTGTATTATTTTTTCCTATAAATAGCAGCTCCTGTTCCCTGCAAAATACACAAAATAAACACATACGAAACAAGAGAGAATAGAAAGTATACTGTTTTAAGAAACTGCAGAGTCTTAAGAGTGTATACACTTTTAGCTTTCGGGTGTGTGTTTTGAGTTGCATACACAATCACTTGAGTTGTTTAGTTTTCGAAGTGGGGTTCAAAGCAGCAGTGCGGCTTGGAATGGACCTCTGGACTGTCTTATCCTGGAAGGAGTATCACAGGCCCATCGTACCGGTCAGTGGAGCGAATATTTCTTTAAGGCAAACCGGCTCAACCCGGTGATTTAGTTGTACCTTTTCAAATAAATACTGATAAGTCATCTATACTATCTTGTTTATTTATTTGTTTACGGCATTGTTTAGTTTGCTTTTGGCTATAGTGTTTATACTGTAAAACTGTTATTGCATTGTATTTATATTATCGAATAAATCTACCGACGAAAATATCGAATTTTGGATATTTTGTTCTATTGTTTCCAACACTTTGCTTACGGATTGGCTTGCTTTTATATAAGCTTCGCAAGTTACGTTTTTCAAATAAAGTTGAAAAGATGGGTCCTAATTGAAGTTAATCACAATTCACAGTTAATTATTGTCTCAATGGATCAACTTTATTCGAGTGTCGACGTTAAGCACTAGCTTAAAGATGAAGCACGACTCCTGATGGGAAAAGAATTCAAGTCTCTGTAGCTATGGTGAAAGGTTAAATTAAAAAAAAAAAGCGCCTTTTTGTTGTGGGGCCCACTTAGTTTAATTTTATGTAAAAAAAAAGTAATAATAAATATAAAAAAAATAAAGGGGGAGAGAAGTAACCATGAAGCAAATCGAATGAACATGGCAGAAACAGGATTGAATCTTGTTGTATCCGAAAGTGCTAGCATTTTTGGTAGCATGGCCCCACAATAATGTTAGATATTGAGCAAAGGTCTAATTGTGACTTCGTTGTGATTCTATTTTAGCTCAACCGCTTCGCGGCAACAACTAAGATTAGGGCTGTAAATTACCGTCCGCATCTGCATCCGTTTACGAGGCATATTATCCGCATCCGTTTAAAACGGATATATCCGTATCCGATTATAGGTATCCGAGTAATAAACGAATACGGATATGGTAATTAGATATCCGCTCCGTTTAATATCCGCTCCGATTGTATATCCGTTGGATATATCCGTTTACTTATATCCGTTATCCGTATTCGATAAATTATATTAAATTATTATTATTATTATTATTATTATATCCTTATTTCTTCTTACTCTTTATATGATTTAATTAGATTATTTATTAATTTATATACATTATAAGAATAAATAGAAAAATAGGAATGAATAATATGAATTATATTAATTGTATTAATGATAAAATATAAACAGATTCGGATATTCGGATAAACGAATTCGGATATCCAATCAAATATTCGGATATCTAAACAGATATTCGGATAATTGTTAGCGGATTTGGATATTCGGATATCCAAAAATTTATAATTATATTATATTTTAAAAAATACTAAACGGATACGGATATATCCGAATTCACAAAATATCCGTCGGATGCGGATTCGGATATAGGTTGCCAATATCCGACGGATTCGGATTCGGATACGGATACGGTAAAATTTAATCGGATACGGATTCGGATACAGCATATCCGCTCCGTTTAATATCCGTTTACAGCCCTAACTAAGATAGTGAAAAAACAAAAATGTCCTCAGAAAATAATTAAGAAAATTAAATTCTTCAAGTCCCGTCTCTGGCATACAAATATTCGACATGTTCTTCTTCGAATCTTGAAATGAGAGCATTTGTTGGCAATTAATTTTCTTCTAATTCAAAAGTTGCAAGTGTGAGTCGAAATATTAAAATGTCACTTAAATTTTCTATTAATATTTTGAAATTTATTAATTCCAATTCCACTATTAAATATTTAATTTTAATTGATATTTTAAATATTTATTTCGTCGGCTAATGAGGCGCTACCAAGTGTCAAATGTAAAGTGTTGAGGCTAATCAAATCAAGTTATGCAGCCTGAAAATCCAAAATAAATCAAAGGAGGACAAGTGGTGAATTTGGGCTCGTAGACTTGTAACGACCTGATAAAAATTTCATTCTCTAAATTAGACATTATGAATTATGTGATAATTATTATGTAAATTTATCTGATTTCATGATTAAATGTGTAATTACTCTACATGCCTTTTAGCAATGTGATTGTTTCTTTACTCCATTATTATTATTATTATTATTATTATTATTATTTAAACTTTAATCATCATATCATGAATACTATTCTCAAAATTTAACTCTATTTTATCATTATTTTCAAAAATATATACATACTTATTTTCAACATT
>CM047885.1:474736-514794 GCA_026212405.1 Petrea volubilis
TAAGGTGCAAGTGTGTGAAAATTGCACATAAACATGTTAAATTACATAATACTCCCTGTTCGTCACATACAGTGACGTAATACCTTATAACTCCCACCACGACCAAACAATCAACATTCCAACCAAGTCACTCCGCGATTCCACCAATCCCAACCGAGTCACACCAGTGGTCATAACTCGCATATATACCGAAGTCTACGACCTACTCTCACATGGAACACTCCGTCCATATGAGGAGGGATTAGGAGATGGAGGGCTGGAATACTTAATACCGACATCTCCAATAGAATGTCCCGGCAGAACTCAGCCACATCCATTTCGCAATATTTTGGGTCCAACACATAATTGAGAAATCATTTCTCATAACACATAGATCATAAAGAGCATAAATAAACATATCATGTTCATGCATGTACATTAATGAAAGCATAATAGCATGAAAACAATTATCATGATATTGACATGTATAGCAAATAATTTGAGCCATAAAATCTTAAAATGTGGATATAGGCAATCATTGGTATTTGACCATTGTTTTGGTAAACCCAAGTTAAAGCCTTGTTTATGAAAATAATCTAAGATCATGTTGCCTAAACTAATTATGAGAAAGGTAATAATTCTACCTTTCAAATGTTTTTAGGGACAAACGAGGGCATATAAAGGGCTATATCGAAGGCTAATAAGTCTATATGGATGAAAATAGAAGGGTTTGTATATATATATATATATGTGGGTGGAAGATAGGCTAAAAATAGAAAGTGTTTTGGGTGTTGAAAGTAGAATTAGTGTGGGGGTGTGTGTTTAGGCTGGATTTAGTGTGTTGTGTGTGTGTGTGTGATAACATATGAGCAACCTCTCCCCCTATTTATAGTATTGTGATCAAGACACAAAATCATTATATAATAAGGTCTTTTTCCATAATTAATGTATAATCTAACTAGGCTTTTTTCATTGAATACCGTCATCTTATTCACTAACCTAATGGTGTTGAGGTGTTGGCCTACAAACCCTAAGTTTATAAGAATGCTCCAAGTATAAGATTTTGCTAGATTCACCAAATAAATGTAGGGAGATTAAGATAAGATATTTATAATCAAAATATATTTATTTCTTATATATATGTGTGTGTAATTTCATCCCTTCCTAATTAGATACACAAATGTATAATTTTGATACAATTTAATATATGTTAAGAATATAGCTATATTTGAAAGAAATAATATCATAATCTTATATAGTTATATAATGTTTGAAATGTGTATCATGCATATATCTAATATTATAATCTTATATATATATATATATATATAACGTTTGACATGTATATGTATTGACATATTTTATATATATGCATATCAAGATATTTTTATATATCAATATATATGTATATATATATATATGTCATGACCTTATCCAAAGTTAATCTTATCAAGAATCTTATCCAAATTTTATCCAAATCTTAACATTTAGTATAGTGAAAATGACTCTATCATAATCTTATAACATTTAATAACATTTATTATTATGAAAATGACATTTAATAGCTAGATTTTTCTAAAATATTCCAAACCTAATATATCTATATATATATATATATATGAATTTTTGAAATTATGTATATATATAATTGAAAATTGTGTATTTTATGATTAATAAAGAAAGAAAAGAAAGGAAAATTATTCCAATTGTTATAACTATGCATTAATAAATAAGCATAGGCATGTATCGTCAAGTTTTTAAAGAAAATTTCACATAATACAAGTAGTATAATAATCATATAATCATCAAATAATAATATATTTAAAATGTAGAAAATTGGGTCCTTACAATTTTTAGAACTTGTACGAATGTCGTGTACTTGTGAGCTTGTCTATGTGTTTCTTGAGCCCCGAATAGCTCTCTTTTATAGGCATTTGTGTAGGGTTTTCATATTGCTACCGATTTCTTTAGTATTTATCTTTTTAATATAAATTATTTTAAAAAAAGAAAGACATACCATCTGTGTGTCATGATTTGATTAGTCCACATACGCAAATTGATCACTTGTCCGCCTTTAATTTATTTTTGACTTTTAGGCTGTATAACTTGGTTTGATTGGTCAGATGACTTCATATTTGACACTTGGCAGCGCCTCATTGGCCGGTGAAATAAACATTTAAAATACCAATTAAAATTAGCTATTTAATATTAGAATTGGAATTAATGAATTCCAAAATATTAATAGAAATTTTAATTGACATTTTAATATTTCGATTAACTCTTGGCACTTTTTAATTGGATGAAAATTAATCATCAACACATGTAATTAACCTAGTCATTTCCCTTTTTCTTTCTCTTTTACTTTTATATGTATATGTTTTTTTATGTGGAGATTGGGAGAATCTATGTCTAAATGAGGACTTCTCTTATAATATAGAAGAGTTGGTTGATATAAAGAACCAAAGAGTGGTGGCAACCTATTCTTCTTCTTCCTCCTTCTCTTTTTTTTTAAAAAAAATTTTAATTGCAAGGGGAGACTTCTTTTGATTTGAGGACCTATTTTAGGGGATAGGATATATACAATTTGAATCAGTGACACATCGTCGTTGCTTGCACAAACTTGGTATATGCTTAACACGAATAACATTGAAAATCATGACAAATTGTCTATTGGGAAAATCAAATACTTATGCAAATATTATTGAGTAATAAATAATATTTAAATTCAACAAACTATTAAACTTTCATGTGAATCCTAGATTATATATGCATATGAAGCTTCTTTTGCCCTATGGGTTCAATTGAAATGTGAAATAATAATAATTATTGCATGGTTTCGAAAGATAAATATAACACACTACAAGAAAAAAAATAATTTTATTGACAAGATTTAAAAGTGCAATGTAAGAGTTGTCATCAATGGTTGTATTAAGCAGTAATACCTTCTATTTTGTCATTAATTAAATCTTTTTGGTGATAATAATTTTTATGTTATCACAATATCAATCAATAGTGACAAGAATTAATGTTTTAGTTGTCACCCTTGACAATTAGAGACACACCAATGGTGATAACTTGGTGACAACAAATATTGTCATTAGGATTTTGTAACAAAATCCCACTATCACTAAGTTGTCATAATAGATATATCACTAATAATCAATTTTGCACTATCTTGTCACCTTTTCACATTATGTTATTACCATTGACATTGTGCATAATATGTTTTGTGATAATATAAATTTAATGTTACTAAATGTATATAATTAATGACAAATTTTTTATTATCACTTATTATACTATCACAAATTTACTTATTTTCTTGTAGTTACAATAAATTACTCATAAAGTTTCGGTTTGGGAAGTGTCTTTATGAAAACTAAAGCATAAGAAAACAGTTGTACATATTACATATTTTCAACATCATCCTACTTCTGCTTTCTTTATTTATTTCTTGTTCCAAAGAAAGCTACACTACATTAGCTAAGAAATTAAAAAACAAGTAGCCATATAATCCAAACTCCGAAGGCTTGGCGTCTATAAAAACAAGTATGAAGAAGTTTTTGTTCCTATTGTGGATGACCTTATATTCACATCTAACAGAGTCTATTGCAGAAAAGAAGTGCTTCATATGGTAGTGTTACATATAAATATGTATATATTGTTATATGTGAATCTTACAATATAGTTTTTAATTTTTACAAGTTCATCGATTTTCATATAAAAAAAAATGCAATCACAACAAATCTATAAGGAAAATAAATAGATAGAATCAGATACAATACAATTTATTTACTTCAAAAAGTGAGATCGAAGGACAACATCTAATGGTAGCATGGCAAGAAAAGACATCTTTTTTTTGTTTTGTTTTTTGTTATTGTTATTATTATTTTCACGTAGCAGAAGAGTGGAAATTAAGACTTGGACTCTATCATAGGCAAAATTAAGTAGAAGCTTTGGCACCAGCATATGGGACATCCTTCTGTTAAAAAAATATCTTTACTTCTTGAGTTGTTTGGAAATAATTTTTTGTCAAGGCAAAATAAAGAAGTTTGTAATATATGTTACCAAGCCAAAAAAAAATACGGTGCTTAGTTTTCTATCAAAAATAATAGAGCAAAATCATGTTTTGATCTCATCCATTGTGACATATGGGGTCCTTATCGAATAAGTTCTTATTTTGGTGCTCACTATTTTTTGACTATTGTGGATGATCATTGCAGAGTTATTTAGGTGTACTTAATGAGAGAAAAAGGAGAAATTGGAAAGTTGATTAAGGATTTTTGTACTCTTGCAAAAGCACAATTTAAGGAGGATGTAAAATGTATTCGAATGGATAATATTCATGAATTCACATCCGGTTCCATGATGGACTTTCACAATAAAAATGGAATTTTGCATTAAACAAGTTGTGTTGACACACCCCAATAGAATGGAAGAGTAGAGAGAAACACAAACATATCCTAAATGTTGCTAGAGCTCTCAAAGTCCAAGCCCATTTGCCTATTGACTTTTAGGGTTAGTGTGTCCATACCGCTACCTATGTTATTAATCATACCCCTACTCTCCACCTTTCGAACAAGACACCATATGAAGTTCTCTTCTCTCATAAACCTAATTTTAAATACTTAAGAGTTTTTGGTTCACTTTGTTATACTCATAATCATCCACGAGAATAAGATAAGTTTGGAGCACGTCATAGACATTGTGTTTTTGTTGGCTACCCATTTAGTAAAAAGGGATGGAAACAGTATGGCCTAGAAAAAGGTGAAGTATTTATATCAAGAGATGTTGTTTTCATGAGAATCTTTTTCCCTTCTGGCATCCTACTAGCATGCCCTCACCAAACATTGCGTATGTTAATAAATTTGAAGCGTCAAATAGTTAGGATGAAGGTTTTGGAGTGATTGAGGAAAATCAACGTCATAATGATGTGGGGCACAATAGTGAAGGAGAGCTTGATATCAATAATCATGACGCTGAAATGACATTGCAAGAAGGTGATCTCATGAGCAAAATAAGTGAAGTGAAAGCAAAGACATCATTAGAACAATCTGTGGGACCTATTTTGGGGCAAGGTCAAAGATCAAAACAACTATCTATCTAGTTAAAAAGACTATATATGTCACTCGGCTTGCACTTTTAACCCCATCTCAGCGCAACCACTTCAAAAGACACCTCAGCTACTACTTTGTATTCTATTGCTAATTATGTTACTTGTAACGATTTTTCCTCTATCCATCATTAGTTCTTGGCAACAGTAGTTAGGCGGGCATGAACCTAAGTCCTATAAAGAAGCAGTTAATGACCCATGTCACATGAGGCAACGGCAAAGGAGGTGGCTACATTCGAGGCAAATGGAATATGGACCATTGAGAACTTGCCACTAGAAAAGCATCCTACAAGTTCAAAATAGGTCTACAAAATTAAATATTGAGCAAATAGAACAATTGAACATTTTAAACTAAGACTAGTGGCGAAGGGCTTTATACAAATTGAAGTGATTGATTTCCATGAAACTTTTGCTCCACTAGCCAAGTGGTTAGTATCCATCGTTTTCTTGTAGTAGCCATTTCTAAAGGTTGGGAACTCCACCAAATGGATGTTAACAATGCTTTTCTTCATAGGGATTTAGAAGAAGAAGTGTATATGTAGTTGTCTCTTGGTTTTTCTACTTAACACACTGGTTAAGTATATCAATTAAAGAAGCCCGTCAATGGATTAAACCAAGCATCTAGGCAGTGGTTTGCTAAGCTTACTAAAGCATTAGGAGATCATGGGTTTGTTCAATCCCTTACTGATTACTCTCTGTTCACTTATCAGAAGGATGAGATATTTCTTGGTATACTTGTATATGTTGATGACTTAGTTCTTGCTGGGAATGACTCCATTTCGTGCACCTCTTTCAAGCATTAGTAGAATAAATGTTTTTAGATGAAAGACCTGGGCCCTATTGAAGTACTTTCTGGGAATAGAGGTGGCCGAAGCCCAGGAGGATTGTTCTTATGTCAATGCAAATATACCCTCGATATTCTAACTGAATGTGGACAACTTGGATCGAAGCCTATAGATTTGCCTATGGAACTTATATTTATACATAAAATAGGTCTAATAACTATAGTTATACTAATAAAAATTGGATTTCTATACCTTACTTGCATCAAAAACTGACCGAAAATATATTTTTGGATACATAAAATTTGAAAATTATAAAAAATATACATGTATATTTTCAAAAATTACATGACAAATATGTATAAATTTTAAAAATTATTAATATATTAATATATTAGAAGAATTTCATTTACTACATACGTTAGAATACTTGTTTATATTCTATGTTAACTAAGAGTTTAGGCATCTATCATTGTCATTAGCAAAAATATGCTCAGGCGCACATGTTATTTTTATAATTTGTAGGAGGTTAATCATGTTCATTATTACTACAAGTCATGGGACACTTGTTCTTATAAAATTTAAGATAAGGTCTAGAATCTTGATTTTTCAAAATTCACAAGACACTTGTTCTTGCCATTTTCAAGAAACAAGACACTTGCACCTATCATTTTACGGTTAGGTAACCTTCAAGGCATGGGAGACTTATGTAGGAACACTTTTATTCATCATCATAAACCCTAGGACACTTGTGTATACTACTTGAAGAAGAAAGCACACTTGTGCACTTACTTGGATTAATTATCATAACACTTTGACAATTATCTACAAGTCATAATCTTAATCAAAGGGCTATAATTTTGCCATTAGCCCTTAAGTAAATATCATTGGCTATGATTTAGGCAAAAACACATGTTTAGATATGATAGATATAGGATTCTTTACACCTAAACCCTTATCATATCTTAATCTAAACACTTTGACAACCTAAAATTTTGCCACAACAAATGACTTGAAAAGGACCAAAGATTTGCTAATAAATTAATGTGGGTGTCTAAGGCAAACATCTATAAATAGGGGACCCTCCCCTCAATTGGAAAACACAACACACACTCCACACAAACACATATACACAACACACACATTGCACACAACTGCTGTCACATACACACACACGCAAGGTACACATACATATATACACATAGAAGAAAATCCTAGAGTTTGTATACACACTAATAAAGGTAGGTCTTTACCGTAAACTCCCTATATGTTTTAGATACAATTTCATTTCATTTTAAATAGCTAATTCATGCCTAGATATTCATATGTTTATTTTTAGTTAGTTGATGAAAGCATTCATATACATGTTTTACTATGCACACATGCCTATGGATGCATACGTATTTGGACAACTAGGATTGTTTTTTCTAATTATATACATTCATGTACATAAAGTGAAAGATGTGCACGCATGGATAAATATTGCTTACTCATGTACTTATGTATAATATTCTCTTAAAGTAGTTGTTAAGCACAAGTTAGTTTACTTATCACCCTAGGTCATAATAACCATGTAACTATTATATTACTTCAAAAGTCTAATTAGTCATAGTTATGAGCAATTACGGCATAATATTCTAGCCCTAGCTGTTAATGTAAAATTTAGGCAATTGTGAGTCGACATAAACTTGGTGAAACAATAAACTCTAACGTGAGTTCTTTTTTTATTCTTTTTCAGGGCACTGAACTATATGATATAAATACTATAGTATGACCTATCATTTGATTTATGGTACCCAATTCACATATATTTTATGGTCTATGTTGCAACCAAATAATTTTCTGAATTATCAGTCTTGTTATCCTAAAAAATATGCTTGCTTATAGTGGTTATGGTTTATTTATCACCAAATAGGAAACAAGCTATTGTATTATTCAAAATTGTGAGCCATACCCTACTGTTTATTGAACGATTGACACCCTTGGGAAGCCCTTGGGAGTGTCAGGGCCTAGTATATATAAGAAAGATATATTTGGTAGAACGGACCGATGGTAGAGTCCTTTTTATATGATGCCATACCGTGGGATCCAATTACTACATATAATTGATGGTTGGTTGTAGTAGGGTTGGATTGGTGTATTGCACGTGGTACACCTACTGTTACCGTTTACTATAGTCAAGGTAGCTCCATGTTCTATGATATTTTATTACTGTAGGGTTGGATCGGTGTAAAAGAGTTTTATGATATTTTATTATTTTGGACAGTCATAAGGTTGGAGGCACTGTTCACGGCTCATTATTGGTATTGATTAACCTCGAAAATTGTATTACAAAACGCAGGTTTCACACTACAATGCACTTCATCCTAATTTAATATTGTGAATAGCTTTCTGAATTCTTTTTCATCTATATCACTACATATTATGCCTCACTAAGTCACTAGGACTTACCATCCTATTTCCTTACTGTTCACGACCTCAGATTCAGGAAAGACAGGATAAGAGAAACTCAAAAAAGACAATAGGAGTAATCTAGGATTCTAGTGCTTACTTCTTAGCATGTTTAATAGATCTTGGATTCACTTTATGTAATCATGAATTTAGTTATTTTGCTTTGTTACCCTTTGAACCGATAAAGTTCTATATATATTACTTGCATTTGTATTTCTATATATGTTACTTGTGTTTGTATTTCTATGTCGCTTCCACTGTACTATAAGTGGCTACTAAGTAGTAATGGTTAGGACATTCGTCTTGGATATCAATCACAAGATTTGTACATGATACGATCATCAATGGACTCTGATCGTATAGAAAGATCCTAGCAAGAGGGGTGCTACAAAATTGAATTACAAAGGCTTTATCAAACGGGGATTTGTTCCATAACCCTGGCATGTATCGTTGATTAGTGGGGTGATTGATCTATTTGACTTTAACTCGTCCTAAATTATCATACTCAGTACATATTTCATCTTAGTTCATGTAATCACCAAGACAGGAGCATTATGATGCCGTTGTTCAAATTCTTCATTACTGAAAGGTCACCCTGGATAGGGAATATTGCTCAATTCTTCTTATGATTTCCAAATTTATGGCTACTATGATTCTGATTGGGCGACATGTCCTTTGCTATGGAAATCACTTGCAGGATATTTCATTATGTTGGGTAATTTTACTATTTCATGGAAAACTAAAAAGCAAACTAGGATGTCTAGATCATCTATTGAAAGGCAAAATATCGTTCAACGGCCACCATTACAAGTGAGGTACTTTGGCTTCATTCTTTCCTTGCTTCATTGGGAGTCCTCCATGAACAACCTTGTGACATCCCGATTTTTGGTCTAACAACTATATAAACCGGTTCTTATGATATACACGCATGCTTACTAATATTTCATGTTTTGTATGATCCTTCTTTTATATATGAATTATGTGAGGTGATAATTACATGATTTTCCAAATTTTAAACGAATTTGACATTCTAACACAATTTTCGAAATCTTATGTCCTAAATTGCAATTTTCGAAAATATAACTAAAACATTTTTAATTTCTGGAAAATATACATATAATTAAAATATCCTACACTAATACAAGATGAATTTCTTCTAGAAATTGTGCACTTGTGTGGTCTTCCATTCATCTAGATTCATGACTCATGGATTAGGGTTACACCAAGGCTAGAATAGAGGAGGGAGGTGGAAGATTTCATTTAATTTGGCATTTAATTCTATGCCTAGTTGGGAGATTTGCATTAAATGGAAAGATTTGCATTTAGTAAACCTTGGTCCCCAAGTCTTGCCTTCTACCCTCATTCTCCACTATAAATAGGACCTCCCACATACTTCTCCACCCCAAAAAACGTCCTCACACATACACACACTATACTCTCTCTATTTTCTTCCACAAACACACAAATCCCGCCTAAAAACACACCCCCTCACTTACTCTACTCTCAACACCCAAAACACTTTCTATTATAGCCTATCTTCCACCCACATATATGTACACACAAGCCCTTCTATTTTCATCCATATATACCTAATAACCTTCCATATACTCCCTTATTTCCCTCACATACTCTTGAAGGAGGAAGTCAAGTTGATCTAGCCGAAACAAATCTATAAACTTGATAAACTCCTAAGGTGAGTGCTTTGTCAATTCCTTTCTGGGGTTTTGAACTATATGATATAAATATCATTCGTATAGCCTACCGTATTAAATTTATGCCATCAAATCTTTCGAAAAATGTTTTTCATACATATAAGACAAGTTAATTTCGAGAATATTGCATTCTCTGATATTGCCAGTTGTATCTGTCCCGAAATGATTTTTGACACCTTTGGGATATCATATTTTAATTATATTTCTATGTATCCCTGGTGAAAAAATAAGTTATTGCTTTGTTGACAAGTTGTGAGCCATATCTGTTCCGTTATATTTCCGTTTACCCTTGGGGACGCCCTTGGGAAGTTTGGGCCCAGGTACTTATAAGAGGAATTTTATCGGGCGGAACGGACCGTCGATGGATCTCCGTCTTGTTTAGCGTCGAGGTGGCTTCTCGACAAGGGAGGCATAAGGGTTTCTATTATGATTTATCTGTTTTGGGTAGTCATAAGGTTGGAGACTCCGTCTTGGGCTCACTGTCCGTATTACTCAGTTCAGTTATTATTATCAAGTTACATTTCACACTACGTGCACTTTATTATGATTTAACTGTTTTGAGTCTCATTTTCAATCAATTATATATCTATCTAAATGTGGCCTCACTAAGTCATTTGGACTTAACCCCTCGTTTCTTTCTGTTCATTGCCTCAGAATCAGAATAATGGGAGTACATAGGATGGTAGCCGCTCCTCCAGTTGTATATTAAAACTTCATTTTGCTTTGTCTTGCTTTATAATCTGTAATTTGCTACTTGATGCCACTAGTTGGCTATTTTGATGTTGCGCTACTTGGTTGTACTAAATATAGTTATATATATTATCCATATTGCATATTTTACTCTACCTCCACTGCGTATTGTTAAGTTAGGCGTTCGTATTGGGTATGAATTCCAAAATTTGTGCTCAATGCGATCGTCGGTGGCCTCCAACCGTATAGGAAGATCCTAGCGGGAGGGGTGCCACAGCGGTGGTATCAGAGCCTAGGTTTAGGTTATAACCATGTGTTATATATAGGTAAGCATGCATACATCTAGTCTTTCTTCTGACCAAATCACTATGTGTATATGTGCTCTGTTTGTGATTATCGAATATGCTATCCCATATTATATACATGATGTCGTGAAGTCTTCTGCATTACTTTATGTGATAATCATGTTTTGATAATTATTCCCTAGATTTGAATCCGTAACACTTAGAATTTTGATGGCGCCACGAAAAGGAGCTACACGTACGCGCTTACACTCCCAATCGACCCCAGAACCAACTCACCCTACTGTAACACAACCCCAAGGAAACCGTTATCAAGGACCCACGACGAGGTTGGACCCAGAAGAAAATCATGTTCCAAACCAAGGAAATAATAATGATATTCTGAGCCAAATGGTTGGAGTTTGGAGAGAAATTACCCAACAAAATCAAAATCACCAGTCGGATGATAGGATGCTAGATCGCTTCCTGCGCTTCAACCCACCAAAATTCTATGGGGAGCCTAACGATCAAAAGGCTGAATCCTGGGTAGCGGCAATTACCAAGATCTTTAAGGTTTTGCGATGTAATGAAAAGGAACAAGTGGAGTTCACCGTATTCTTGATGGAAAGAGCAGCCCACAACTGGTGGAAGCTCGTGGAACAAAGATGGAATGCCAATCAAACACCTGTAACTTGGGAAAATTTTCTAAAGGAGTTTTTAGATAAATTTATACCCCAAGTAGTTCGAGATGCAAGAGAAAAAGAATTTATGGATTTGATTCAAGGGATCCTTACTGTTGCAGAATATGAGGCCAAATTCGCTCGTTTGGTACAGTATGCGCCACATATAATGAATGATGAAAGGAGAAAAACCAAACGATTCATCCAAGGTTTGCGGCCTGAAGTCCGATGGGCGTTAATGGCGACCGACATTGAGGAATATACACAGGCTGTCAGTAAGTCCATGGTTGTTGAGGCAGAAATTCGGGAAATCAAACAAATAACTAACAAAGTGAGCAAGAATAAGGTGTCTAGTCCGGAGGGTGGAGGACAACTCAGACAAACCAATGCAAGGAACAATAAGCGCCCTCGCATTGAAGGAAATCAGAATGTTAACCAACTTGGAGGCAGGGAAAGAATTGGATGCAACTACTGTGGACATCCTAGCCACGTAGAGGCAAACTGTTGGAAAAAGAATGGAAAATGTGTAGCATGCGGTAGTGATCAACACATGATTAAAGAGTGCCCGAAAGCCCGAAACCCTAATATCGTTGGCCCAACTCAAGAAGGAAGGACCCAAGTTCCACCTGTCGGAAGGCCAAAAGTAAAAGCTAGAGCTTACGCTCTAGAGGCGGATGAAGGACCCGATCCAACTGCAGTAGTGGAAGGTACAACTCAAATTTTAAACACTTCTATGAAAATACTATATGATCCTGGAGCTACTCATTCTTTCATATCTGTGGAATCTGTGAATCGATTGGGGTTATTGCTAGAATCTTTATCTTATAACTTTGAAGTCAGCACCCCCTTAGGATCTAGTTATCTTACTGATCGGGTTCTGAAAGGATGTCCAATAAGAATTGAAGGAAAAACATATCCCGCTGACTTAATAGAGCTTCCTATTCACAACTACGATATAATCCTTGGGATGGATTGGTTGTATCAACATCAGGCCCAACTAGATTGTTTTGCTAAGAGGATTATTTTAGGAAAGGATAACTCACCTGGGCCAATAATCCCCCTTAGTTCATCCAAAACCATTTCTCTTATCTCCTTCGTTGAAGCAAAGGAGTGTATCAAGGAGGGAGCATTAGGATTCATTGCCTATTTGCTCAACAAACCGAAGGACCAAATAAAGATAGAGGAAGTTCCCGTTGTAAATGAATTCCAAGATGTGTTTCCAGAAAAATTGAATTCATTACCCCCTCAGAGAGAAATAGAATTTGTGATCGACACCATACCAGCAGCTGAACCTTATTCAAAAACACCATACCGAATGGCCCCAGCTGAATTGAAGGAGTTGAAGAAGCAACTTGAAGAATTAATAGAAAGCGGATATATTCGGCCAAGTACATCACCATGGGGAGCGCCAGTGCTGTTTGTTAAAAAGAAGGATGGGTCACTTCGGATGTGTATTGATTATCGGGAGTTAAATCGGATGACTGTCAAGAATAAATATCCACTCCCACACATAGAAGAACTATTTGACCTTTTACAAGGATCACAAGTATATTCTAAATTGGATTTGAGACAAGGATATTATCAGCTTAGAGTTAAAGAGGAAGATATTCCTAAAACATCATTTAATACTCGATATGGGCACTTTGAATTTGTTGTTATGCCTTTTGGATTGACCAATGCACCAGCAGCTTTTATGGATATGATGCACCGGGTCTTCCGACCATATTTGGATCAATTTGTGGTTATTTTCATTGATGACATCCTGGTATACTCAAGGACTCCAGAACTGCATGCGGAACATTTGCGAATTGTTCTACAGACGTTACGAGAAAACAAATTATATGCGAAATTTAGTAAGTGTGACTTTTGGTTAGAAAAAGTTACATTTTTAGGGCATATAATTTCCAAGACCGGAATTGAAGTCGATCCCTCCAAGGTGGAAGCTGTTAATAATTGGAAGCACCCGAAGACTCCAACTGAAGTAAGAAGTTTTCTGGGTTTAGCAGGTTACTATCGGCGGTTCATACAAAATTTTTCAAAAATTGCAGAGCCCTTAACTCAACTTACTCGCAAGAATTCTCCTTGCCAATGGAATGAAAAGTGTGAAGTTAGTTTTCAAGAATTGAAAAGACGTTTAACCACCGCCCCAGTGCTGACACTACCTGAAGGAAATGAAAATTTTGCTGTCTACACTGATGCATCTAGAGAAGGTTTGGGATGTGTGTTAATGCAAAATGGGAAAGTGGTTGCTTACGCATCAAGAAAGCTTCGTTCTCATGAGTGTAATTATCCGACCCATGATTTGGAGTTAGCAGCAATTATATTTGCTTTGGCCAAGTGGAGACATTATCTATATGGGACAACCTTTGAGGTGTATACAGATCACAAAAGCTTAAAGTACTTACCCACTCAGAAGGACCTCAACATGAGACAAAGAAGATGGCTGGAATTCTTGGAGGACTATGATTGTAAGATCCAATATCACCCCGGGAAAGCCAACTTAGTTGCCGATGCTCTTAGTAGAAAAGCCGGATTAGCACGATTAAGCAGTGGAATTGGGGTCTCTAAAAGTAACTTTATCATAAAGACTCATGCTCAAATAGCAGATCTAACTGTTCAATCAGAACTAGTCACCAAGATTCGGGAAAAGCAAGTAAAGGATAAGTGGAGTCGAAAGCAAATTGCCCAGGTAGGGGAAAGTACAAATGAGAAATATGGGATTGATGATATGGGGATTTTACGTTACAAGGGCAGAATATGTATACCTGAAGAAATGAAGAAAGAGATTTTAGAAGAAGCTCATAAAACCCCATATACCGTTCATCCAGGAGGAACAAAAATGTATCGAGATCTTAAACAGTATTATTGGTGGAATGGTATGAAGAGAGACATCTCAGACTTTGTAAGAAGATGTTTGACGTGTCAGAAGATCAAAGGAGAACACCAAAAGCCGGGAGGAATGTTACAACCATTACCGATTCCAACATGGAAATGGGATCAAGTTACTATGGATTTTCTAGTTGGATTACCTAAGGTAAGAGGTGGATATGATAGCATATGGGTAATCGTGGATAGGTTAACCAAGTCAGCACATTTTCTGCCTGTTAAAACAACTGATCGAGTGGAAACTTTAGCAGAACTTTACCACCGTGAGATCACGAGACTCCACGGCATTCCTACATGTATCATCTCAGACAGGGATCCTAAGTTCACATCTAGATTATGGCAAAGCATACAAAGGCATATGGGCACTAAATTGCAATTCAGTACAGCTTCACATCCACAAACGGATGGGCAGACAGAAAGATTGATAGCCTATTTGGAGGACATGTTGAGAATGTGCGTATTGGAATTTGGTGACAGCTGGAATAAGCACTTGCCCTTGATTGAATTTGCTTATAACAATAGCTATCAAGCTTCAATACAGATGGCACCATATGAAGCTTTGTATGGAAGAAAGTGTCGATCACCGCTATATTGGGACTTGGATGAATGGAGATGGACAAAGGATGGAATACATAGAGCAGTACGACCTGAACTCATCCAAGATGCAATTGACAAAGTGCAAATTATCAAACAAAAGATGAAGGCTGCCCAGGATCGACAAAAGAGTTATGCAGACAAGCGACGAAGAAAACTGGAGTTTGAAGTCGGGGATCGAGTATTCCTTAAAGTCTCTCCAAGGAAGGGATTTACAAGGATTGGTAAAGGAGGAAAATTGAATCCCAGGTATGTTGGACCATTTGAGATCATAGAGCGAATAGGAGAAGTCGCATATCGACTAGACTTACCACCTAGCCTAACAGGAATCCATAACGTATTTCACGTATCTCAGCTCCGAAAATACTACCCTGATGAAACCCATATCCTTCCACCTGAAAACATACCCCTTGAACCTAACCTTACCTATACAGAAAAACCTATTCGCATTTTAGATCGAAAGTTCCAAGAGTTAAGAAATCGGAAAATTCCACTCGTCAAGGTACTATGGCAAAACCATCAAGTCGAAGAGGCAACTTGGGAACCTGAAGACAAAATACGTAAATATTACCCGGAGCTATTCAATCAGGTAAGAATCTGGGGACCAGATTCTTTTAAGGGGGGGAGAGTTGTGACATCCCGATTTTTGGTCTAACAACTATATAAACCGGTTCTTATGATATACACGCATGCTTACTAATATTTCATGTTTTGTATGATCCTTCTTTTATATATGAATTATGTGAGGTGATAATTACATGATTTTCCAAATTTTAAACGAATTTGACATTCTAACACAATTTTCGAAATCTTATGTCCTAAATTGCAATTTTCGAAAATATAACTAAAACATTTTTAATTTCTGGAAAATATACATATAATTAAAATATCCTACACTAATACAAGATGAATTTCTTCTAGAAATTGTGCACTTGTGTGGTCTTCCATTCATCTAGATTCATGACTCATGGATTAGGGTTACACCAAGGCTAGAATAGAGGAGGGAGGTGGAAGATTTCATTTAATTTGGCATTTAATTCTATGCCTAGTTGGGAGATTTGCATTAAATGGAAAGATTTGCATTTAGTAAACCTTGGTCCCCAAGTCTTGCCTTCTACCCTCATTCTCCACTATAAATAGGACCTCCCACATACTTCTCCACCCCAAAAAACGTCCTCACACATACACACACTATACTCTCTCTATTTTCTTCCACAAACACACAAATCCCGCCTAAAAACACACCCCCTCACTTACTCTACTCTCAACACCCAAACACTTTCTATTATAGCCTATCTTCCACCCACATATATGTACACACAAGCCCTTCTATTTTCATCCATATATACCTAATAACCTTCCATATACTCCCTTATTTCCCTCACATACTCTTGAAGGAGGAAGTCAAGTTGATCTAGCCGAAACAAATCTATAAACTTGATAAACTCCTAAGGTGAGTGCTTTGTCAATTCCTTTCTGGGGTTTTGAACTATATGATATAAATATCATTCGTATAGCCTACCGTATTAAATTTATGCCATCAAATCTTTCGAAAAATGTTTTTCATACATATAAGACAAGTTAATTTCGAGAATATTGCATTCTCTGATATTGCCAGTTGTATCTGTCCCGAAATGATTTTTGACACCTTTGGGATATCATATTTTAATTATATTTCTATGTATCCCTGGTGAAAAAATAAGTTATTGCTTTGTTGACAAGTTGTGAGCCATATCTGTTCCGTTATATTTCCGTTTACCCTTGGGGACGCCCTTGGGAAGTTTGGGCCCAGGTACTTATAAGAGGAATTTTATCGGGCGGAACGGACCGTCGATGGAACCTTTTATATGATACCATTCCGTGAAACCAATTTCTACGTACAGCCGGAGGATGACTGTAGTAGGGATTGGAGCGATGTATTGCACGGACGCGTGATACATCTCCGTCTTGTTTAGCGTCGAGGTGGCTTCTCGACAAGGGAGGCATAAGGGTTTCTATTATGATTTATCTGTTTTGGGTAGTCATAAGGTTGGAGACTCCGTCTTGGGCTCACTGTCCGTATTACTCAGTTCAGTTATTATTATCAAGTTACATTTCACACTACGTGCACTTTATTATGATTTAACTGTTTTGAGTCTCATTTTCAATCAATTATATATCTATCTAAATGTGGCCTCACTAAGTCATTTGGACTTAACCCCTCGTTTCTTTCTGTTCATTGCCTCAGAATCAGAATAATGGGAGTACATAGGATGGTAGCCGCTCCTCCAGTTGTATATTAAAACTTCATTTTGCTTTGTCTTGCTTTATAATCTGTAATTTGCTACTTGATGCCACTAGTTGGCTATTTTGATGTTGCGCTACTTGGTTGTACTAAATATAGTTATATATATTATCCATATTGCATATTTTACTCTACCTCCACTGCGTATTGTTAAGTTAGGCGTTCGTATTGGGTATGAATTCCAAAATTTGTGCTCAATGCGATCGTCGGTGGCCTCCAACCGTATAGGAAGATCCTAGCGGGAGGGGTGCCACAAACCTTTACGGATATTTTGTGACAATCATGTAGCAGTAATTACATATTGCCTTTAATCCAGTGTTCCACAAAAGAATCAAACACATAGAAATTGATTA
Source organism: Petrea volubilis (assembly GCA_026212405.1). Lineage (NCBI taxonomy): Eukaryota > Viridiplantae > Streptophyta > Magnoliopsida > Lamiales > Verbenaceae > Petrea > Petrea volubilis. The sequence goes on from CM047885.1 coordinate 492,542, forward strand.
TAATTTTGTTTGAGAGCATTTGTTGCATGGTAGTATTGCAACCTCTCATGTGCCAACTCAACTTCAATTGGATGACATTTCCACAAAAGCATAGGGAAAGTAGCAATTCTAGTTCTTATTACACAAGTTGGGCATTATAGATTTGCATGCTCCAATTTGAGGGGAAGTATTGATGATATTTTTCCCTAATATACTTTCTAAACATTGTCTAGGCTCATTGTAATTGTCTAAATCCATTAACTAATAGTTGTCTAGGTTTGTTGTATTTGTTTAGATTTATTAATAATTGTCAAGGTTCATTGTATTATGTAACTTTCCTATTTAGTCAAAGCTTATAACACCATAAATACTATACATATGTTTTGAGGTGAAATGAATAATATACAATTTTTCCTCTCATTTCCTATAGAAACTCAAATCGCATCCATTAAATATCTATTTTGATTAGATGTTCATAGCCCAATTTAGGGGTGTTCTTGATAGGTTAAGAGGCAACTCTCATGTTCAATGGGCTCGTGTGCTAGAGGTGTGACACTTTGGGATTGCTATTTGCCGCTTTGCCTATTTGATGTCAGTTAATTAACTACAACAAAACAACCCTTTACTAATGGCAAAATTCATCACGGATTTAATAAAACCATTCACATGACTAGTTTTGAGGCGAATTTTGCTTCATCACAAATCCATCACTATATGCCTTGTCACTGATTAGGTCTATGGTAGAATTAAAGTCTGTTGCTAAACTAGTTTTGTGATGGAGTTTCCGCCACTAATAAATAAGCAATTCCATCACAAAATCATGCAATGATTTATAAAGTCCGTGACAAACTTGACATTTGTGATGACTTTTTCTATCACTGAATCTGTCACTGAATTTTAAAAAAGTCATTTATAAAAATCCCAATATAAAATTACAACTACAATAATGGAAACGTATATCCATGCATCAAAAAATTCTCATATAATGATCCTCTAGTAATGTTCCATAAAAGTCTCTTACAAATCTAAAAATCATGATATCAAACTACTTTTTTTATAATGAAAAAATAGCATTGTAATTTCCAAGAAATGTGGTCAAAGTTGAAAGCATCTATAGTAAACTACCACAAGAATTCAACAATGCTTTCTTTTAATTGCATCAAACCAAAAATGCCAAAATCCAGATGTCCTTTTTAATACGGTTGATAAAATGATATAATATGTTCCCAATTAAACCACTAACATTGATACTTGATGCTACCCCAAGGCTTCCTTTCTTCTTCTTCTTCTTTTTTATTTTTTATTTTTTGTTTTTTGGCCAATCTACAAAGGAGAAAAAAAAAGCCATGTTAACAACAAACAACATAAATTTTTGGAAGACAATTAATTCAGTAACAGAAGTATATAACCAAAATCAAGAAATCTCAAGCCTATTATCAAACCTGTTTTGTCCATCAACATAGACAATAGTTGATTAAATAATGTTTCACTTGACAAGTGATGAAAGAGTGAAACTTGGGCATCCGCTTTTTCTCTTTCTTTTCTTATTTTTTCTCAAGCCTTTTATCAAACTCGGAATAGTCATTGCTTTTACTATACACAACATGAAATTACATGCTAATTGAGCAAATTATAAGAGTAAGCTAAATTATTATGTTTGTGTGTGTGTGTTCTTGTAGTACCTGTACAAGTTGGGAGATTTAGCCGATGATGAGTGCCATCCGAAATCCATACATTGCCAACCACGAACTAAACAGAAAAGAAACAACCGAAAGTCATCTTGAAATATCAACAAATTTCCTGAGTCTGCAAGAATACGCCTAGACTATATGTTATATCGCTCATCCAAAAATCCATATATTGCCAACTACAAACTAAATAGTAAAAAAATAATTCAAAGCCATCCTAGAATATCAACAAATTTCTAAGTCTGCAAGAGTAAGCCTAGACTATTTATTATATCGTTCTCATCCTATGATGCACAGACACTCCTAAAAGTGTACCTATGCACGGTCGGACATCGACACAGCCCCGCCACGTGTTTGACAAGGGAAAATCATGTCCAAAAATAAAAAAATAAAAGAAAAAAATTGGCACCCTGTTGAACACAGTCAAAGAGCATGTCCGACACTTTGACGACATGATGGGGGCCTTTTTTTTTAAATTTTTTAAAAAGTTTTGGGGTGTATAATTATAAAAAGATGTCTTTTTTTGTTTTATTGCTTGAGGCAAGACTCATTTTCTAACTCCATCTCTCATTTCGTTCTTTCTCTGGCTCTGTCATTTCTGCTCTCCTCTCATTCTCAAATTCTCTCTTGGATTCTTTTATAATTTAAATCGCCAAGTTGTCAATGAAAATCACCACTACAAAACTCTTGAACTTTGATTTCTCTGATATCATCAAATGGGTTCAATTTGTATAGCAAAATTTCAATTTTTCCAAATCGAAACGTAGAAAGGAAAATCAAGTAAGTTCATAAATTCTAACTCTTTTTACCACCTCTTGTTTCTTATTGTTTAGTTTTTCATGAAATAATAGAATTAAGAATTGTTTGTTTGTTTGGTTGGGAATTGTTGATATATGAAAGCTTTTTATGTTAATGGTATTTTGTTTGTGTTGATATATGAAAACTTATTATTTACGTCTTAGGGGAATTCAATGTTTTTATGGTTTTGAATTTGTGTTAAATCTAGAAATTTACAATTTAATTTTAGCTTTTGTATAACTACATGCTATCGTATTCATGATGACCCCAATTAAGAAAATTGATACATTCATTTGTGAAGTTTGATGTGTGAAATATTCTAATGGAATCATTGATGCTTGATATCTAAACGTAAATATATTTTGAACCAAATTGCGAATGAATTTCATTGTTTAAGTGTGAAGTTTAAGAAGTACTGTAAGCTCTGTACTCTCTACAATATTTGTAACTATAAGTTTGTTCGTTTCCCAAGAAAGTAATAAAGATATAAAGATTTATGGAGAAGTTTAAATTTAGAAACTCTTTAGATATTTATGTTTGGACATGAAACAACTTAAAATATTCTTGAGACATTTATTTAGTACATAGGCTAATTTCTCTAAGCAATCTTACTCAAGATACTTTGTTTGTTAACTTGGTAATAATAGGTTCTCTTGGATTATAGAAGCTAAAAAATGAGCAACAATATGGACAATGCAAGTGAAAGTAGGGGTGATGAATGTCCTCCATTTGAAGCTACTAATAAGTCATTATGGAGGTATGTGACAAAGCAAGGAAGAACTAATGAGGGCCAGGGAGGTAATGTTATTTTCACTTGTAACTTTTGTAAGACGACATATAAGGGTTCCTATTTGAGGGTAAAGCTGCATTTGTTAGAAGTTGTTGGAAGTGGAATTAAAGCATGTCCAAAGGTAAATGTTGGCCAAATAAATGAAATATCAGAACTAGAAAATGAAGCAATTCAAAAAAGAGAGAGATGTCAACCAAAAATGGTTTTTTTACCTTAATTCATTTGTAGTTAATCATCTTCTTATTATGTTGATAGTATGTTATTTTTACCTAGTTTTAGGCCTCAATTATGCTTATTTTGATTAACTTTGGATCTTAAATGGGTTAAAATTTCACAAAAGTTAATTCTTACTTGCCATAGGTGAAAATTGATGAAAAGGAGCTAAAACAAGCCAAAAGATTGTAAAACGTGCAGAGGGATGTCGTACAAGGAAGCTAAAAGGCTAAATTTGGAAATAATCATATTTATCCCGGAAGGCGTGCTCACGCCTTATGGGCTGAAATTCCTACGCGGGAATGGAAAAGGAGAATCTTGATATGGCAAGAGTTCGGCTTGGAAACAAATTTCCTACTTGCCTACGACTCTTAGAATTTGCCAAAGAATTATCCTAGCCCTATTAGAAATTTGGTTTAGGGTTTGAACCCTATATATACCTGATGATATCGTATTGTTTAGACATCTTCGATTTCAATCGTTTATTCTAGTATTAGTTTTAGTCCTTAATTTTCAACTTTTATATTTTTATCTTAGTTGTTATTATGGCCATGCGTGGCTAAACCCCTTTATTCAGTCAAGGAGTAATTCGAGCCAACGTTTTCTTCAAGGATTGTGAGATCTAATCGGTTTGCTTGTCTTTTAATTTTATACAATATTTGTGTATTTTTCTGTGCTTTTTGAGAAAACTCCATCTCTTATTGTTGTTTTGTTAGTTGTGCAATTTCAACCGGTTGTTCAATTAATTTAACTTCAAAGTTTCAGTTGATAAGATCAAATCCGTAATTATTTGATTGAATCAACACAAGTGGAAAGTAGTACAATTCGTTGTACTACAAACAATATACAATCTAGTTTCGAGCAACCACGTTTGTAGGTTTGTTGGCTAGGATTTGGGTCTTTCTAGTTTTTAATGCTGTTAACGGGTTAAATCCTATCATTCGACTAGGGTTATTCGTTAATTAGGGATTATTCATAGCGTTCGCATGTCTAGTATGTTATTAAGGAAAGATTAGGTTGGACGAGTTCTCTGAAGGCTATAACCAATCTACTTGCATAAATTAAAAGTTATTTTTTAATCAATGATCAATCCATGAAAATGTTGTGCGAAGAATTACCCTTAACTGAGCCTTTATTCTTATAAATTTACTTTTGATTTCTTTCTTGCTTTTATAACTTGCCATTCAAAACCCCCTTTCTTTACTTTATTTTGCACTCTTGGTTATCTTGGAAAGTAGTCGACAAGTTATTCTCTGTAGGATCGACCCTTCTTGTAATGACCCGGTATTTCTAGGTATTTTAAAAGTTAATTATATGATTAAATTATCTAGTGTTTTATGTGATTATTATTTTGTACGTGAACTAGGTGATTAAATTGTTTAGTGTTTTATTATTTTATAAGTGAAATGTGCAATAACTACTATGTTTTCACACTAACCATTTAATTCTACATATGTGCGTATAAATCGATATGGATATATATATATATATATATAATTCTATGCATGCATTTTTCAAATATTTGTAATAAAATTATATAAATAAGTAGTAGTTAAAACAATTTTCAATAGTTCTTATAATTTCTTACATATTAATATCTATACTTACAATTTTTAAAATATAAGGAATATGTATATATATACCCATTTTTAAATTACACACACAAATATTCTAATTATTTAAGATTAATATATTCATATATATATATATATATATAAATTCATACGTATATATATTCCTACATAAATAGATCTATATATATATATATATAAGTTCGTATATATCTACACACTAATAACTAAATTAATACATATTAATCATAACCACTTTATAGGATTAACAATATTTAATTATATATTTTATCTAAATAGCCGTAATATATATATATATATAGATAGATATATGCATGTTCTAAATACATAGAGCAAACTATATAATATATGTATATATATCCGAAACATTATATATATAATATGATTTTTTTTCTAATTTATTTTTGATAATCTTAATAATTGTTCTTGATAATTCCTAGCATTAAATGATTTTTTTACACTTGTTATAACTCTTCTGGAAATTGAAACACTTGTATTATTTTCATTAACCTAGACTTCCATTCATCAATTTTAGAGCACACCTAATAACATTTAGGCTTATTACTAAGCATGTATGCAATTATTAAATATTGATGAGTAAGATGAATCTAATTATGAAAAATTGACATAATTCATTTTTAATAATGTGTCTTAATCTACCTCTATAAATAGAAGACTTGTTAACAAACACAACACACACACTTGACACTATTCTTTACACACACACCCCCACATTCACGGATTCACACACAAACACAATACAAACTTCACACTACTTCCTATACACACACACGGTACATACATATATATATATGGTACACTTTTACAACACACACACATTCACAATACAAACACAACCACATTCCCAACACACACACAATCACATATATATATAAATATATATATATATATATATATTGAGAGAGAGAGAGAGAGTATTCTCTCATACACACACATATATATAAATATATCAAGAAGGCTAGTTAAGGTAGGAATTTCCTTAATTACATAAGTTAATTTCTAGTGATAGTTTATTATTTTATTATCATGATATTATGTTTCATTATGCTACTACAAGTTATTAGAAAGTATGTTTCTAATTATATTCATGTTTTATATTCCTAGAATTAGTATAAAAACATGTACATTTATTATTGCAAAATATGATCTTAGTATGCTTTTATATTTAAAGTTATAAGTATGGAAGTATGTTCCTTATGTGGAATTATGTGAAAATATGTGACAATCTTTATTTGTGCATGCCGGGCCCAAATGTGTTATCGGTGTGGATGAGGCTGAGTTCGGTCGGGCGGCAATGGGCTTGCCGGTCTTAAAATAGTTCTCGCCATCCATCCCATCTTACATGGACGGAGTGTTCCATGTATTGGTATTTATTGTTGGGAATTGGCATAATCTCGAGATATGGCCACCGATGTGAACGGATGGAATCGATGTGGACGGATGGAATATGGGGATTAATGATGTGAACGATTGGAATATTGTACTGTGGGAGACATAAAGGTGTCACTAATAAGTGACTCAAAAAGGTAATATTATGTGAGATATCATGACTATGTGCACATATTATACACACGAGCACCTTATGTGATTAAGTGAAATTTCTACTCAACCGTCGTGTTGATTCTTCTTAATATGACTATTTTTAGAAAGAAATGAGATAGCGGATCAGAGTGGCGCAGCAGAAGCATTTGGAGGCCTATTATACAATAAAGTTATTTTGTATTCTTTTGGAAAATTGTAACTCTTGTATTTTGTACAAATTTTATGTGAAAATTATTATTTATAAAACTATGAAAATATTACCGTTGCGCGTTTCAGTCCAATATATTTTAATAAAATAAAAGAGTATTTTTCCGGGTCGTGACACTTCTCACCCTATCTACAAATTAATTTTATAGTTAGAAGAGTAGGATTTATTTTTGGTGGATTCGACACCTATCATATGTATCGATAGATGCAATGAATTTTTTATCTTTAGGCGAGAAGGTTATGAACCTAAAAAAAAAAAAAGGTTGGGGATGACAGTGCTTTGGAAAAGTCATTTAATGTTCAAACTAGAGTGCAACTAGATGGTGAATAACAAGAATGTTTTACTCTAGAGGTCATCCTTTTAACCTTGCTCGAAATCCTTATTATGTGAGGATTTTCTATTTTGTTGTAGATAATCACATTACAGGTTATATCCCATCAAGCAATATATTGCTTTGAGGACAAAATTATTGTAAAAAGAGAGCCAATATTTAGAATTTGCTTGAATACACTAAGAGTACATGAAAAGTAAATGTGTTACTCTAGTGTTTGATGGTTGGATTGATCCTCAAAGAAGGTCATGGATCAACTTTATGGTAATAAATGAGGGGGAACGATGTTTGTACGAGTTGTTAAATTTCAAGAAGAGTACAAATATAAATGGTTTATTTCTAATTTGATTAAATAAGTGATGATGGAGATTTGTGTTTCGAATGTAGTTCAAGTTATCATTAATAATGCTCCATTTGCAAAGTAGCTAGATATTGGTTGAACAAACATATCCCATGTCTTTTGGACACCATGTGTAGTTCATACACTTAATCTTGCTTTGAAAAATATTTTTGCCACAAAGAACAGAGACAAATGAAATCGCTTATAGAGCATGTCATTGGATCACTAAAATTGCCAAATCTATTGTGATGATTAGAAATTTATCATGAATCATTAACATGAGGCTTGCTATGTTTAATGAATTCTTAAAATTGAAATTGCTTACTATTGCTCAAACTCGCTTTGCCTCTGTTATTGTTATGTTAAACTCATAAAACAACACTTGCAAAGTATGGTTATTAGTGTGCAGTGGTCTTGCTATCTTAATGATGATGTTCTTAAAGCAAGAATTGTTAAAGAGGAGTCGTTGGATGATTTGTGGTGGAATTTTATTGATTATATTCTAGCCTTTACGGATCCTATATATGAGATGCTTAGGGCATGTGACATGAAGAAACTTTGCCTTCACTTGATTCACGAGATATGGTACATTATGATATACAAAGTAAGAGTAGCTATATATAAATATGAGAATAAAAATGAACATGAAGATTTAAACTTTTAGAGTGTTGTGCGCAAAGTCTTAGAGGATAGACGGAGTAAAAGTAATACTCCTATACATTTCTTAGCTCATTCTTTAAATCCAACGTAATCAATTTAATTTCTTAAGAATTAAATACTAAATTTTTTATTGAATCTATTCTTAACTTTGTGGTTTTATTTTCATAGGTGTTCAACAAAAGAATGGAAAAGTCAACATTCAAACCTCACTCCACTCCAAAGTGATATGAAAGTTTCTATAATATGAAAATTTGTTCTGAGCATCTTTTTTGAAATGAAGGTGCATGACGAGAAGTGAACGTGGAACTTGCAAGATTTTTTGGATGTCTTATTGACTTTGATGATGAAGATTCTTTGCATGATAGATGGGAGATGGAATTGATAAAGTGGTGGCTAGTTCATAGTTAGATGATTCTTGTAGCGTTTACCCTGGCCCGATCGTTGTACGTGCAAACAACCATCAATATAAGCTTAAATCACTATCATGCAATTCAACCTATACAGTTCAAACATGTTCTCACACGCACAGTACTACAGTGCACATATATACCCGAGATACCCCAAAATATATATTTATTTACAACTCAAACTACAAAGCACCTGACAACATTTCAATTCAGATCATGGCCACAGGCCCACGTGTATATACATACGTGTTCAAGCCATAATAACTATAACTACAATATAATTATCCAAAATATGGTCACGTCATTAACCTTAGTTGTCAAACAGCAACTCTATCATAGGAAATGCAACTAAGATAGTTGTAACTACCTCTCAATGTCTTCACATAAGTCTTTACTTTCCTTTGACAATCCACTAGCTCTCTTTCTCTCTAACTCTGAGAAGTTGGAGAAGCAAAATGGAGCAAAAAGGTGAGTTTGTGACTCAGTGAAGTGCACGAAGCAAGTAAAATAAATAATCACTAATAAAAGAGAGGCATTACTTACATGTACATAAGAAATTTCATACTAGACAAAATATCATAAGAGTATAGAATAGATTTGTTTGGGGATGGGGAGGTAACAATCAATCAGTATAAATAGAGATTGAAATTAGGCGTCTGAACAGGCGATCAAGTCAATAATGGGAACAATGATTAGAACGAACAACGATAATGCTCAAGTAAACGAAAGTCAAAATAGTCGTTCGAACAGATAACTATGTACATGATAACATTTAACAAGCAGTTCAAGGAAGATAGTAGTCAATCTCTTTATTTAGCGATTAGAAGGAATAAATATTAGTGAATAGGCAATACGAAGCAATAGATAAAGGCGGTATCATCACCTTATCACTCCATAGGCAAGGAACAAATAGAACCTTTCCTTATTCCTTCGGGTCTAGGTGGCCACGCCAGACATGCAGTTCAGTGACAATCAAAATACATGGGAGTTTATAATGTGCTACAAGCCTGGAACAGTATAGTGCACAAGAGGATTATGAAACACCAATATAAAGGATTGAACAAGAGCCAAAGATGGTATATAATAGAGACAAGTCCCAAATAGTATAATACAAGAACAACGATCACGAATTGAAATCGAGTTCAGTCATTATAAGAAATCAATCACAATTTCAAAGCAACTTTGTAGTGGAATGTAAGTTGAGAGAATTATGGAAAATTGAAGAAAAGACTAGGAAAGGGAAAGCTTTCAGTGATTAAAATTGTGGATTAGTTTGTTAGAATAAATGATTTGTTTTTGAATTTGGCCTTGTACCTTAAATGCGTAAATTATGGGCCTAATTAATTGAATTAAATGGCTTGCATGTAGCCAGGAGTATATGTTTTATTGTTATTTGGATTTAGTGCTTATGCATGAGTGGGGATGGTTAGTGTAAAGCTTAAGTCCACATTAAGTATCCATTATCCGATAATAAAGTGATATTGGGTGCTTGGTTAAGCTTGATTTAGTTAAATAAAAGTAGACCAAATTATATTAAAGTGAAACATTTGGAATGTGTACTATGAATTGACTCTCTGAGTTTGAGCATACTTGTCGTATTTAAATTAGTAAGCATGGAATATGACTTGTATAGGAAAGTACATTAAGTTTGATGACCTTTCTAGATAGAAAATTAGGTTATTTACTGATTGAGAGATATTTTGAAAGAAAGCTCTATGTTTTGGAACAAACATCCATATATATCAATTCATTTGAAGGATTGATATAAATAGGGAATATTGTTTGAACATGATAACAAACATGTGGTGGTATTGGCCATTAGATAGTAAATCAAGGAGTGGAATATACTAAAATGGTTATTTGAATATGATATCTAGCGCAAATTATACTAGCCCGCCGGATAGTAAATTATGGATCACTCATAATGAAAGATTAAACAAAACCTCTCATGAGAACTATTGGTGCCATATGTCGTATAAATGAATGGGTGGTTGTAATACCTAGTTGATTTTTATGTTTTCTACCTTATAGGTTAATTGTTCATCAATATATAGAGGGGTGTTCTATGTGATTCATTAAGCACAATCAGGTGAGGGTTTTATCACTTTTCTTTGCTGGGAAGTAGAACCACAATACTTTTTCTTGTAAGAACTTGACAATGAATCCTAAAATATTTTATTGGTTTGAATTTTAGTGGACTGTCGATAGGAAATAAAGACTTGCGTGAAGATATTTAGATGTGGTTACAATTTTCTTAGTTGCATTTTCTATGATAGAGTCGCTGATTGAAAACCAACTTTGGCGACATGACCATATTTTGGATAATTATATCCTAGTTATAGTTATTATGGCCTAGAACTCTTACGTATATGCATGTGGGCTCATGGCCATGATTTCAATTGCAATGTTGTCAGGTGTTTTGCAGTTTGAGTTGTAAATGAATGCATATTTTGGGGTATGTCAAGTATGTATATGCATTGTAGTATTTTGTGTGTGTGTGAGAGTACATGTTTGAATTGTTCAGTTGCTTTATGTTAAAATGTTAATTTTATACTAATGTTTGCTCGATTGTATAGCTACTGGCCCGGGGTGAGCTGCTTCGGACTAGGGCGCTACAACTCCTAACCTTCAAAGTATTTTCATGAGGTTGCTTGGCCACTTTTCGTTATCTTCTTGTTGTATGAGAAAATAGAGTACTTATTCATTTATTCACTCAACAAAGAGAAATCAAATTACTCCATAGTACATGCAAGGTGACACAAAAATGTGGGATGTAGCTGGAGACGCCTTTGAGTGGGCGATACCCCTTTGCTTGAAAAGACTCAAAGACACCAAGCCATAGAAATCAAAACATACTAAAAGGCATAAAATATTCTTTGAAAATCCTCAAACAAACCTCATAGCTGAAAAGATAATAACCCTAACTAATACTACTTCAGTTAAAGTCATCAACAAATTAAGCTATAGTAGACTCAAAAACAAGGTCTTACAAGGAAATAACACAACTTAATAACGATAACTAAATTCTCTAAGAAGGGACTCATTCAATTCAATCACAACCCAAAATTAGCCCTCGTCAACTTCCTCGGTACTATCCTCTGCAAAAACGGTTATTAGGGATATGAGCGACACTCGTCAAATAAAGGATCTCCCATTACCCTCTATCGGATTTGAGAAAGTTACATATGCATATAGCCTTAAAAACAATCACGCTTTGCAAACATAGATAAGTTTCAAATTAAAGTTTCAAACTTTCAAGTAGCAGAGTAGAATCAAACACTTTGATTTACATGTTCGTGCTCGTGAAAATTTGGAATCCCTATTGGCCAACTTGATCAAAGTCCTAATTATAACCTCATTAGGTGGGTTTGGACCCTATTATTATTACCCTTAGGAGGGCCTTAACTATAACCTCATTAAATGGGCTTGGAGATTGCTATTGTACCCTATAGCAAGGTCAAAAATTTCAAAACTCATTCCTATATCAATAGTATTCCAAGTGTTCAGAGCATTTCATATATACACATATTGCACAACACAAAACAATTTTTTTTTTTTTTTACTTTTCATAGAGGAAATTCGTAAAATAGCATGCTCAAATCCACTTTTTACATAAGAAAATAATTTGTTTATCAAACACATAAGTTTCAACAAAAATGCATTTTTATAAAAGAAATAGAGGAAAGAAACCACTTAACTTAATCTAATTGGGTTCCTACAATAACCAAGAACTCATGGTTCAGGTACTAAGCGCGATCATGTGAATCTAATAATATAGTAGTATGAATATAAGCTATCTTATAATAGTCTACCAAAATTGGAATAACCCATAAAAAATAGACATCCCATTATAGTTATAAATCAAATCCTATTATAATATAGTAGTGACAAATCAAGATTATAACCCGTATATTCCTTCTGATATCTCATGGCCAATTACTTCACAAGATCAATTAATATTCGAATCTTAATAATTGAAATCACCTCCTTCCACCTATAATGTATTACCGCACAAATGCAATCCTATATTGGAAATTAATTATGCGACTACTAGTCAACAATTCTAAACTAGTATAATTTACTGTACAAACTATGGTACAACCTTTATAACATGAGTTATACGTCCACTATTTCATTACATAGAGCTTAGCATGATGAGTTTCTCATCATGATGTTGGCCACACATACTAGCGGAAGACTAATCTAGCCATGAAGAATTTTGTGGTATTGCCTAGCCTTAATAACATACTCTAATAATGGACATGATTTGCTTAATTCATCATAAAGAATCATGGAGCAGCCCTATGATCAGAACACAACACTAATTGATACTTGTTCGCCGAATCTCGCCTCACTCTTTGTCTTGCAACGTCTCTCTCGTCTAATCCATTAGCCTTTTTTTCCCTTTGTTTTCTTTCTTTATTTTATGTTTTTTTGTCCCTTCTTTTGCATGTTGGTCTTGTTTATCCCTAAGTTTCCAATTAATATGATGCTTGATTCTAGTTTAATACATGCTAGGATTTAAAAGTCATGTAATAGTTCTAGGCCGAATAGCATTAACCCAATAATCCCAAGCCTAATAGGATTAGCCCAATAATTCTAGGCCTAATAGGATAATAATAATAATAATAATAATAATAATAATAATATTAACATACATGATAAAAGAGTCTGGGTATTACATTGAATCCATGGATGAAATTGGCATTTTAGAGATTGCGAATCTCTCACTTGACAAGCTTGAATTAGAATCTGGTTTGTTTGTAGATGAAATTGGTAAAGAACATCCAAGTGATCAATAATTTAATATTTTTATGAATTTTACAAGACAAATACTATAGCGCAACTTATATGATGTCACATACTTTTTTCCACTTATAGATTTGTCATTTAAATGATGATGGATACATTTTTTTTCCATTTTAGTCATGAATTTCAATACAAGATCTTTTTTAGAAGGTTTAATTTGATATTTTCAACTTTATGATGTGGAATATCTATAATATATATAGTATAAATATAATATATTATAATTGTCCTATCAGAGTTGTGGCGTATTCTAAAATTTTAGAATTTTTCTTATCACAGTGTTCGTGTTGTCATGTTCATGTCCATGCTCATAGCTCTCATCATACTTCTAGATCCCCAATGAAAACAAGTCAACAAAGAATAAAAAAGAAACATAAACTCAAATAATAACATCAAATAGCAACAGTGAATAACATTAGATACTAAAGAGTTTGCTTATTCTGGCAACCTGCAACAAAGAAGTTGTACAAGTCGTAATAGCAAACCACATACCAAAGAATGGTCCCCCAAAGTATCCCATACAGAGAAATAAGAAAACAAGTTTCAAATAATGTTATTGAACCCAATTTGTATTCTGTTTTCCAAACAAAAACATGCCCTCAATGTAATGACCCGGTATTTTTAGGTATTTTAAAAGTTAATCATATGATTAAATTATTTAGTTTTTATGTGATTATTAGTTTATATGTGAACTATGTGATTAAATTAATGTTTTATTATCTTATATGGGAAATGTGCAATAACTATTATGTTTGCATACCACCCATTTGATTCGACGCATATTCATATAAATCAATATATACATATATAATTTTATATATACATTTTTCAAAATTATAATGATAGGAATTATTTGTAATAAAGTCATAGTATTTTTATATGTTGAAGTATATATAAATAAATTTGTATATTTTCAAAAATATGTATATATCCTAGGTCATTTTTGTATTTTAGATGATGTAGATATATATATATATATATACTAATTGATGCTTAAATATGTATTATTTAAATGTTATATGATTAATTTCTATTGCAATATATACTTTGCAATATATACCTATTTTTATTTACAAAACGCATAATTATTGGAATTATTTTCTACTTCATTTAGTAATTATAAAATGCATAAAATTCAAACACACACACATATATACATGTATACAAGCATATACACGAATTTATATAGTTATATAAATAAGGGTTATATTATTTTTCTTGATATTGCCATTTTCACTAAAATGTGTCATTTCACACTATAATAATTATTTTGAAAATTATTTTTAAATACTAGGTCATAAGACTATGATTTATATATATATAAATATCTTACACTTTATATGTATATATTTTAAAGAAAATTCATATACATAAAGGTATAAGATTATATTTTCATTTCTTTAGGCATTTTTCATCATAAACATTGGAAAAATTATATTTTGTGTAAAAATATCTTAAAAATATAAAAAGAGGAGGGGGTGAACGAAATTTTATGTATATATATGTTTAATATAAATATATGGTGTATATTATTACTTGCTCCCCAATTCTCATTGCATTAAATGAATATTCACATATGTAAGAATTCTTCTAGATATGTTTATACATGTAAGGCTTAGATTAAACTAGATTATGAAGTGTGCATTTAGACTCACACTTAAGCTATAATTAGGTATTGAGTTGGGCATTGAGTTGGAAGATTTCATTTATTATAACCCTTAGTTGTAACCTTAGGTGGAAAGATAACAATAATTAGAAAATGACTTAATTATTTAATAATCTTATTTCTTAAGCACAACTACTATAAATAGGGGATAAATTGGGGATTTATCACTTCATTTTTCATCACATAACACACACAAACACATCCACACACACAAAATCTCGCCTAAAACACCCCACTCACACTCACCTTACCCTAAACACACAAAACACTTCATATTTATAGTAAATCTTCTACCCACATATATATATACATAGACCCTTCATTTTACATACTTATAACCCCATAAAAGCCTCTTGAAAAAGGTAGAAGAATATTTAATTAAAGTAGGGACCTTACTTAATATCATAAGTAAAGGTTCTACTTTAATTCATAGATATTATACCTTAAAGAAGTGAATACTTCATATTTGATACAAGGTAGGGATTTCTCTTAATATATGAGCTAGTTTTCTTATAGAGTTAGCATATTATTCTCCTATTAGGACATGGGATGTAACCTCAAGTTGGTTACTATCTTAGTCCGAAAGGATTTCACGACAATTTAGCTACACGCATGTTGTATGTTAATGAACAATTGTGCTGGAAATTTTAGCATTTCTGCTGGATTTATGTTGCTGAAAATTAGGGTTTATGCTTGTTTATGGTTATTTATGTGTTTAGGTCTTGATTGATGTATTAGAAGCCGAAAATTCAGTGTTTAAAGTTGAAAATTATAGTTGTTTTCAAAACTGAAAATTCTGTTTTTAAAACTGAAATGACTGTTCAACATCACAAAAATCCTATTTTCAAGGCTGAAAATTAGAATTTTACAAAGCTGAAAACCTATTTTACAAAACTGGAAATTGCAGCGTGTAATCTCAGTATATTACAAGCTGAAATTTCAGAATTTTGCACGCCGGAAATCTGCTGTCGCAGCCTGCCAAGTTATGGTTTATATGCTGGAAATTTGGTACTCTATGCTGATTTGGAGCTGAAAACAGTTGTATTATGATGAAATTGTGATTTGTATGTGTTGGAATTATGTGTTAAAGGGCCCTATATGTGTTCGGTATGGATGGGGCTAGAGTTCGGCCGGGCGGCAATGGGCTTGCCGGTCTTAAAACAGTTCTCGCCATCCATGCCTATTCCCATCTTGCATGGACGGAGTGTTCCATGTATTGGTTGTGGGTCGTAGGAAATTCGGCATATGCCCGGGATATGACCACTGGAGTGTTTGGTTGGGTGGGAGTATTGGTTGGAATTGAATTACGGCACGGCGAGATAAGGTAGCCGCCCGTCGAGGTGGAAAACGGTAGAAAAGTGTGCAATTTATGATTCTTATGAATCTGAAATTTTATATGGTTTATATTGATGCAAGTATGTGAACATATGCATGCCCAAGTCACACACGCGCACCTTATGTGTTAAGTGAAATTGCTACTCAACGTGATTGTTGACGTTGTTAATATTTAATGTTTTAGCCTGACATGAGAACGAAGGTATCAAGGAGGAGGATAGCGAGGGATGATTTGAAGCTTTTGGCTAGGAGAAGTCATAGACGAGTCTTTGTAATTGTATCATGTATTTAGGACTTTTATTATGTACTTGGTGTTTTGCTATGTAATAAAGACTTTTAGGAAAAATTTTCAGATTTTTATAATAAAAGAATTCATAGCATATTCCCATAACTAGCCAATGGTTTCGGGCCGTCACAAGTGGTATCAGAGCAGGTTGCCAGCCGGAAAATCAGGAGCTAAGTGCTCTGTGGGGCAAAGTGCTATGTGTACGGGAGCCACCGCTTGAGCCTGTGGAGCATATTGATAAGCATTGAGCCCATGAGGCCAAATTGTTATATATTGCGCCTACTAGGCCAAATTGTTATATACTGAGCCCACGAGGCAAAATGTTAAGCCTGCAGGGCAAAGTGCTACGTGCGCGGGAGACACCTCTTGAACCCACAGGAGTCACCTCTAGAGTCCCAACGCCTGGCAGTAGGTAATAGTATGTGTGACTTTTGCTACAAAACTTCTAGTGTATCTATTGGATTTTGTATTCGATTGAAATATATTTTGGGTTTAAGCCTAAGCTGTGCTGGGTAAGGATCCTCGGCGTGAGATTTCGGATTAGATTGGAGATAGGCTAGGTCCGAGAAGGCTAATCAGGGATGAATTTCCGTGGGTGGTATTTGACATGCGGGGTGGCGAGTATGGCTGGGGCGGCCGACCAGTCCATACTTTGTTCCCCTAAATGGCGAATACTTGACAAATTAGAGTATAAGGCGAATTTTCTTGGGTAATAGCCTCAAATGACTACGGATAGAATTATGTGACTTGAGTTCTATGTGTGTGAAATCCACCTCTTGCACTATAGGAATCATCTTTAGAGTCACAACGCCCAACAACCGATATTAGTCAATGTAAGTTTGCTAAAACCTCTAGTGCATCTATTGAATTTCGTATTAGGTTGAATTATATTTTGCGAAAACGTATCTTTTGATAAAATGAATACTGAGAAAGGGATAATTAGTACTAAAATAGTGACCTTGATATTTGGGAAATGTAGAAGCTAGGTACTTTATTGAAATTGAGGAAAAACGATTTGGAAGTTTGTGGTGATCTAAGGCTCGAAATCTAAGATAGGTAGTAGAAATTGTATTGAGAATTGAAAAGTACAATGGAGCAATTGATAAATTAAGACACTGTGTGATACCACAATCCCAGGGTGGCCAAAGAAAAAGGAACTCCGGAGGATACCTCAAAGCTGGGGGATGGATGTGCAAGGTAACAAAATACACTTACAGTCGTTAAAGGTACGCTTTCAGTTTGCTATCATTTAGTTAGAATATTAATCGATCTTAGCTCTATATTATGTAATTTCTTTTCTAGACTAGAGGTTCAACCTGATATTTGTCATATGATTTAGAAGTAACCACTACCCAGTATTTATGAGTTATTTGATTATGTACACAAAGTTTAAGTATATTCTAAACTGGATTTGAAATTAGGTTATTACCAAGGGAGAATACGAGAGGGAATTTTAGTAGAAATAAGAAAATAAGAGCAATTATGGAATAGAATAAAGATATATAGTAGAGCTTTAAGTATAGTTTCTAGTTTAGGCGAAGTGTGTAATAGTTAAATGACAATTCTCTTGTGATAAGTTATGTTTCTTAGCTAATTCTTTTCGTATGTTCTCATTATCACTTATTCAAAGATCTCTACAATTCATTTTGTTCGGAAGCCCCTTTTACTTGTTAATCGGACCTTTGAGACCTATATTCTCTTTGTGAATTGTCTCTAAAACTATAAGTTTGATTGTTACATACTATTTTTACCCCGATATATATATTCACAATATCGATATTTATTCGGGATATCTTTTACCACCAATATTCGTTGTTTGATTTAAAAGAAAGAAAATGCCAATGTTGCCGTTGACCTCCTTTTAAAACCAACAACTTCAGTGGCGGCTATTGTCTTCGTAATCATTCTCTTTTGAGGCACTCTTGAAAGATTTCTCCATCGACAGCTCTTTCATCTCTTTCTTGAAAAGTTTGTGATATAGGAAATTTCCAAATTACTTTTCCTCTTAGTAACGCTTGAAATCTTTGCAATTTACGCCAATCAATATTTGACACTTGAATCGACAAAGATGTTATTCAAACTTCCACATATTCTCAGTCTTTTATTCCATTCTCACTTCTAAACTCCAAACATGAAAATCTTTCGAAACAAGCCTTGAAGATTGATGAGTTATTCTTGATCTCTAGTAAAATTCTTCATGTATATTTCTAAATAGTATTTGATATGAAAATGCTGACAACTATTTCGCAAATACCACTACATTTATAGCTCGCTTCTTCCAATTTTTGATTCTTTGTTCATATTAATTGCAAAAAAAAAAAAAAAAAAAAAAAAAAAAAAAAAAATTCAATTTTGCCGTATACATTTTTATTTTATTTTGTATCCATCCAAACTATCACAACCCTTACTAACATTTTGAGTAAAACTTGAACATATCACCAAGGATTCGTTATAGGACTACTTTGAACTTAGCAAGGCAACAATGCAATATCAATAGTTGTGGATAGATTTATAAAAGTTCCCACCTCGTTGTGTGATTTAGAATGGCAGAAATTATAAACACGACATAGTTGGATTTCATGGTGTCTTGGTTAGCATAAGTCTTAGATAGAAACCGACGATTTGTTCTAAAGTTGGCAAGGTTTACACAGTGTTTTGACCACTAAGTTGAATATTAGTATCTCTTTCCAACCTCAAACTAGTAGACAAATAGAAAGAATTATACCAACCCTTGAGGATATGCTTCAGTTCAGAATCGACACCACTCACTAGCCGTATTTTCCTATAACAATAATTATCAACCTATATTTGGCATGACCCATTCGAAGCACTTCATGAACAAAGATATAGATCCACAATATGTTGGAATAAAGTTGGCAAAAGCAAAGCCCAAAGTTAGTATGGGAAATCACCAAAGTTACCAAAGTAGCTCGAAAGCGAATGACAAAAAACACCAAAGCCGTTAAAAGAATTACATAGATAAGAGACAAGAAGATTGGACTTGGAATTAGGAAAAGGAAGTCTTAAGATTGGAAAATAAAAGAAAAGCTTAAACCAATTTATGACGGTTCTTCTGAAATATTTGGAAGAATAGGAAAGGTAGTATATAAGTTGGCATTATCCTCTACCTACCAGAAGAGCATAACGTTCCAATATTTAAGAATGAATTTCGGGGACGAAATTCCTTTTAAGGAGGGGAGGATGTAATGACCCGGTATTTCTAGGTATTTTAAAAGTTAATCATATGATTAAATTATTTAGTTTTTATGTGATTATTAGTTTATATGTGAACTATGTGATTAAATTAATGTTTTATTATCTTATATGGGAAATGTGCAATAACTATTATGTTTGCATACCACCCATTTGATTCGACGCATATTCATATAAATCAATATATACATATATAATTTTATATATACATTTTTCAAAATTATAATGATAGGAATTATTTGTAATAAAGTCATAGTATTTTTATATGTTGAAGTATATATAAATAAATTTGTATATTTTCAAAAATATGTATATATCCTAGGTCATTTTTGTATTTTAGATGATGTAGATATATATAATATATATACTAATTGATGCTTAAATATGTATTATTTAAATGTTATATGATTAATTTCTATTGCAATATATACTTTGCAATATATACCTATTTTATTTACAAACGCATAATTATTGGAATTATTTTCTACTTCATTTAGTAATTATAAAATGCATAAAATTCAAACACACACACATATATACATGTATACAAGCATATACACGAATTTATATAGTTATATAAATAAGGGTTATATTATTTTTCTTGATATTGCCATTTTCACTAAAATGTGTCATTTCACACTATAATAATTATTTGAAAATTATTTTAAATACTAGGTCATAAGACTATGATTTATATATATATAAATATCTTACACTTTATAGGTATATATTTTAAAGAAAATTCATATACATAAAGGTATAAGATTATATTTCATTTCTTTAGGCATTTTTCATCATAACATTGGAAAAATTATATTTTGTGTAAAAATATCTTAAAAATATAAAAGAGGAGGGGGTGAACAAAATTTTATGTATATATATGTTTAATATAAATATATGGTGTATATTATTACTTGCTCCCCAATTCTCATTGCATTAAATGAATATTCACATATGTAAGAATTCTTCTAGATATGTTTATACATGTAAGGCTTAGATTAAACTAGATTATGAAGTGTGCATTTAGACTCACACTTAGCTATAATTAGGTATTGAGTTGGGCATTGAGTTGGAAGATTCATTTATTATAACCCTTAGTTGTAACCTTAGGTGGAAAGATAACAATAATTAGAAAATGACTTAATTATTTAATAATCTTATTTCTTAAGCACAACTACTATAAATAGGGGATAAATTGGGGGATTATCACTTCATTTTTCATCACATAACACACACAAACACATCCACACACACAAAATCTCGCCTAAAACACCCCACTCACACTCACCTTACCCTAAACACACAAACACTTCATATTTATAGTAAATCTTCTACCCACATATATATATACATAGACCCTTCATTTTACATACTTATAACCCCATAAAAGCCTCTTGAAAAAGGTAGAAGAATATTTAATTAAAGTAGGGGACCTTACTTAATATCATAAGTAAAGGTTCTACTTTAATTCATAGATATTATACCTTAAAGAAGTGAATACTTCATATTTGATACAAGGTAGGGATTTCTCTTAATATATGAGCTAGTTTTCTTATAGAGTTTAGCATATTATTCTCCTATTAGGACATGGGATGTAACCTCAAGTTGGTTACTATCTTAGTCCGAAAGGATTTCACGACAATTTAGCTACACGCATGTTGTATGTTAATGAACAATTGTGCTGGAAATTTTAGCATTTCTGCTGGATTTATGTTGCTGAAAATTAGGGTTTATGCTTGTTTATGGTTTATTTATGTGTTTAGGTCTTGATTGATGTATTAGAAGCCGAAAATTCAGTGTTTAAAGTTGAAAATTATAGTTGTTTTCAAAAACTGAAAATTCTGTTTTTAAACTGAAATGACTGTTCAACATCACAAAAATCCTATTTTCAAAGGCTGAAAATTAGAAATTTTACAAAGCTGAAAACCTATTTTAACAAAACTGGAAATTGCAGCGTGTAATCTCAGTATATTACAAGCTGAAAATTTCAGAATTTTGCACGCCGGAAATCTGCTGTCGCAGCCTGCCAAGTTATGGTTTATATGCTGGAAATTTGGTACTCTATGCTGATTTGGAGCTGAAAACAGTTGTATTATGATGAAATTGTGATTTGTATGTGTTGGAATTATGTGTTAAAGGGCCCTATATGTGTTCGGGTATGGATGGGGCTAGAGTTTCGGCCGGGCGGCAATGGGCTTGCCGGTCTTAAAACAGTTCTCGCCATCCATGCCTATTCCATCTTGCATGGACGGAGTGTTCCATGTATTGGTTGTGGGTCGTAGGAAAATTCGGCATATGCCCGTGGATATGACCACTGGAGTGGTTGGTTGGGTGGGAGTATTGGTTGGAATTGAATTACGGCACGGCGAGATAAT